>CAJQZJ010032332.1:1059631-1102612 GCA_907164525.1 Lophiomys imhausi
TTTTTTTCTTCAAGTTACATCTCAGTCACAAACCCTTCCCTATTCCCTCTTCCTGTCCCACCCTTCCACCCTCTTCCCCCCAACAGCTTCCCTTTTCAATCCAACAAATGGTTCTTTCTCTTATAACAGTAAATTCTATACAAAACAGCAGAATTAAATATACCACATTTATGAGAGTTAAATGGCCCAGTATACCTTCCCAATGTCCAGTTCATACATATTTGGCCCCTGACTTTAACCTTCTACCTTCTAACCATCTCCATGAGTTTAAAGTTCTATAACTGACTTAGCTTTCATACTAACTTGCATCACTATTATAACCATCTTCTTAGATCTAGAATGCCCTCTTGATTCCTAAACAACTCAAGATTTAGCTATGAGACTCAAGCTGTCTAGTCTTCAACCACCTCAGAGAGCTGAGAAGGATAAATATATCTGATTATATAGGAAGTGCAGGGCCTGCAGCTTCCAATACTAAGAAATGACAAACCAGTGACTACCTGGACAGTTCCCATTTTCTCTCCATACATTCCAGCATCAGTCTTACACTCACTCTTTCCACTCCCTTTTCTGAAGTGACTCCAAGCCCTGGGAGTAGGCGTGCTGTATATATGTTCTATTTCGGGCTGAACATTCTTTAGCCTCTTATTCTTTGCACCTTCACCAGTTGTGGGACTTGCATTGATTATTGCCTACTGCAAATAGAAGAATCTATTATGAGTATTGAGAAATGCCTTTATCAGTGAACATAATGATAAGTTGTTATGAGTCAGTTTACAATTGGGCCGATTTAGTGGTAAAATAGTAGTAGGTCCTGTCTTAAGATCTATGGCCTGTCTAGCCATATATTGTCAATTCAATAATGTTGTCAGGTATGGGTTTTATGTTGTAGAATGGGACTTAAATTCAGTTATCCAATTAGAAAGTGGTGGGTTACGTCCACAATGTTTGGGATACTGTTGCATGAATGGGTATGTCATACCCACTTACTCAATTATTGCTGTATCTCTCAGAGCTCACAGCTGGGTATGGTTGGTGATTACTTTTCTCCTTTGCTAGATTGCATAGCACCTTCCCACACTATGAAAGTTATCCAGTAGGGATTAATCTTCCAGGTAAGTACCAGCCTGATTTTTTCCGTGTTCTATGACTCAGGAATAAATTGTCTTCAGAAACAGGATGACTCCGAACTCCATTTCTGTCTAGACTGAGTTGTATTTTTTAAAAACTAAAAATAATTAATGACAGGATGGTAATACTGAGAGAAACCCTGTCTTAGTTAATTTGAATACCTTAAACTAGCTAGACAAAAATTTATTGCTTATCATTTCAGAGGTTAGAAAGTCCAAGATCAAGGGGCTAAGAGATTCTGTGTCTGGAAAGACCTCTCTGCTTACAGATGACATCTGTCATTTGTAATTTCATAGACATGAAGAGAAAAACAAGTTTCCTCAAACCTCTTCAGCACCAATAAATTGGGGATTAGACTTCAACATACGAATTCTGTTGATACAACAGTGATTCTGTTGAAGTGGAGGCTAAGACATCTGTCTGGCCACCTTGCACTCTTGGTATTTCTGAATCAACACTGAAACCAGTCACAGTGTGGGCTGTAGTGATTCTTTGTGAATACCAAGAAGGACACTGGACTATTAATCCGCAGGAAAAAATAAGAATGAGTATACTTGGAATGCAAGAGAGTCCCTTCAGGTATGCTCTGGTCAGAGATCTCAGGAGCCCAAAATGGCCAGACAGAAGTCTGTGCTTCCCATTCAACAGAACCACCGCTTTTCCTTTTTTCTTTTTCTGGTGAAAAAAGTTATCAGCACTAAGTCCTCTCAGACATAACAGCATAAAATCGTGGCATCAGGAAACAAAGTTTTACAAGTGGTTCATGAATGGTAAGTAGGGACCCACAGAAAATGCTAGTTTATTTTCACATTACAGTTCCTGGGCCTTGGAATCTTGTTGTGGGAGAGATAGCATTATATACTAGAGACTGAGTCAAAACACATACGACTCTCCGGAAGAACCTTGCCTCATCTTGGATAACATTGTCTGAAGAGGTGATTCCATCAGTCTATTAACTCTGGTGCTCCCGCTGGGAGACAATATAGTGAAACCAGTGGATTTAATAAGCATAAACCCATTGTTGTATTTCTTTTGTTGTAAATTGAGTTCCTTGATCACAAACAATGCTAGTTGAATAGTATATTGGAACTAAGACCTACTTTCAAACCTAGGGTGGTAGCTTAGTCAGAAGTATTGAATACAGGGAAGTAAAAACCTTTACCCAGAAAAAGTACAAAATCATAGAAGGAATATCTGCTACAATAAGAATAAACTGATTTCTGTAAGGAAGTGGCCTGTCATTGGGCTGTGGACTATTTACTCTGAGTAAAGGTTTCACACCAGGGTCTCAGTGTTTCTTCTGTTGATGTCAAGACTAACCCAATATAGTTGGGTTAGTCTTGGTGAATGAAAGTCCATGTTGGTTTTGGCATCATGATGTCTTTTTCTATGAACCCACTGAACAATGACAATGGTGCCTGAGGAATGAGATTGACTGATACAGAATGGGACACCAATCCATTTTATTTCATTTAAAAAATATTTATTTATTACTTCAGGTTACATTTCCATCACAGTGTCCTCTTTCCACCCCTCCCAGTCCTGCCCTTCCACCCTCTACCCCCACCAATCCATTTTATTGATGTAATTCTTTCCAGCTGAAATAGACCTTTGGTGAGCATTTGCATCAAATTTAAATATTCTTACTTTTTTGTTTTTGTTGTTCAGTCAGATAAGTCTGTCTATAGATGTGTTGCTCAGCTTTATTTTTCAATATTTTAAAAAGATTATTTTCATTCAAATTCCTTCACCCAGAAGTCAAAAATTGGCCACAACTCTTGAACTGGTATTAAATCATTTACCTAACCACTTTACAAATAAATTCAGAGTGGTAGATATTGCTTGCCTATGCAGTTCAGCCTGCATAATGCTTTCAGCATAAAAGGGTTAGCACAATATTTTCTGAAAGGTAAAGACAATCAATATCCCTATGAATCAGTATTGTGACGCAGGGCTGGAGAGTTACTCCACACCTGGGGAAGGTCAGAGAAGATATATATCGCACCTCGGTAGCTAAAAGACAGACGTTTTGTGGATCTCTAGTCACAGGTATTGAGAAAAGATTATTTACTGGATCAGTAGTTGTACGCAAGTATCTGGAGATATGTTAGCTTGTTCAAGTGTTGAAACCACATCTGGTTCAGCTGCTGCAGCTAGAGATCACAACCTGGTTAAGTTTATCATAATCTACTATCATTTCACATGAAACAACTGATTTCTGCACAGGCTAAAGAGAGGAGTTTAATGAAGATGTGCTGGGGATTATTGCCCCTGATTCCTTTGAATTCTTGGTTGTGGCAGTACTTTCTGCAATTCCCCCAGGAATGCAGCACTATTTTTGATGTACCATTTTCTTAAGTAAAGGCAGTTCTATAGTGTTCCTTTTTCCAGTGTACTAACCTTTCCACATGGAGTAAATGTGAAGATTCTACTGACTGCTAAGTGTGTATATTCCAGTTATTTAGCCAGAAAGTAAAGAAATCACAGTAGAAGAGTTTGACGAGTCTTTGGGTCGACTTTGTGGTGTATCATATTTAAAATTCTACTGACAATGCATTCCCCATAAGCTCCACTCTGGTAGTGGTGTTTTGAGTCTCTTGGATTTAAGATTCATTTAAATTCAGTTTTCCAGGGATTCTTAACATCTCTGATTACTTCATTTTTCTCAATGTATAGTTACCTTAGTAAAAGGTAGTAGAATACAATGGAGAAAGTAGGAAGAAAATTAATAGTATAAATATTCTGTAGGCTATTGAGATTTTTAAAAAAGTGTTACAGTTTCTTCTTCACATTAAAGAATCTAACTACACAAGCTAGTTCAAGTCTAGGAGTTCATTAAAAGACTGTGACTCTTTTACCATGACTTAGATACACATTTGTTCCTTTGACTCAGGACACTTTTTTTTTTTTTTTACCATATTAAGAGAGACTTCCGTAAGCCTTCTACATATCTTTCAGCTAAGATCTAGGAAGACCATAGTCAATTAGCTAGCACCATTTACTTGCTTAAATCAGACTGTTCTGATTGGTGCTTTGCCTCTGTTGTCCATCATAGTTATATCATAACCACTGGGCCTTTTGGCCACAGATTACTATTTGCCCGTGTAGAAGCAAGATGGGTCTTGGAAAATGACAGTGGGTTATCACAAGTTTAACCAGGTGGTGACTTCAATCACAACCACTGTATCAGATACAGTTTCATTTCTTGACAACTTGACTTCTTCAACTGCAGCATCCAGTTATTCTTTATTGACTATAGATTTTTTTTTTTTTATTATTGTGACTTCTGATTCACAGAGAAGGGTAATCACAAAACTCCTTAAAGATTTCAGGGCTCCCCGACACACTAAATCTATTAGAGGAGAAAGTGGGGAAAAGCCTCAAACTCATTGGCAGAGGTGAAAACTTCCTGAACAGAACACCAACAGCTCAGGCTCCAAGACCAACAATCAATAAATGGGACCTCATGAAACTGAAAAGCTTCTATAAGGCAAAGGACACTGCCATTAGAGCAAAATAGCAACCTACAGATTGGGAAAAGATCTTTACTTCTGACAGAGGGCTAATATCCATAATTTATAAAGAACTCAAGAAATTAATTACCAAGAAACAAAATAATTCAATCAAAAAATGGGAAACTGCTAAACCGAGAATTCACAAAGGAGGAATCTCTAATGACAGTGAGATACTTGAAGAAATGCTCAACATGCTTAATCATCAGAGAAATGCAACTCAAGATGACTCTGAGATTCCATCTCACACCTGTCAGAATGGCTCAGATCAAAAACTCAAATGACAGCACATGCTAGTGAGGTTGTGGAGAAAGGGGAACCCTCCTCCATTGTAGGTGGGAGTGCAAACTTGTGCAACCACTATAGATTTCAGTCTGGCAATATCTTAGAAAACTTGGAATAGCTCTACCTCAAGACCCAGCCATATCACTTCTGGGTATACATCCAAACGATTCCTCACCAATCCACAAGGACCCCTCCTCATCTACGTTCATAGCAGCTTTATTTGTAATAGCTAGAAACTAGAAACAACCCAGATATCCCTCAATTGAAGAATGGATACAAACCTTTGGTACATTTACACAATGGAATACTACTCAGCTACCAGAAACAGGGAAATCATGTAATTTGCAGCCAAATGGATGGAACTAGAGAAGCTCATCCTGATTGAGCTAACCCAGACTCAGAAGGATGCACATGGCACCTACTCACTTATAATTGGATTTTACCCATATAGTACAGGATAACTATCCTACAACCAACAGATTGAAAGGATCAGGAACATAGACTTTATTACCTATTAGTGGGACAATTTGCCTTAGGGTTGCTGCCATGTAGGCCCCCAGTGCAAGAGGAAGCTCTTAGCCCTCATATGACCACTGAACTGAGAGGGGCTGATATGTAGAGACACTCCACAACAGAGGAGTAGGATGGGTGGGAGAGAGAAGAGAGGGTGGGAGAGTGGAACTGGGGGGGCACTGTGATGGAGATGTAACTTGAAGTAATAAAAAAAATTGGAAAAAAGATTTCAGGGCTCCCACCATGAGGCTGTCTCTCAGATTTAAAGATACATCTTCTTGACTGATCTGACTGAGAAGATCCAAATGAAAAGTAGACCAACATTTTAATCTCTCTCTGAACCTTTGAAACCTTGGTTTCTCCATATGAAACTAACCATGTTTAGCATTTCTAACTCATTTAACATGGGCCACCTTTATGGGCATGGTTTATTATTAATTAATTATGAAAAATTAGGCTCATGTATTATATAGACAGAGGAGGACCATGATCTCTATGCAAGTTTAAGACTTCATGAGAGCTAGTGGCATAATTCTAATCTGTATACAAAGGACTTAGAACAAGGCAATTGAATAGGATATGCTCTAGTCTAAGGGTAGGAAAAGACTTATGTCCTAGCCCAAGCAAGCAGGTAGGAAGTGAATGACTCCTTTTCTTCTGTTTTTCTTTTGTAACTATTTTTCAGATACTCTGTAGATTGGATGATGTCCACTCATTGAGGTGGTTAATCTACTGCATATCCCGATCAAATTACTTATCTTATAGTTGCACCAATAGCTAATGTTTTGGCTTTATTTGATTGTGAGTTGAACTAAATAAAATTAACTATCTAAAGTATATGAAATTTAATTGATCAGTAAGCAATCAAAATAAGAATTTTAATCTCAGGTCTCTGTTTGGGAGGCAGTGTTTGATAAGACATGGTCATAAGTTTTAGACCACTTTTTATTTAGTATTATGAATATCACTTGAAATGCTTTTTTAAAACATTTAGCTAGCAAGGTAAAATCCACAAACTTCTGTAATTAATTAGCATCTAAGTATGTGATGAAAGTTAATCATTTTACTTCAACCTTTTCAATAAAAGATTAAAATCAATATCCAAATAGAATTGAACTGACAGGATTCTTAAGACATATGACATGGGTTCTTCACATGTTTCTTTTGTTTCTTCCTTTTCCAGAAGGTAAGGGCCTAATCTTAGTTTTTGGTGAAAGATATTTTATGACATTAAATAAAAGTTATGTTTTGTTTCACATAGTGTTAGGCTATTTAATGCTCACAAAGTTCCTAAAAACAACAACATAGCAACAATAAATGTCGTGTCCCTCTCGACCAGCAAGAACGACGCAACTCGCAAAAGCTCTTCTCAAGCAGTTTATTCAGGTCCCTTGAAAACAGTCTTCTGAATGCCCGGGCAGACCCAACCCACAGGCTAAATACTAAATGAACAGCCAATCAAGTAAAGCCACGTGGTGCTATCTTAGAGGCCCACGTATGTGGAAGCAAGCCAGATCAGCGGTCTTAGCCAAATATGGACTTGTTTACCACCGAGAGCACTCACCGTCGGGCTGGTGGAAGGCGGAGACCAGCGCCATCTTTAAGGCGCGGCACGTCGCAGCTCTCTACAGTTCCTCCTTTTTATTTTTTCTAAAGTTGGTAGAAGTCCCTGGAAAGGTTTCGTAATCCCCCTATCTGGGGATCTCACGGTGGGCCTGAGCCTGTAGGAGGGCGGTGCTCAAACTCTTACCCGTCTCTGGGTCAGCCTCCCCACTCGGGACTGCCCTGTCTTAGGTGGCTGAGACTTACCCGTCTACTCCGTCATTGATTTGCCAGACCCTAATATCCGTGGAACGAATACCTCAGTGGGCAGGGACTATGCTTAGTGAAGATTTACTTCATGGCAGCAAGCCATGCCTGAGGGGACTGGCCCGCCTCAATGGCGACAAGGGCTTGTATAATCATGGCTGCATTACGCTTTTGTGTGGCTCTCATTTTGTAGATGCACCATAGGCAAACCAGACAGGCTAGTATCATCAGTATCACCAAAGAGCCTACGCCCGCCCACTCCTTAAGATGATCCATAGCCGTCTGTATCCAGGAAGTCAAGCCAGTAGCCAGGCTCAGATCCACCCGAGTGGAGTTGATGTGGACAATTGTTGCTCTCAGCTCTCTCATCAAATTTTCAAACTCAGCCGACCAATCCTGTAAGAGGAACTTTGACAATTGTCTAGACAAATTAGCAGCCTTTGTATAATTTTGATATTGTACAGAAGTAACACACAAACCTTGCATTTTCCACTCACACCCCAATTGTGCTAGTTGCCAAAGAGAATCAATCTGTTCTTGTATTAAATCTATGCGTTGATTAACTATCATAAGACCTCCTTTGAGATGAGAATTCATAGAGGTCTGAGTATCCAATGCCTGTGCCACAGTGGCTGAGATGTTATTCAGGGCATTGGCAGTCTGTATAGAACTAGACAAGGCAATAGCTGAGGCAGTAGCTCCCACAGCAGCAATAGTGATAGCAGTAACAATAGCTGCAGTGATGCCAAAATCTCTTTTAAACCTGAATAGCATCATGGTATTAGGAGCCTCTACAGGAACTGGTACATATCGAGGCATTCTAGTCACCACAGCCACAGGAAAGGCTGTGGCATTCCAGCATAGGGCACAAAAACATGTGCCCGGAGTGCATACTAATTTTTCTTCACCCAAGGATGCACTCCCATTACTTACAATCCACAGAAAAGGAGGCCAGAGAAATACTGGCGAAGCTAAAAAGGTCTTATTGCGGTAAGAATGAAACAAAGAATTCCAAGTACCAGAGCCACTACCGCTAGAAAAATCCAATTTGGTAGCGGACCCTAGGGAAAAATTACCTCTTTGATAAATTCCTCCCCCAAGCATAATGACAGGTCCCAAGTCCATGCAACTTCCATTTACTCCACACAAAAGCCACAAATCAAAAGGATTGGTGGCAGTCTGCTGAGGATCCCTAGTAGATATATCAAGCATTCCTGTACAAGACTTATTCACTATATTACTAATCATGGGGCTAAAGGAAAAATAATCTTGTTGAACCCAAACTGCTCTGCGCTCTTGACATCCAGTCCAGGGAAAAGGTCCTTCCTCTCCTGTGGATCCTCTACAAAAAGGTGCCCAGAGTGGCTGTCTGGGGGGGTCCCGGTCAGAGACTCGAGTGGGCCACCATCCTTCAAGGCGAGAATCATTGCCTGAAAACAAACCACCACTCCTACCCCCAAACCTCAGTTGTGGTAAAAAATCTGCTGACTGCTGAGACAATTTAATGCATTTTGTATCATCTGACCTATTGAAGCTCATTAAAAAGCACAAACTACCCTTGAAGCTGACATTTCTATTACCCTCTATAGGGCTTCTCTGATCATCAAAGGGAAGGTAGGGTAAACCTAAGCTTCTATTACTGCTAAATAAGTGTGGAAACACAGTTGCATCATGTCTGACCGGCATCGGCTTTGGGAATATCGACAGGATCCCCCATCTCGGCTCGGTCATTCCTGACATACTCACTGCTACTAACACCAGGATCCTTAGGAAGGTCTTCATGACGAATCTTCCTCACAAGGCGTTCAGGCACCCACACTGGATCTTGTTGATCCTGAGGAAAAACACAAACAGACCCTCTCGCCCATGTTAGCACGGGGTCAGGCCCCCGCCAAGAGCCTGTCAAAATGTCCTTCCACTTCACCATGCTTTTAGGTGAACCATGGGAATCCTGATGTCTGTCCGCTGCTGAGCGGCCTTGAGCATCCAAATTGAAAAAATTTAAAGTAAATAAGGCTAAAGATATTCTCTCCTTGGGGGTACGGCCTTGGCCTATTCCCCCTTTTTGTTTTTGCAAGCATTCTTTCAAGGTGCGATGAGCACGCTCCACAATTCCTTGTCCTTGAGGATTGTATGGTAATCCGTGATTAAGCTGTACCTCCATCTGGTTGCAGAAGGAGACAAAGGACTGTGCCGTATAGGCTGGTCCATTGTCCGTTTTCAGCTGCTGTGGTTTTCCCCATGCAGCCCAGGCTTCTAAGCAATGTCCTATGACATTGTGAGCCTTTTCTCCACTCATAGGTGTAGCATGTATGATACCTGAGCAGGTATCCACAGATACATGAATATATTTTAAGGTTCCAAACTCTGAAATGTGGGTAACGTCCATTTGCCAGATTTTGAGTGGCATCAACCCTCTAGGGTTCACTCCCACACTGGGAGGATGATGATGAATCACACACTGAGGACAGTCCAAAACCACTTGTCTAGCATCTGCTCTAGACAAATTGAATTTTTGCTGTAGAGTTTTTGCATTTACATGAAATAATTGGTGAAACTGTCTGGCTTGGTCCAGGAATGAGCTCCAAAAAATGCATGTCATCCTGGTCCATTGATCAACTTTATCATTACCCTCACTTAATGGTCCAGGTAATCCTGTATGTGCTCTGATATGTTGAATATAAAAACACTTTTTTCTCTGCCAGATTAAAACTTGTAACTCTTGTAATAAGGCACATACAGTACTACTATTCTTAATAGGACCTGCTAATTCTAATACTTTCACTGCGTTGACCACATAGACTGAATCTGAAATCAAATTGAATGCAAATTGACATCTTTTAAACACCTCAATTACTATTTTCAACTCTACTATTCGGGGGGGAGCCCGGTTGAAATTGACATAACACGGGCTCTGTCTTTCTATCAAATAGGCTCCACAGCCTATCTTTGAGCCATCAGTAAACACATTTGGTGACCCTTGAAGTGGTACTGCTGAAGTAACCTTAGGGAATATCACTGGGTGCTCTTAAAAAAATGATAGCAATGGATGTTTAGGATAATGGTTATCAATCACTCCTTCAAAGCTACATTGCAATATTGCCCAGTCATCTACAGTGCCACACAAAATCTTAATTTGATAACTGGAATAGGGCACTATTATACTGGCAGGAGCAACTCCAAAAGACTGCAAGCATTGTTGGATACCAATTAAGGCTAAAGCAGCAACTGCAGTGGGATAATGTTCTATGGATTTTTTCAGAGAAATCTTTGAATAGGTCCATAATAATGGTCTGTCCTGCCATAACAATCCTGTAGGTTGACCATAAGTGGCAAATATGCACAATGTAATGGGCTGTCCTTCCTGCCATCTCTTTAGGAAGGCATTCTGCAACCTTTCTTCCACTTTACATAAAGCTTTTCTTGCTTCTTCTGTAAATTGTCTAGGAGAATTAAGTGCTGAATCACCTTTCAAAATATCACATAGGGGTCTTATTTCAAAATTTGGTAGCTTTAAATAGCCTCTTACCCAAGTGATATCTCCTAACAATCTTTGAAAATCATTTAAAGTCTTTAAATTATCTTTTCTTATCTCAATCTTTTGAGGTATTATCTTTTCAGGTCCAACCTTCGCTCCTAAATAATCAACCACATTTTCCTTTTGAACCTTATCAGGAGCAATAAACAACCTTTTCTTTTTTAATAATTGAACTAATTCTTCATAGGCCCGATCTAACATTTGTTCACTCTTAGCTGCCAGTAAGATATCATCCATATAATGAACACATCTCAAATCTGGAAAATTCTTTCTTAAGGGAACAATGGCTTCCCCCACATACAGTTGGCACATAGTGGGGCTGTTTGCCATGCCCTGGGGTAATACTACCCATTCAAACCTCTGATCAGGTTCCTCATGGTTACAGGATGGAACAGTAAATGCAAATCTTTCACTATCCTTGGCACACAAAGGGATGGAGAAAAAACAATCCCTTATATCTATAACTGTAATGGGCCATGAGGCTGGCAAAGATGATAAAAGCGGCAAGCCGCGTTGCACTGGGCCCATGATCTGCATTTGTTGATTTATGGCATGCAGATCATGCAATAATCTCCATTTTCCAGATTTCTTTTTAACGACAAAAATAGGTGTATTCCAGGGAGATACAGATGGTTTTTTATGCTTTAAAGACATCTGTTCATCCACCAAATCTTTGGCTGCATTCAATTTTACAGAGGAAAGTGGCCACTAAGGAACCCATACTGGATCCTCCGTCTTCCAAGTTATGGGAATGCCCTCCTCAGTGGCCCCTAGGAAAAACCCAGGCCCTGTCTCTTTTGTCTTTGCTGCATAGATATGGGACTTTTTCGTCCCTGCAAATATTTTCCTATTCCAAAGCCTGGAGCATATCCCATATCTTGCATCATACGTTGGGCTGAATCAGAATAGTCATTACTCAATTTAAATCCCATATCCTTTAAAAGGTCTCTTCCCCAAAGGGAGATAGGGAGCTCAAGTACATATGGCTGCATTTCTCCTGAGTGATTTTCTTGGTCCTGCCACTTTAATAATCTTGCACTCATATCTGGAGTCTTAGCATAACCCAGGCCTTGAAGTGTTTGAGAAGAGGCTTGTACAGGCCAACCTGAAGGCCAGTCTTTCTTTGCTATGATACTCCTATCAGCCCCAGTATCCAAAAGGCCCAAGATCTTTTTACCATCAACTTTTAACTCCAAGACAGGGCGTTGGTCCAAATCCAGGGAGAGAAAAGTCAAATCCGTGCCCGTGGACCCAAAACCATCTTTTCCTCTCTCTCTATCCTTTGCTGCATAGCGGTCATGTAAGCTCGGCAACATGATCAATTGAGCAATTCTATCTCCAGGAGAGATAGCCGTTATACCACGGGGGGAGGCTACCATGATCTTAACCACTCCTGTATAATCTGGATCTATAACTCCAGGATGGACAATAAGTCCTCTCAAGGCTGATGATGACCTCCCCAACAACAAACCAACTGTACCAGGTTCAAGGGGTCCTTTAAAATCTGTTTCAATTAACTGGACCCCCATTTGGGGTGTTAATACGAGTCTGGTGGTGGAGCAGAGGTCCAATCCTGCTGAGCCTGCAGTGGCTCTCCGGGGTCTCTTGGATGGCGGAGGGTTGGCCATCTCTCTTGATTCTGTTCTTTGTCCTGATTCTCTACTGCCCCATATATTTGTGGGCCCTGAGGTCGTGGGCCCCGCTGTCCATTTTTTGGACGAGCGCCACCATAACCTTGAATTAAAGGCTGGCCATGGATGTCTATCACTGAACGGCATTCATTAGCCCAATGGTTCCCTTTTTTACATTTTGGGCATAACCCCGGCCGCCTGGGGCATTGTACACTTCCTGTACTTTCTGTACTCCTTCCCCTGGGGCACTGTCTTTTAAAGTGTCCCATCTTGCCACACTTAAAACAAACTCCTGAACTTCCTCCACCTTTTCTGGCCAACTGTATTACTGCGGCAGCGAGACCAGCATTAGTTAACGGCCCTCCAAGTTCTCTACACACTTTCATCCAGGCTTCTAGGCCTTTATTCTTATAAGGGGTGATAGCGGCTCTACATTCTTTAGTACATTGCTCATAGACCAACTGTTTTATTAGTGGCAAAGCAGCATCCGGGTCACCAAAAATCTTCCCTGCTGCTTCCACCATTCGTGCTACAAAATCTGAAAAGGGCTCCATGGGGCCCTGTAGAATCTTAGTTAAGTTCCCACTCACCTCCCCTTTATTAGGAAGAGATCTCCAAGCCTTGATAGCTATCTTGTTTATTTGCTCATAAATCTGAATAGGATATCCTATTTGCTGGTTGGCAAATCTCCCCTGCCCAAGCAGCATATCTCTATCCCAGGCTGGATTTCCATCTCTCTGATTATTGGCTGCTTGCTCAGTGGCATACTCAATCAAGAAAGCTTTCCAGTCTAAGTATTGCCCTGGACTTAAGCAGGCGTGGACCAGGCCACTCCAATCACTCGGAGTCATACAATGTCTGCTTAATGCTTCCACTTGAGCCATTGTAAAAGAAGCGGTAGTACCATAGGTACGAACCGACTCTGCAAGAGATTTTACCACCTTAAAATCAAGCGGTTCCTCGTACCTGTTCCCTTGTGGGTCTTGGTATACCGGATAGGCAAACTGTAACTCTGTTCTTACTTGTGTCCACATCCCCGGGCAGAAAGATCTCCCTACTTTCAGGGACTGAACTGACTGATCTATCTGAGTGGCTTCTGGATATGGGGGAGGAGTTGAAGGCGCCATGGCAACGGCTTTGTTTACACCAGCTGCCGCCAGCGTGGCTGAAGGCGCTGTAGCAACGACTCCACCCACTCCGACTGCCGCTGACGTGTCAGGCGCTATAGCAACGGCTCCACCTACACTGACTGCTGCCGACATGTCCTTTTCTTTTCCTTTTTTCTAATAACAGTCCTCTCCAACTGTTCTAGTAGAGCGTGTAGCTCTCCTTCAGAATCTGTGCTCTCTGAGTCCTCAAAATCTCTAAAATCTCTAAAATCTGTAAGATCGGGATAGAGAGGAACTTTCTTTTTGCCTCCCTTTTCAGTGTCTGCCTGCTCAAATCTTTCGCCTTTGTTACTTTCCTTTTCACTGTCTACTTGCTCAGATCTTTCCCCTTGCAGCAGTTCCAAGGCTGACTCTTCCTCTTTGATTGCATTACAACATCTCTGATCTTCTAAACAACTCCTCACCATTTTCCAAATCGGTCTTACTCCATGCTTCAGAGTCCCTTGCTCCCAAGCAAAATCCAAGTCCCTGCCTAATTTGTCCCAGCAGGATACCGTAAGATTCCCGGACACCGCAAACCATGGAGCCACGGAATCACATTCATTCAAAAATCTTTCTAGGGTAGACTTCTTAATCTTCAAATTCCTAGCTAAAAGTAGCTCCTGAAGAGCCAGAAAAATTGGGTGTGACTCAGACAACCCCATGTTTAAAAATTTATTTTCGGTTCGCAGCTTCCCCACGAAACTGTACCTTTTGTTAGCTATCTCCGCGAAACTTTACCGTATGTTCGCTATTATCCGCGAATCTTTACTTTGTGTTCGCTATCTCCGTGAAACTTTATTGTCCTAATCTATCCCAGGAACTTACCAACGCGTTGCCCCTGACTGCAGGAGTTCTGAGTCTTTTCTGGGTTCCCCGTACGGGCCACCACTTGTCGTGTCCCTCTCGACCAGCAAGAATGACGCAACTCGCAAAAGCTCTTCTCAAGCAGTTTATTCAGGTCCCTTGAAAACAGTCTTCCGAATGCCCGGGCAGACCCAACCCACAGGCTAAATACTAAATGAACAGCCAATCAAGTAAAGCCACGTGGTGCTATCTTAGAGGCCCACGTATGCGGAAGCAAGCCAGATCAGCGGTCTTAGCCAAATATGGACTTGTTTACCACCGAGAGCACTCACCGTCGGGCTGGTGGAAGGCGGAGACCAGCGCCATCTTTAAGGCGTGGCACGTCGCAGCTCTCTACAAATAAACATTGTAAACATTGTTGACTAACTAAGTTGATCAATTCTAGGGAAATAAAAAAGAGATAATAATGAGTTGAATCTGTGAAAACCACAACAGCTCACTCACTAAAGGCACAGATTGTGGGTGAGGGTCGCTCTAATTATGTCAAAAGACTCTGCCATAGCCTGTTCTTTCAATGGTGTGACAGGGATAATTAATTTATTGAAGTAATTTAGAGGATCAAGAGATACTAACTATAGCTACTAAAAGTCAGGTAGTACACTTTTCTCTATATTTCTAGAGTTGATTCCCAGAGTGCCACAGTGGCCATCCTGGACACATTTTGTAGAAACTATTGGAAATAAACATTTCAACGGATTGGTCGAAGGCATTTGTCCTCTCACCCCTCTTCCTCTTTCTTACCTCCTTTTTCTCCTCCTCCTCTTCATCCTTCTCCTTCTCTTGCTCCACTTCTTCACTATCATCTTCTTCTTTCTCCTCCCTTCTCTTTATCTTATTCTTCCTTCTTGTTGAAGCACTGTATCTTTAGTCAAGAGGATGTTGTTGTTGAGAAATTCTTAACTGTTGACATTTTATACTGGAAATCTCCATAACACATATTGGCTTGATTTCTCTCCATTTCAAATTTCTGACAGTCACTGGCTATTTATATGGATCCTAAAATTCTTTCTTTTTGTTTTTGACTTTTGTGTTTATTTATCACTTCAAGTTACATCTTCATCATAGTCCCCTCCTTCTACCCTCTCCTGGTCTCACCCTCCCATCCTCTCCCCCTTCTCCCACCTATCCTACTCCTCTGGAGTGGGGTGCCCCTACATACCAGCCCCCCTCAGTTCTGTAGTCATATGAGGGCTAAGAGCTTCCTCTTGTACTGGGGGCCTACATGGCAGCTCAACTAGGGCAAAGTGTCCCACTATAAAGTAACAAAGTCTATGTTCCTATTCCTTTCAATCTGTTGGTTTTAGGATAGTTATACTGTCCTCTATGGCTAAAATCCAGTTAGAAGTGAATATATGCCATGTGAATCTTTCTTGGTCTAGGTTACTTCACTTAGGATGAGGTTTTCTAGATCCATCCATTTGGCCTCAAACTGCATGATTTCCTTGTTTCTGATAACTGAGTATTATTCCATTGTGTAAATGTACCATAGCTTTTTTTTTTAATCCATTCTTTGGTTAAGAGACATCTGGGTTGTTTCCAGTTTCTAGCTATTACAAATAAGGCTGCTATGAACATAGTTGAGGAGATGTCTTTGTGGTCTGGCAAGGAATCATTTGAATATATACCTAGGGGTGGTAGGGCTGAGTTTTGAGGTAGGGCTATTCCAAGTTTTCTAAGATACCGTGAGAATGATTTCCATGGTGTTTTCACTCCCACTAGCAATGGAGGAGTGTTCTGCTTTCTCTACAACCTCACCAGCATGTGCTGTCATTTGAGATTTTGATCTCAGCCATTCTGACAGGTGTGAAATGGAATCTAAAGTCGTAATGAGTTACATTTCTCTGATGATTAGGGATGCTGAGCATTTCAAGTGTCTCTCAGCCATTAGATTCCTCTTTTGTGGATTCTGGGTTTAGCTCTGTTCCCCATTTTTTGATTGGATTATTTGGTTTCTTGGAGTTTAATTTCTTGAGTACTTTATAAATTATGGATTTTAGCCCTCTGCCAGAAGTAGTATTGGTAAAGACCTTTTCCCAATCTGTAAGTTGCCGTTTTGTTCTAATGACAATGTTCTTTGCCTTACAGAAGCTTTTCAGTTTTATGAGGTCCCATTTATTGATTGTTGGTCTTAGAGTCTAAGCTATTGGTGTTCTTTTCAGGAAGTTGTCACCTCTGCCAATGAGTCTGAGGCTCTCCCCCACTTTCCTTTCTATTAGAATTAGTGTGTAAAGCTTTTTTTATTTGTGATCAGTTTCAGTGACCCAATTTTTCTTTTTTCTTTTTTTATGTTTATTTATAACTTCAGGTTACATCTCCATCACAGTGCCCTCTTTCCACCCCTCCCAGTCTCGCCCTCCCACCCTATACCCCCTATCCCTTCCATCCCACTCCTCTGGAGTGGAGTGTCCCTACATATGAGTCCCCTGCCCCAGTTCAGCAGTCTTACGAGGGCCAAGAGTCTCCTCATACACTAGGGGCCTACAAGGCAGCACCACTATGGCAAAGTGTCTCCTAGATAGGTAACAAAGTCCATGTTCCTGTTCCCTTTAGTACATTGGTTGTAGTATAGTTATCCTGTACTATATGGCTGATATCCGACTATAAGTGAATAGATGCCATGTGCATCCTTCTGAGTCTGGATTAGCTCACTCAGGATGAGCTTCTCTAGTTCCAACCATTTGACTGCATATTGCATGATTTCGTTGTTTCTGATGGCTGAGTAGCATTCCATTGTGTAGATGTACCACAGTTTTTTTTTTTTTTATCTATTCCTTGGATGAGGGACATCTGGCTTGTTTCCAGTTTCTAGCTATTACAAATAAGGCTGCTATGAACATAGACAAGGAAACTTCCTTGTGGTTTGGTGAGGAATCATTTGGATGTATACCCAGAAGTGGTATGGCTGGGTGGTGGTAGAACTATTCCATGTTTTCTAAGATATCACCAGATTGATTTCCATAGTGGTTGTACAAGCTTGCACTCCCACCAGCAATGGAGGAATGTTCCCCTTTCTCCACAATCTCAAGTGTCTCCTAGATAGGTAACAAAGTCCATGTTCCTGTTCCCTTTAGTACATTGGTTGTAGTATAGTTATCCTGTACTATATGGCTGAAATCCGACTATAAGTGAATAGATGCCATGTGCATCCTTCTGAGTCTGGATTAGCTCACTCAGGATGAGCTTCTCTCGTTCCAACCATTTGACTGCATATTGCATGATTTCGTTGTTTCTGATGGCTGAGTAACATTCCATTGTGTAGATGCACCACAGTTTTTTTTTTTTTTTTTTTTTTTTTTTTTTATCTATTCCTTGGTTGAGGGACATCTGGCTTGTTTCCAGTTTCTAGCTATTACAAATAAGGCTGCTATGAACATAGACGAGGAAACTTCCTTGTGGTTTGGTGAGGAATCATTTGGATGTATACCCAGAAGTAGTATGCCTGGGTCGTGGTAGAACTATTCCATGTTTTCTAAGATATCACCAGATTGATTTCCATAGTGGTTGTACAAGCTTGCACTCCCACCAGCAATGGAGGAATGTTCCCCTTTCTCCACAATCTCACAAGCATGTGCTGTCATTTGAGTTTTTGATCTGAGCCATTTTGACAGGCGTGAGATGGAATCTCAGAGTTGTCTTGAGTTGCATTTCTCTGATGATTAAGGATGCTGAGCATTTCTTCAAGTGCCTCTTAGCCATTAGGGATTCCTCCTTTGTGAATTCTCTGTTTAGCTGTGTACCCTATTTTTTGATTGGATTATTTGGTTTCTTGGCATTTAATTTCTTGAGCTCTTTGTAAATTTTAGATATTAGCCCTGTGTCAGTAGTGGGGTTGGTGAAGATTTTTTCCCAATCTATAGGTTGCCGTTTTGTTCTAGTGACAGTGTCCTTTGCTATACAGAAGCTTTTCAGTTTCATGAGGTCTCATTTATTGATTGTTGGTCTTAGGACCTGAGCTGTTGATGTTCTCTTCAGAAAGCTGTCACCTGTGCTGATGAGTTCAAGGGTTTTCCCCACTTTCTCTTCCAATAGCTTTAGTATGTCAGGCCTTATGTTAGGGTCTTTGATCCACTTCGGCTTAAGTTTTGTGCAAGGTGATAAATGTGGTTCTAATTTCATTCTTTTGCATGTCAACATCCAGTTATACCAGTACCATTTGTTGAAGATGCTGTCCTTTTTCTGTTGTACGGTTTTGACTTCTTTGTCAAAAATTAAGTGACCGTAGGTGTGTGGGATCATTCCTGGATCTTCAATTCGATTCCCTTGATCAACTGGTGTGTTTCTATAGAAGTACCATGTGGTTTTTATTATTATTGCTTGGTAGTATAGCTTGAAATCTGGGATGGTGATGCCTCCAGATTTTTTTTTTAATTGTACAGGATTGATTTAGCTATTCTGGTTTTTTTGTTATTCCATATGAAGTTGAGAATTGTTTTTCCCAGGTCTATAAAGAACTGTGGTGGTACTTTGATAGGAATTGCATTGAATCTGTATATTGCTTTTGGCAGGTTGGCCATTTTTATTATGTTGATCCTACCTATCCATGAGCATAGGAGATCTTTCCATCTTCTGATGGCCTCTTCAATTTCTTTCTTCAAGGACTTGAAGTTCTTGTTGTACAGGTCTTTTACTTGCTTGGTTAGAGTTACCCCCAGTTATTTTATATTGTTTGTGGCTATTGTGAAGGGGGTTGTTTCCCTAATTCTTTCTCAGCCCATTTATCTTTTGTATAAAGAAGGGTTTCTGATTATTTTGAATTAATTTTGTATCTAGCCACCTTACTGAAGGTGTTTATCAGCTGTAAGAGTTTTCTGGTGAAATATTTGGGGTTGCTTATGTATACTATCATATCATCTGCAAATAGGGATAATTTGACTTCTTCCTTTCCAATTTGTATCCCCTTGATCTGCTTTAGTTGTCTTATTGGTCTAGCAAGAACTTCAAGTACTATACTGAAGAGATATGGCAAAAATGGCCATCCTTGTCTTGTCTCTGAGTTTAGAGGAAATGCTTTAAGTTTCTCTCCATTTAATTTGATGCTGGTTACTGGGTTGCTTTATATCGCCTTTATTATTTCTAGATATGGTCATTGTATGCTCGTTCTCTCTAGGACTTTTAGCATGAAGGGGTGTTGGATTTTGTCAAATGCTTTTTTAGCATCTAGCGAGATTATCATGTGGTTTTCTTCCCTTTCATCTTGTTTATATGGTGAATGACGTTGATAGACTTTCATATATTGAACCATCCCTGCATTCCTGGGATGAAGCCTACTTAATCATGGTGTATGATACTTTTGATGTGTACTTGGATTCGGTTTGCCAGTATTTTATTAAGTATTTTTGTATTTGTGTTCATGAGGGAAATTGGTCTGAAGTTCTCTTTTTTTGTTTGGTCTTTGTGTGGTTCAGGGTGACTGTGGCCTCATAGAATGAGTTTGCCAGTGTTCCTTCTGATTCTATTTTGTGGAAGAGTTTGAAGAGTATTTGTATTAGCTCTTCTTTGAAGGTCTGGTAGAATTCTGTGCTGAAACCATCTGGCCCTGGGCTTATTTTGGTTAGGAGATTTTTAATGACTGTTTCTATTTCCTTAGGTGTTATAGGGCTGTTCAATCTGTTAACCTGATCTCGATTTAACTTTGTTAGGTGGAATCTATTATGAAAATTGACTATTTTGCTTAGGTTTTCAAATTTGGTGGAGTACAGAATTTTAAAGTAAGACATAAAGATTCTCTGGATTTCCTCAATGTCTGTTGTTTTTCTCCCTTTTCATTTCTGATTTTGTTGGTTTGGGTTTTTTCCCCTCTGCCTTTTAGTTAATTTGTCTAAGGGTTTGTCTATTTTGTTGATTTTCTGAAATAACCAACTCTTGGTTTCATTGATTCTTTGTATTGTTCTTTTTTTTTTTTTAAAGTTGTTGATTTCAGCCCTGTGTTTGATGATTTCCTGCCTTCTTCTCCTCTTGGGAGTGTTTGCTTCTTTTTTTTTTTCCAGTTCTTCCAGTTCTGCTGCTAATTCACTAATATGAGCAGTCATAATTTTTTTTTTTGAAGGCAAGTAGCACTGCTTTCATTGTGACCCATAGGTTTGGGTATGGTGTGTCTTCATTTTCATTGGATTTTAAGAAGTCTTTATTTCCTTCTTTATTTCTTCCCTGACCCAGTGGTCATTCCGTAGAGGTAGAGAGTTTTAGTAGTTCAGTTTCCATGAATGTGTAGGTCTTCTATTATTTCTGTTTTTGTTGATGTCCAGCTTTATTCCATGGTGGTCTGATAAGATGCAAAGGGTTATTTCAATTTTCTTTTATCTGTTGAGAATTGCTTTGGGTCTGAATATATGGTCGATTTTGGAGAAGGTTCCGTGGGGTGCTGAGAAGAAGGTGTATTATTTTGTTTTTGGGTGAAATGTTCTGTAGATGTCTCTTAGGTCCATTTGTTTCATGATCTCTGTTAGGCTCATTATTTCTCTGTTTGGTTTCTGTGTCAATGACCTGTTCATTGTTGTAAGTGGGGTGTTGAAGTCTCCACTACTAAGGTATGGGGATCAATGTGCATTTTAAGCTTTAGAAGGGTTTCTTTTATAAAAGTGGGTGCCCTTGTATTTGGGGCATAGATATTCAGTATTGAGATGTGGTCATGATGAATTTTTCCTTTAACGAGTATGTAGTGCCCTTCCCTATCTTTTTTGATTAACTTCAGTTGAAAGTCTATTTTATTTGATATTAAGATGACTACTCCAGCTTGCTTTCCTGGCCCATTTGGTTGGAAAACCTTTTCCCAGCCCTTTACTCTGAGGTAGAGTCTCTCTTTGGTAGTAAAATGATGGGTCTTGTTTATGGATCCATTTTGTAACCCTGTGTCTTTTTACTGGAGAGTTGAGTCCATTGATGTTGGGAGATATTAATGATCATAGGTGGTTATTTCCTGTTATTTTGTGTTATTTTGTTGTAGGTGATGGTTTTGGGTTTCTTTTGGTTTAGCTGCAGTGGAGTTTTTTGTTTCCTGTGTTTTCTTGGGTCTAGTTATCTTCTCTGGGTTGAAATTTTCTTTCTAGCATCTTCTGTAGAGCTTCCATTATGGCTAGATATTGCTTAAATTTGGTTTTGTCATGGAATATTTTGTTTTTTCCTTCTATGGTGATAGAAAGTTTTGCTGGGCATAGTAGTCTGGTTGGGCACCTATGTTCTCTCAGGGCTTGTAGAACATCTGCCCAGGCCCTTCTGGCTTTTAAAGTTTCTGAGGAGAAGTAAGGTGTAATTCTGATGGGTCTGCCATTGTATGTGACTTAACCCTTTTCCTCTTACAGCTTCTAATATTCTTTCTTTGTTCTGTACATTTGGAGTTTCAATTATTATGGGGTGAGATGAATGTTTTTTTCTCATCTAATGTATTTGGTGTTCTATATGCCTCTTGGAATTTTACTAGCATCTCTTTCTTTAGGTTTGGGAAATTTTCTTCTATGATTTTGTTGAAAATATTTCCTGGACCTTGGAGTCGAGAGTCTTCTCTTTCATCTATGCCTATTAATTCTTAGCTTTCATTTTTTTCATTGAGTCCTTGATTTCTTGGATGTTGTAAGTGATAACTTTTTTAGATTTCTCATTTTCTTTGGTTGTTGTACTGATTTCTTCAATCCAGTCTTCCACACCTGAGATTCTGTCTTCCAGCTCTTGTATCCTGTTTGTGATACTCATGTCTGTAGTTCCTGTTCTCTTTCCTTGGTTTTCTACCTCCAGTATTGTCTCTGCTTGTGTTTTCTTTATTGCTTCCATTTCCAGTTTCAGGTCTTGAACTGTTTTATACATTTCCTGTTCCAATATGGTCTTCTTTGCCTGCAAATCTTTCATAGCCTTGCCTCTTTCCCACTTTTCTTTGACTGTGTTAGCTCGGAAATCTCTAATAGAATTCTCATTGGTTTCAATTATAGAATTGTGATTTCTTAAAAATTTCTCAGAGATTTATTTTCTTCTTTCAGGGCCTCTATATCATTGACATAGTGTAGATTTGTCATCATTTTCATGTGTTTCGCTGTGGTGGGATGATCAGGGCTCACTGTATTAGCATTGCTGAATTTTGTTGGTTTTGTTCTTTCCCTGAACTTTAGCCATCTGGTTGGCCTTATGTGATTTTTCCTAGTGTTTTCTTGACCTGGTGCCAAGGAAAGAGCTTTGGTGTAGGGATCATATAATCTTGGTGTTCTGTAGCTCTACTCAGGTTGAGTGGGGCCTTGTGTTGTAAGCTGGATCTCAGTGGGCCACAGGAAGGTCACCCCTTCCTGTTGTGTCCCAACTGGATACTCAGGTTGGGGTTTGTGGGTGGGGTGTGTTATTCCAGCGTGCAGGGTCCTGACATCTAGCAGGTATTCTTAGTAAGATCAGTGGGGGTTTGGGGGACCACAGATTGTAGGCTATAGCTGCAGATGCCCTGGGTCCTAAGAGCTGAGCTCTTGTAGTCTGTGTAACTCAAGAAGTGCACAGTGGCCAATAACTTGCTGGTCCAGGGCCTGAACATTCCTGTGGCTCTTCTGGTTCTCTTTTGGGTGCTAAAGGCTCAGAAAGCTGGGGGGATTTCTGCCTGGATCTGCTGGCAGACCTGAGGGCCACTGTAACATGGCAGGAAGTGCCCTCCCCACTGCTTTTTCAAGCTGCAATATTCTTCTCAGTGTTTGTATATCCAGTAGAAAGACCTGTATTGTCCAAAGCCTTTTTGGATGAGCCCAAATATGCTTGTGCCTCCCAGACTGCCATTCTGCTGGAGATATACTGATGTGGCCCCACAGTTCTCATGTAGCTCAGAATGTGCTGTGGATCACTGACATAGTGGTTCCAGCGAGAATATTCTAAAATTCCTTCTTATGACCCACAAAAAAACTACTTCCGGGAAGATTCCCTTACACCAGTTTGGAAGTGAGTCCAGATGCCTCAGGTTACTCTGCTTATGTGCCTCAGTGCATTTATGAATCTGAATTTACTCAGAATGCCAAAACAATGTAAAATTTAGTTGTAATATTTTAAGGTCTTGTGAAAATACTATAGTCTCTAAGAAGAACACTTAAATATATCATCAAAAGCTTAAGGGGTGTGAGAAAGTCTCATCAAAACACATAGATAGTACATAACTTATAAGATAAAAATAAAACACATTAAAGCTTTCTTAGTATTCACTTTATACCAACAACTCAATGATACATTTTTACTTTTAATATTTATTTGTTTTCTGATATTTAAAATTTAGTTTAAAACTATAAACAAAGTAAGACAATGGACTAGAAGCAGGCTATGTGTGTACTGATAAGAAAAGAGTCAGAGGAAAAAAAAACCAAAAAAGACAGAAAGAGCAGCAGCTTTGGAAATGTGTGGTGGTGATAGGATGGTGATGGAATATGAGAAGTAGAGAGAAACAGTCAGGTGAAATGCTGGAAAGAAGAAATCTGAGCTCAGCACAGCTTCCTTCAAGTGTGGAGCTTCCAAGCAGGAAGAGAGAGAATGGAAATCTGAGTTCAGAGGCAACCATGTGGTCCTTCTGAACTGAATATGTTTTGTCCATCTTGTCTGTAGAACAAGCCCATAACCCTCAATGATTTCTCCAGCAGGCCAGTCAAAAATGAAAAAGAAAACTTTCCCATTTGTCTTTCTATATGACTCAGAGACCAATGTCCCAGCATCAACTTGAGAACATGTTGCTTAATACTGAGCTACTTACGGGGCTCTGAGGGAACAAGCTCAAGTACTGGACCCCGAATTTATCCTGTCATAGTGCCAGGGTGTGAAATAACCCTGGAAAGCAGTTGTCCACAGTAGGAGGATTGGCCATTTTCTAGATAAAATGCGCCAGGGTCAAGAGGGTGAGTTTAGTCAGTGAGGTGCACAAAGACATATTTTATCAGTGAAGGATAGCCCTACAGTTTGCTAGCCCTGAGCTCAATGTCAGCTGGTGGAGCCACCTTTCATTCACTGTTGGGAAGCCCAGAAACTCTGGACATCTACAGTTGTATCCCTCCAGCTTGATAATTAATGTTAGATATCGGGAGCACAAAGACACGTTTTCTGTATGTCTAGATCTGAGAGCTATATATACAACCCATCCTCCAGCAAATCTGGAAGACAGCCTCCAACCAGAATATTCAGCCTAAGAAGTATGATTTGAGGGGTCTTGAGTTAGTTAAATAATTTGTTCAATTCACACATTGTAAAGATATGAGACCTGCATAAGTCCTTGAAATTCAGAGAAGAAAGGACAAGTTTGGTAGATATTAGATACTTGTCCAAAATAGATTCCACTATAGGAAACTGCATACTGGCAGTTTCCAGTTTTTGAGGACCCATAAAGAAACTTTAAACACTTAATTTTTATTTTTCAAATTTTTATTGTGCCCTTTGTGCATTTTCTTTTCTTCTTTTTTTATATTTTTATTCTATTGTATTGAAAATATACATTAAACAAATTTTACTTCATGCATTACTCTAATTTTATTAACACATCTAAAAAATATCAGTCAAGTATCTTTCTTTTCTTTTTTATCTTTAATTTTTTTTCTCTGTGTTCCACCATCTTTTCTTTCCTCTATTCATTTATTTCTATATCTTGTATAGTTTGATGTGGTTGCTATTATTCAGGGTTTTTTTTTTCTGCTTTCTAAGTGTCCAGAGGATTGAGTACACAGAGTAGGATACTTAATGAGAAGATTCTCATATAAAATTAGAAGAGCTATCCAAAAATAAAGTTGTTCAACTTACCAAACAGAAACACAAGAATTACCACAAACAAGGCAACATGACTCCTCCAAAGTATTTTAAAAATTAATGATGCATTATGTGCTGGAGAAGTTATTCAATCCAGACAAGTTAAGTTACATAAAAGCAGGTTTATTGACTATGAGAAGGAAAGAGAAACAATGTAGGCACACAGAGGCAGATAGGTGATAGATAGATAGATAGATAGATGGATAGATAGATAGATAGAGAGGAGAGGGATAGAAACAGAGACAGAGAGACAGGGAGAGAGAGAGTGGAGAAGAAAGGCATAGAAAAGGAGCCTCCCAAAAGTCCAGATTATATAGGAAAGGCTTCTGGGTGTGGGGCATACCCTGTAACAGGTAGAAACTGAGGAATGCTGGGAGAACTTGGAGATCAGGTCCATACCTAACATGTTTTGTTGATAATAAATGTGAAGCTACAATTTAATTATCACTTATATTTATTAATAAGTATAAACTGTAAGATTAGGCCAGCAGAGCAGCTGATGGCTTGGCGGGAGATTCACCTGAGTTCAATGGGAGTCTGATGACCATGGGATTGCTTGGACTGATGGCCTATAAGCTGCCATGGTCCTTTCTCCAATAATTAAATATACCAAGACCTTTTAATGTTTCAACGCTTAACCTTTAGCTGGGCAGAATCTCAACCAGCTACTCTAATTTAGCACTCAATCCCAAACTGCCTTGTGTCTGTGATTACCTTCCAGCATTCTCAAACACATCTATCTGCTTCCATGTCTTCTGGTGGAATGAGTTAATCCTCTGTGTAAAATGTAGCATTCCTGTTCTAATCTCAGGAAGTCCCACCTTCCTATACTCTTTCTGCCCAGCCAATTGGCCACCAGCAACTTTTATTAACCAATCAAGAGAATGCCTCAGAAAGGGCGGTAACCAGATCTCAGCACTGAAATCAGCCTATCATACCTTCTACAACATAAATGAATAAGAGGTGAGAATCATCTGGGTACTTCCTGCTGATGTTGTGGACATCAAAATTGGAGATATGAGGAGGGCAAAAGCTGGAATGTTGGTCAGGTCTGGGATGAGCAGGCTGTTTTACTTGCTGTCTAGGTTCTGCATGACCATCTGGGGCTAGAGACATGAAGGCCACAGTTGGAGCAGTTTGCAGCCTTCAGTGATTGGAAATCTTCTGGAACAGATACATATTAGGGGCAGGAGGTAAAGTTAAGTAGCTTAGGAAGAAAATTATTTTTAGGCCCATGGTCTTGGCAGTTGGGGTGGCCCCAAAACCAGGGAGGAAGAGAAGGGGTCCCATCCCCCAGCATAGAAAGATAGGGAAACAGATTGTACTTATCTGAGGAATAAGTAATTTGAAACATCCTTCATTCCTTTCTTATACCTTCAGTCACTTTCTTGTCATCCTCCAACCTTAATAACTTGCATAAAATTTAAACCTTTCTCTTTCAATCTACCACAGACACTAGTAGTTATTATTGAGAAAAATCATAAATAAAGGAACACCTGTTTATATTTTAATGTGATGCCTGTTAGCAAGGAAAACCTTTCAGCCAATTGTCAATCCCATCAGAGATCTGAGGAGGATAAATTACCTCAGGAATTATAATCCAATGGCCTATGTATCATTTACTATGACAAAGGCTAACCCATTACTCAGACAGATTTTCCATAAAGCTCCTGTGGTATCTATGGCTTCATTGTGTGACAGATCCCAGGGAAGCATCAGCCTTCAGTTGTCAGGCCTGGCAAATGTGAGAGGCCTTCCGGTGGAGGAAGAGCTTGGGAGACTGATCTTATTTTGTGTAAGAAAAACAGGGTAATCACCTTCTCCAGGTGCCCTGTTCATCCACAGATTAGGTTTTAGCAGTGGGTGAGGCATTGGAGTAGTTTCATCCAATGGTTCCTTGTTTTCTTAATATCTTTTAGGAGGCCTTAGGCTCACTGCTAGAAGCTGGGGTCTCTGTCATAGTAAGCTTTTTAATTAAACATTTAAATGCCATATACTACTGATCTCTTCACAGGCTTGAGGGTTAGTATATTCTGGTTAAGTAATTTTGCTTTTTCTTATTTGCTATGAATTATACTTTGTGTATTATCAAGTTGCATTTATTATTTATCCTTAAGAGTTTTCAATGATTAGTAGCTTTAGTGGTTATTAAAATAAAATACCTTTTTTAGTATGGCTTAATTTACCAAACAATTGAAGTTTATGAAGCCCGGTTATATTTGGAAGTCAGCAATGTATTGAACATGGCTGTTAGCCCTAAACAAATATGGTGGCAGAGGGGTATGTCTTTCCTACAACCAAGATGGTCACCGGTCATGTGACTGCCCTTATTCAAGATGGCCGTGAAGCCAGGACTCTACCCCTTCCATCCCACAGTCAGATGGTGCTTAGTCAGGCACTGCCAGGTGGCCGGAGCAGCTGCGGGACAACAGTGGGACACCCGAAAGAACCAGAGTGGTCTGCCTGGCAGGAAAGAAGTGGGGGGGGGGGCAGGTGGCAGCTGGAGCTGAGTCACAGCACAGGAGGGAGAGAGGAGGGGTAATAGAGTGCATTATCCAAAAAAGCCTGGTTTTAAAATAAGAATTTAGCTGTAGACACCTGGTAGTACCAATTTCCAGCCTGTGCAGGAACCCCAGGAACATGAAGCAGTATCCCTGCTTTATGACCTAGGATTGAATGGGGAGGATGATTTTTGATAAAATGTCTCTTATCAGAAAGCTCTAGAACAGAGGCCTGGCTTTTGATAGGGATAGACTGATTTTTGAGTGGCTACAGCTTGGAAAAATCAGTCCAAAGGGGTCCTGGACCTTGGAGATTTCCAGAAACTGGGGACAGGTTACTCACTGTGTCCAAACTGAGTTTGCAGTGGGAGTGACCCACCTGGGTGTGGACCTGCTGGGGTAGGCTGGGAATAACTTCCCCAGAGTCAGGTCATCAGATGTTTTAAAAAATAATGGTGCATTCTGTGCTGGTGTAATGATTCAATCCAAGCCAAATTAAGTTACATTAAAGGCAGGTTTATTGTCTTTGAGAAGAAAG
Organism: Lophiomys imhausi; assembly: GCA_907164525.1. NCBI lineage: Eukaryota > Metazoa > Chordata > Mammalia > Rodentia > Muridae > Lophiomys > Lophiomys imhausi. The sequence continues at coordinate 1,087,839 of CAJQZJ010032332.1, forward strand.
AGAAACAGTATGTGCATGCAGAGATAGATATGTAGAGAGGTAGGAGAGGGACAGACTTAGACACAGAGAGAAAGGAGAGACAGGGAGAGAGCAGGAAAAAAAGGCAGGGAGATGGAGCCCCCAAAATATCCAGATTATATAGGAAAGGGCTTCTTAGGTTGGAGCATGCCCTGTAGTAGGTAGAAACTGAGGCATGCTGTGAAAAGCTGGAGATCAGGTCCAGACCTAACACAAGGGACTGTAACTACTGAATTAAAAGATTCTAAAATAGGTAACATAGCTGGGCGGTGGTGGCGCACGCCTTTAATCCCAGCATTTGGGAGGCAGAGGCAGGCAGATCTTTGTGAGTTCGAGGCCAGCCTGGTCTACAAAGTGAGTCCAGGACAGCCAAGGATACACAGAGAAACCCTGTCTCGAAAAAACCAAAAAAAAAAAAAAAATAGGTAACATGTCAGATGAAGATTTAAAAAAACCTACTAGTGAAAAATGATTTATAGTCAAAAAGACTATAGACAAGCATATGAATTCAATTCAGAATCTGGGGAGAAAGGTCGGATGAAAAAGTCAGCATGACTGATCATTTTAACCAATTATAAATATTGCAACTTATAGGACTGGCCTGGTCATATATGCCTGGTGGTAAAATATTGGCACTAATATCTTGGGAGTAAACAACACCTGTCTCATTGGACTTAAGTTTTGTGCAGTATGAGGGAACTTATGTCTGTTACTACAAATCTAGCCAAGAACTTTGGATGAAGAAGACATATACTCTACAGGATAAATATCAGAATGTATAAAAAAACATAGAGATAAAAAAATCATTCATATTCCCTTAGTACTGAGTATAGCCCATTATGCTAGCTATTCCATAGACTGTTGCTAAGAACTTGAAATGTGACTAGTCTGAAATGAGTAGGATTGCTTGTATAAAATACTTATAAATTATAGACTTAGTTTGAAAAATTAAAAGAATACAAAACATTCTACCACTATTTTATAAACTGAAGAGTGACATAAGATTTTAAGGTGTTGGGTTAAGTATATTAACCTTGTTCACTAAAATTTTACTTGTCTCTCAATTTCTAATTAAAGATGTTAGAAATTTAAAAATTAGACATTAGAAAATTAAAAATTACATATGTAGCTTGTATTAAGTTTCTCCTGGTCTGGAAAGTGTTGGCTTATAATTCATGTACATTATATAGAACACATATATAATGCATCTTTTCCTATGCATTAGGAGAGAATCTGTAACTACAACTTTATTGAACCAGCAATTCCTAACTGCACCCTAAATATTTACCTTTATACCTACAGATAAGTGTATCTCTCACTCTGTTACAAAGAAGCTTCTCTTTCGAGCAAGTAGAGACCATTATGGAACACCAGAACTGGTCAAAATGAAGAGAACAACTGATCACCAGATGCCTAGCCCTCCAAAATATGTCAACAATACATTGCAATTCCTGCACCTGAAGCCCAGGGAACATTGTGAAAGAGGAGGTGGAAAAATAAGATTGGGAAGGAGAACCAGAGATCTAGACAACCTACTGAGAGATTGTGACTCCTAGAAAAGACAGAGAGGCTTCAGTCATGACACCGCAACAATATGGTTGCCTAAAAAAGACTTGAACAAAGAAAACACCAATAGAGATGCTAATATGGAAGGAAGAAATCTCAAGATTTGGAGGGTGGGGTGGGAAAAAAGGCTACAACTAACTAAGGAATGCTGCCAGTGGAGGATTAGCCTTCTTCAGGGAGGTGCCCCATAATTGGTTATCCAATATCAAGTAATCAGCCCTGAAATCATATACATACAATTAACACTAAATAGACTCAGAAAGTTGTATTTACACACTGATGCATATGCATACATATATAATGCATATATACATGCATTATAATGTATATCATATACATATCAATCAAAAAAAGAGGTCATAAATTTGAGAGGGATTAGAGAGGGGAAGATGAGAGGACCTTGAAGGAAGAAGAGGAAAGGGGGATGTAATTATGTTTTAATTGAAATATAATTAAAAATTTAAACTGTTATATGCAGGAAGGATGGCTCAGTTGGTAAGAGAACTTGCTGTGCAACCATGAAGACCTGGTTTGTCTTATGTTGCTTGTATTCAAATATTAATTGCTTGTCCCTTATCTTCCTTACTGTATGAGCTGGAACTCATGTACCCCAAAATGATATTTGTAACTCTTGCCTCTCCAAAACTTCCCCGATTGAAGAATAAATTGTTGGCTCTCTGCTGAACATGGAGAGGTGGGTGGAGTGAGGGATATGGTTTTTGGAGACTGGAGAAAGACCACTAGGAGAGAGAAGCAGCAGGGATGAGAAAGGACCTATTCCAGAAAAGACAACGCAAGCAAGAATTGAGGACTTTGGATGGGTGGAAGATGTGGATAGTGTAGGGTAGTAGACTAGACTTTATGTTCAGCTCAGTGTTTAGCCTTGAGTAAATCATAGCCTCCATGTGTGATTATTTGGGGAAGTTGGTGATTAAGGAGTAACTAAGATTTATTGACAATATGAATGAATATTAATTATTAATATTCTTCAACATGTGTTTAAATCCTCCCAGAACCCACATAAAAGCTGACCATGACACTATGTACCTATAACCTCAACAGTGAAGGCAGAGGCAGGTGACTAGAAAGGGCTTGCTGGCTAGCCAGCCTGCTCAAACCAGGATTATACACATAGTTCAGTAAAGACAGTTGTCTGAAGAAAAAAGACTGTCAAGGATGGAGGAAGACATCAAGTGTCCTGTTCTGAGCTCCACATGTATTTGCCACTTATTCACTAACACACACACATGTGCATTTGCCACATACACACACAACACAAACACACACCCCAACCCCATACACTTGTGATTAAACTGTGTTTTAACAAGCTTTCTTTAGCAACAAGATTACCAAGGACATTTCTTAATGCAGCTAAATGATTTTTTTAGATACTATTCATTTGAAAGTATTAAAAGCATTCTATTTATCCCATTGGAAGTAGGACATTTAGTCAACAAATTCCTTATTTGGGTGATTAAGGTTGTTCTCAATGTTAACTGCACGATGGATATGATTGTATGTAACTCTTTCTGTATCATTGTTGTTTTTTTTTTAAACTGGGAAACTATTCACAGAAGTGGAGCTACTGTGCATGTTTTGAACATTTTAAAGTCTTTTATTAATTAGGGCCAAATTTCCCCCAGAAAAGCTGTCTCTTGGTTATACCCCCGACATGGATGATTGAAGATGCTCTTCCTCCTGGTGCCTCCTTTCTCTATCTTCTTCAATTTTTCTAAAGGATTTAGATTGGTTTCAGTCTAAAGCAGAATTTCACCTAAAGCAGGTTTTAATTTTGTAGAAATGATTTATGTTTTCCAGAAAACCTTATAGTGTGCAAGAGGTTTGATTATTCTGATATATCATGCAGTGGCTTGACATTACTTTGAGTGTAAGTTCTAGGTGGAACATGAGTTAATGACATACTTCTGGAAGAATTAAGTCAAGTCCAAACAAACAAACAAACAAACAAACTATATATATATATAATCTAAAAACATGTTTAAAATAATTGGTCTTTCAAATTGGTAGTTTGGATTATGTTTCTGTTTTGTTTTGTTTTTTTTTTTTTTTTGCTCTGCTTTGTTTCGAGACAGGGTTTCTCTGTGTAGCCTTGGTTGTCCTGGAACTAGCTATGTAGATCAGGCTGGCCTCAAATACAGAGAGCCTCTGCCTCCAGTGTGCTGGGATTAAATGTGTACGCTGCCAGTGCCCAGCTGGTAGTTTGGATTTTGAGCAACTAGTTCCTTCATTTTTTTTGTCATATCCACTCAATAAAGTTTTTCTCTCTCTGTACTCTCAAGCAACAATGTTTTTAAAAGCCTCTTTTTTTTTCTGTTATGTGCAAAATAAATAGTACTACGGTGGAGTTCATGGGCTGCTGGAGTGGAATTTACACCAGTGGGTTCTTTAAATAGCAGAACATGCCGTTTCTGTCACAACACGTGTAGGCACATCTGATAAACCTGCCTAACTACTCTGCTGTTTCAGGGACTCTAAGTTATTCTCGTGGACATTTCTCATAGCTTTGAGCAGATGGAGCATCACAACTGGGTTTGACTGTTCTGGCTGCTTCACCCTATTGGTTTATCTAAGGTCAGATTTACTCCTTGAGCACCGTGTGTGTGTGCCACAGCTGGCAGGTGTTGGCTGTGGTCCAGGCTGAACCCTGTTTAGAGCACACAAAATGTAGGCATATACTGCATATTATTCTCATGGGCTTTGATTTTTCTTTGTCTGCCATCATGAATGTTCCTACTTATTTGGACAACTTGAAGATGAATATTGCCATTTTAAGGTAGGGATGAGGGCAGAGGAACAATCATTCCAAAATAAAACCAATGACCCAGAGCAATTTCCAATAGTAGCATCATTGCTTGTTTTTGCATATATAATTTTAACTGACTTGAAATAAATTCAACTGATTATGGGGACTCCTAATGATTTTGTTGTTACTACATGAGATGAGCAGATACTTTAAAATGGATTTTTGACAGAATAAAGTTTGCAGTAGTGAATTTTAACAGGGGATTGAAAGATACACGTGAAGGATACGTTTATTTTTTCAAATGGAAAACTCTGTCAAAATATCTAAACCACACACCAAAGTTGTCATGCTATCTTCTTGCACTTCTTCACTGTTTTGTAACACCTTTCTTTAAGGGATTAATTATGTACAGCTAGCTATGATTGCTTTCATATATGTATTTCCATCTCAAAAACAAATTGATAGCAAAAATTGGAGAGAAAAAAATGTGTCTAGGTTTCTCTGGTATCAGCTTAGGAAAGAGTAGAAAATTACTTTAATTTAAAATTGGCATAAGAGTTGTTCACGGGGGTGGGGGGGTGGGGCAAGATGGCAGCGACCTACACTGACGAATTTTGAACGTGGGAAAAAAGACCCATAAAAAACACAGAGTCATTGGACACTGTGCAAAAACCGGAGGGGCTAGACCACCCCGGGAACATTCACAGCTCCCAAGGGACTGTTAAAAGTCCCAGGGCAAGGCTCTCCCCCCATCTCTCGCAAACACAGAAGCCACTAAATCTGGGATTCGGGAACTCCCATTTGGAGAGGTGCCTGGTAAGATCCACCCAAACTCACAGCAGGCAGAATCAGAGGCCACATGAAGATTGCCCACTAGCCTACTGGGCTCCCCACACCTCAGGAAGAACTTATAGCCACTTAGGAAACTTTGTGGGATAGTGGAAGTCTTAGCAAGGAAGAAACAAGGCGCTCGGCGGGTGGTCCACAGCCGCTCGAGACGCGGAGGTCACGAGAGAGCGGGAAGCTGGCGGGCAAAGTAATCAGGGTGGGAAGCAGGCTCAGGTGGGTGGGCGGGCGGGGATGAATGCCCACGCACCCACGGCAGGGCAACTGGGGAGGGAGCCCGGCACAGGTGGCGGGCAGGGCCAGGGATCCGCGCACCCACGGCTGAGCTGCTGGGGAGGGAGGCCCACTCAGGCGGCGGAAGGATCCGGGGCTCCGTGCACCAACGGCCGAGCAGCTAGGGAGGGAGACCCGCTTGGGTGGTGGGAGGGGCCGGGGCCCCGCGCACCTGCGGCTGGGCAGACAGGGAGGGCACAGGGGTCAGGCCTGTGGCAAGAAGCCTAGTGAGAAACCAGAAGTCAGGGGACCATAGCTGTTTTCTGGAAAATCCAGACATATTAGGTGTGGAGCCAGACCCTGTCAGCCTCCGGGACGACAAACAAAGTCCACAGAATCTGTGCCTGGGCAAACAGGTCCATACCATCAGAAACATTAAAGGCTGATAACTCAGAGTGCAACATAGAGAAGTCTGAATTGGGAGCAGTGAAACTATCCCAGACCATTACTCACAACCTGGGAATAGGCTGCACCAGCTCACACACAGTGCTTCAGGCGATTAAAACCACAGTGACCCTGAGATCCCCCTGTAAGCAATGACAGATAGCCAAGTAACTCGTCCCCTGCACCAAAGCATCCCCTGTGGATACAAGCACAGAAAACGACAAGAACAGACAGCTAAACGCATCCAATGGCCAAAGGCCAAGAAAAAATAGAAATCAAGGAAATATGACTCCAACAAAGCAGAATTATTCTAGCTCATCCAATGCGGATGACCTCACACCAACAGTAACACATGAAAACGATGACAATTCTGCATTATGGAAAGTGATAGAGTCTCTTCAGGAAGAACTTAAATCTATGAAGGAATTCAAAGAAGCCACAATTTTACAAGTCAAAACAACGAACAACACCATTAAAGAGCTCCAAGCCAAGGTGACAGAGCTTGAACAGGAAAGCTGGAGAAGGAAATGTACAAAACGAACAAAACCATATAAGACATGAAAATAGAAATAGAAACAATAAAGAAAACACAGTCAGGGTTAAAAGAGGAAGTGGAGAATCAAGGGATGAGAACAGGAAATACGGATGTGAGTATCAACAATAGGATGCAAGAGATGGAAGACAGGATCTCAGGCATGGAAGATTTGATGGAAGAAATCAGTACAACATCCAAAGAAAATGAGAAGGCTAAAAAATCTCTCACCCACAACATCCAAGAAATCAAGGACTCAATGAAAAGACAGAACCTAAGAATTATAGGTATAGAGGAAAGAAAGGACTCCCGACTCCAAGGTCCAGGAAATATCTTCAACAAAATCATAGAGGAAAACTTCCCAAACCTGAAAAAAGAGATGCCAATAAAAATCCAAGAGGCTTACAGAACACCGAACAGATTAGATCAGAAAAGAAACTCCTCTCGCTACATAACAATTGAAACACCAAATGTACAGAACAAAGAAAGAATATTAAAAGCTGTAAGAGAAAAAGGTCAAGTCACATACAATGGCAGACCCATCAGAATTACACCTGACTTCTCCTCAGAAACTTTAAAAGCTAGAAGGGCCTGGTCAGATATACTACAAGTCCTGAGAGATCATAGGTGCCCAGCCAGACTACTTTACCCAGCAAAACTCTCTATCAACATAGATGGAGAAAACAAGATATTCCATGACAAAATCAAATTTAAACAATATCTACCCACAAACCCAGCCCTACAGAAAATCCTAGAAGGAAAATCCCAACCCAGAGAAGAAAACTCCACTAAAGAAAACAAAGGGAATAGAAAACCCCTCAGCAACTAAACCAAAAGAGGCACAGGACCAACACCTATACCAAATCAATGGGAAATAACCCCAGGTCACTAATATCCATCAATATCAATGGACTCAACTCCCCAATAAAAAGACACAGATTTACAGAGTGGATCCGCAAGGAAGACCCTTTCTTTTGCTGTCTACAAGAGACACATCTTACTACCAAAGATAGACACTACCTCAGAGTAAAGGGCTGGGAAAATGATTTCCAAGCAAATGGACCCAGGAAGCAAGCTGGAGTAGCCATCCTAATATCAAACAAAACAGACTTCCAACTGAAGTTAATGAAGAAAGACAAAGAAGGGCACTATATACTCATTAAAGGGAATATTCATCAAGAGGAAACCTCAATACTGAACATCTATGCCCCAAATACAAAGGCACCTACGTTCGTAAAAGAAACACTTCTAAAACTTAAAGAGCATGTCGATCACAACACATTAGTAATAGGAGACTTCAACACCCCACTCACAACAATGGACATATCATCAAGACAGAAGACAAACAGGGAAATATTGAGTCTAACAGAGATCATGAAACAAATGGACCTAACAGATATCTACAGAACGTTTCACCCAAACACAAACGAATACACCTTTTTCTCAGCACCCCACGGAACCTTCTCTGAAAGCGACCACATAGTTGGACACAAAGATAATCTAAATAGAAACAAGAAAATTGAAATAACACCTTGTATCTTATCAGACCACAACGGAATAAAGCTGGTCTTCAACAGCAAAAGAATCAACAGAAAGCCTACACACACATGGAAATTGAACAGCTCCTTACTGGATGACCACTGGGTCAGGGAAGAAATAAAGAAGGAAATCAAAGACTTCTTAAATCCAACGTCAATGAAGACACAACATACCCAAACCTATGGGATACATTGAAAGCTGTGCTACGAGGAAAGTTCATAGCACTAAGTGCTTTCAAAAAGAAAATTGTGACAGCTTATATTACTGAATTAACAGCTAAGCTGGGTGAATTGGAAAAAAAAAAGAAGCAAAAACTCCCAAGAAGAGCAGAAGACAGGAAATCATCAAACTTAGGGCTGAAATCAACAACTTAGAATCAAAAAGAACTATACAAAGAATCAATGAAACCAAGAGTTGGTTCTTTGAGAAAATCAACAAAATAGACAGACCCCTAGCCAAATTAACTAAAAGGCAAAGGGAAAGAACCCAAATCAACAAAATCAGAAATGAAAAGGGAGAAATAACAACAGACATTGTGGAGATCCAGAAAATATTTGGGCATTACTTTAAAAATCTATATTCCACTAAATTTGAAAACCTAAGCAAAATGGACAATTTCATCGATAAATTCCACCTACCAAAACTAAATCAAAATCAGATTAATAGCTTCTACAGCCTAATAACACCCAAGGAAATAGAAACAGTCATTAATAATCTCCCAACCAAAAAAAGCTTAGGGTCAGATGGCTTTAGCACAGAATTCTACCGGATCTTCAAAGAGGAACTAACACCGTTACTTTTCAAACTCTTCCACCACATAGAAACAGAAAGAACACTGCCAAACTCATTCTATGAGGCCACTGTCATTCTGATTCCTAAACCACACAAAGACCCAACAAAGAAAGAGAACTTCAGACCAATCTCCCTCATGAACATAGATGCAAAAATACTTAATAAAATACTAGCAAACCGAATTGAAGAACACATCAAAAGTATCATACACCATGATCAAGTAGGCTTCATCCCAGGAATGCAGGAATGGTTCAATATACGAAAGTCTATTAATGTAATTCACCACATAACACGATGAAAGAAAAGAACCACATGATAATCTCGCTAGATGCAGAAAAAGCATTTGACAAATCCAACACCCCTTCATGCTAAAAGTTCTGGAGAGAACGGCCATACAAGGATCATACCTAGAAATAATAAAGGCAATATATAGCAAGCCAGTGGCTAACATCAAATTAAATGGAGAGAAGCTTGAAGCATTTCCTCTCAACTCAGGGACAAGACAAGGATGTCCACTTTCACCATATCTCTTCAATATACTACTTGAAGTCCTTGCTAGAGCAATAAGACAACTAAAGTAGATCAAAGGGATAAAAATTGGAAATGAAGAAGTCAAATTATCCCTATTCGCAGATGATATGTTAGTATACATAAGCGACCCCAAAAACTCCACCAAAGAACTCTTACAGCTGATAAACAACTTCAGCAAGGTGGCTGGATACAAAATTAACTCAAAAAATTTCTGAAGCCCTTCTTTATACAACAAACAAATATACCGAGAAAGAAATAAGGGAAACAACCCCCTTCACAATAGCCACAAACAACATAAAATAACCTGGGGTAACTCTAACCAAGCAAGTAAAGGACCTATACAACAAGAACTTCAAGTCCGTGAAGAAAGAAATGGAAGAGGCCTTTAGAAGATGAAAAGATCTCCCATGCTCATGTATAGGTAAGATCAACATAATAAAAATGGCTATCCTACCAAAAGCAATACATAGATTTAATGCAATTCCTATCAAAATACCAACACAATTCTTTATAGACCTGGAAGAAGCTATTCTCAACTTCATATGGAACAACAAAAAGCCCAGAATAGCTAAATCAATCCTGTCCAATGAAAAAACATCTGGAGGTATCACCATCCCAAATTTCAAGCTGTACTACAGAGCAACAGTAATAAAAACAGCATGGTATTGGTATAGAAACAGACCAGTAGATCAGTGGAATTGAATTGAAGACCCAAACATGGACCCACACACCTATGGCCAACTAATCTTTGACAAAGAAGCCAAAACCACACAATGGAAGAAGGACAGCATCTTCAACAAATGGTGCTGGTCTAACTGGATGTCCACTTGCAAAAGAATGAAATTAGACTCATACCTATCACCTTGTACCAAACTTAAATCCAAGTGGATCAAAGACCTTAACATAAAGCCGGCCACACTAAATATACTAATAGAAAAAGTAGGAGAAACCCTCGAACTAATTGGCACAGGTGACAACTTCCTGAACAGAACACCAACAGCTCAGGACCTGAGATCAACAATCAATAAATGGGACCTCATGAAACTGAAAAGCTTCTGTAAGGCAAAAGACACTGTCATTCGAACAAAATGGCAACCAACAGATTGGGAGAAATCTTCACCAACCCCACATCTGATAGAGGGCTATTATCTAAAATCTACAAAGAACTCAAGAAACTAAATGCCAAGAAACCAAATAATCCAATCAAAAAATGGGAGATGGAGCTAAATAGAGAATTCACAAAGGAGTAATACCTAATGGCTGAGAGACACCTGAAGAAATGTTCAACATCCTTAATCATCAGAGAAATGCAACTCAAGACCACCCTGAGATTCCATCTCACACCTGTCAGAATGGCTAAGATAAAGAGCTCAAATGATAGCACATGCTGGCGAGGGTGTGGAGAAAGGGGAACCCTACTCCATTGCTGGTGGGAATGCAGGCTTGTGCAACCACTATGGAGGTCTGTCTGGCGATATCTTAGAAATCTAGGAATAACCTTGCCTCAGGACCCACCCATACCACTTCTGGGTATACACCCAAAGGACCTCTCACGGAGACATAGGGAAGTCTCCTCAGCTATGTTCATAGCAGCCTTATTTGTAATAGCTGGAAATTGGAAACAACCCAGATGTCCCTCAACTGAAGAATGGATTAAAAAATTGTGGTACATCTATACAATGGAATATTACTCAGCTATCAGAAACAATGAAATCATGCAATTTGCAACCAAATGGATGGATCTAGAGAAGCTCATCCTGAGTGAGCTAACCCAGTCTCAGAAGGATGCACATGGCATTTATTCACTTATAGTAGGATTTTAGCTATATCGTACAGGATATCTGTACTACAACCAACACACCAAAAGGAACATGGGCATAAACTTTTTTTTTTTTAATTTTTTCTTTTTCCTTCTCCTTTTTTTCTTTTTTCTTTTTCCTTTTCCCTTCTCTTTTTACTCTCTTTTTTTTGTTGATATTCTTTGTTTTTGTGGGTTTGTGTGTTTGTTGGTCTTTTTTTAGTATTCCCCCAGTAGCAAGGAGACACCTTTCACTGGCAGTACTGCCTCGTAGGCCCCCGGTGAATGAAGAGGCTCTTGGCCCTTATATGACTCCTGATCTGTGGTGAGAGACTGTTAGGCAGGGACACTCCACCCAAGAGGAACAAGACGGAAGGGTCAGCGGGTAGAGCATGGGAGGGTGGGGCTGGGAAGCGTGAAAAGAGGACAATAAGATAAGGATGTAATCGGAAGCAACAAACGAATAAATTTATTAACTACTAAAAAAAAAAAAAAAAAGGCAGGTGGCAGGGCTGAAACACTGTGAATGGAATAGAGGATACAGCCATTCGGCCTGGTTTTGCAGACCTCCAGGTGTCGAGAAGACATGGAGCTAAGGTAAAATACAAGAGAATTGTGGTGTTGGCCCATGCCTTTGACTTCAGCGGAGACGGGGGGGGGGGGCACCTTAGAGTTGGTGGTCTTATGTACTCTGGAGTCATACGGAGCGGGGTGGTGAGGGTGCACACCCTTGGTCCCACCATTCAAGAAGAGTACACCCTTGGTCCCAGCACACTGGAGACAGAAACGGGCAGATCTCGGAGCTCAGGGTCAGCCTGATGCAGGGCAAACTCTAAATAGAGAAAGACTTTGATCCAGGAGTGGTGGAACACATCTTTGATCCCTTCAGATGGGAAACACAGGTCTCTGATCCCAACAATTAGAGTTCAGAGATACACACATGGGATTTGGAGGGATCTAGGTTTGGAGGCTACTTACAAAAGGACTTCTCGATGCAGGCAGATTGTCCTTTGGGATCTCAAAATATATACACTGGAGCTGGTTTAGCTCCAAGGTGACAGAATGATTTCTTCTTTAACCCGGATTGAAAGATAACGCTTTGTATGTTGTTGGAAGGCCAAATATGCTTCAGGAGAAGTATTACCTAGCCCCCACCCCCAAAAAAAGAGGGTAATTGTCCCAGGGTTGGGATCGGGGCAGGGCTCTGTTCTTATCTTTCCAGGAGAATCGAAGCGTCCATTCGGGGAGCCTGGGGACGACTGGACAGCGGAAACCTCAGCAGAGAGCAGAATCAGGCACCAAGGAGGACGAGGGACCCAGTTGATTCAGCCTGGCAGAATAGCTGTCTCCATCAGGGGCCTGCAACCACGGCAATCCATTGTCGCTGGGACCATTCAGCTCTACACAATGCCCCAGCCGGAACCTCAGTAAAGCCTGCAAGATCAGCTTCTGCCTACAAACTCCTTAGGACATCTAAGCAGCTGAGAACAGAAGAACTGAACATAAAAGGATTGTACTAACATTTTTAACCATTTTTCCGTTTTGGTTCGGGCCCCAAACAGGTTTACTATGACCCAAATCAGCAGGAAGTCACTTTAAGAGAGCGACGATGTTCCATGCCCAGAGGGTGGGGAGGGTGTTTCTCCGCCCTTCTTTTTGGTTATTTGAAGGATAACTGAAAACTCTGATATTTAGGGGAAGAGATTACAAGCCGATAAATGGTCCTGTTTAATGAGTTTTGGAGGTTAGACCCAGGGACTTTCTACTTTTCCTTTTCTGTATCCTTCTTCCTCTCCTATGTAGGAGTGCATGGGCTTGAGAAAAATGAGATATAGACATAGCACAGGAAGGTCCAAGAAGAAGGGGCAGATTAATGAATATGCCCTTATACCTTTGTATATTGATACAAAATTAGTATTATATTTGGCTAAAGTGGTATTGACCCTTGTTTATTGTGCAAAAATAAGATTGTATTGGATTACATCGGTATTGATCTTTGTATATTGATACAAAATTAAGATTACAGTTGGCCACAATGGTATTGACCCTTGTATATGGACGTAATATTAAGATTGTATTGGGCTACATAGGCATTTATCTTTGTATATTGATACATAATTAAGAGTATATTTAACCACAATTGAATAGATCTTTGTATATTGATACAAAATTAAAGGTAACACTTCCTAATGGTATCATACCTAGAGATACTTAAAAATAAAATGTGAAGCTCTGGCCTCTTGATACCAACCATCTAAAACGGTCTAGGATAGTTAAGTAAAACAAACTCCTAGTCATGCAAACATGTCACTTTGTTAGCTACTATGACAGTCTATCACAGATACTCTCTAAACTACCCAGTAATCAAGTTGCTAAGAGACAAGCAACATTTGCTTATGTAAATACAAGAGATGGATAGGGCATCTTCAAAAACCCCAAGAGATCTTCAGAATATGGCATTCAAAGATGTTATCTTAAATTAAGATTTTCTTTTCTTTTTTTTTTGATATCGAGACATATCAGCTCCTGACAGCACCCCCTATTCTACTCCAAGTAGAAGATAAGCATCGAAGAACCTCCACTGTAAGATGGTTGAATTAGTGGCAAGCCTATCTCTTGGCATGAAAAAACCCCTTGCACCAACTGCAGACAGACTGCTGTCCAAAAAGGACAAAACTTGGTAGCAGGGAAGTCGACAGCCTAACTCTGCCAAGACAGGGTAGGTAAGTCCTTCATAATCCCTGCTCTACAACAAATGTCTGTCAGAGAAACAGGACTCAAAGGTTGAAGACTGATGCAGAAATGTATGGAGAGAAAATGGGAACTGTCCAGGCAGTCATTGGTATGTCCTTTCTTAGTTTTGGAAGCTGCAGGCCCTGCACTTCCTATATAAGCAAATATATTTATCCCTCTCAGGTCTCTGAGGTGGTTGAAGAATAGACAGCTAGAGTCTCATAGTTAAATTTTGAGTTGTTTAGGAATCAAGAGGGTGTTATAGATCTAAGAAGATACTCTTAAAATTGTGTTGCAAGTTAGTATGAATGTTGAGTCAGATATAGACCTGTAAACTCATGGAGATGGTTAGATAGTAGAATGTTAAAGTCAGGGGCCAAATATGTATAAACTGGACATTGGGAAGGTATACTGGGCCATTTAACTCTCATAAATGTGGCATATTTATATCTGTTGTTTTGTATAGTATTTATTGTTATAAGAGAAGGAACCATCTGTTGGACTAAAAGGGGAAGCTGCTGGGGGGAAGAGGGTGGAAGGGCGGGATAGGAAGGGGGAATAGGGAAGGGTTTGTGACTGAGATGTATCTTGAAGAAAAAAATAAAGTATTTAAAAAAATAAAATTGGCATAGTAAAGTGCAGAGAATGCTAAAATCTAATCATCAAGGAAGGAAACCCTCTGTGTATCAGTAGGAGAGTGTTCATGCTGTTTGCCACATTGTACAACTCTTAAAAATAGATAGATAATAGAATACTATTATCAGTTGACAAATATGTATGGGTTAGACATTGGGAATGTATATTATACCTTATAATTTTCATAATTGTGGCTTAATTATTCTTATTGTTTTGTATTGTATTTATTATCATTTGAGAAAGAGCCTTTTATTGGACTAAGAGAGGGAGCTGTTGGGGGGAAAAGATATACCTTAAATTGAAAAAAAAAGCAGATAGGAGGGTGAGGGGGAAAAGGGTAGGAGGGTGAGGGGGAAAAGGGT
>CAJQZJ010032332.1:1102622-1128451 GCA_907164525.1 Lophiomys imhausi
GGGGGAAAAGGGTAGGAGGGTGAGGGGGAAAAGGGTAGGAGGGTGAGACTGGGAATGGGGATCAGGGAGGGGACTATGATTGAGATGTAACTTGAAGAAATAAATAAATGTAAAAATATTTAAAAATAAAATAAAAACGGGAAAAATATCAGAGTCACTGATTTTCTTCTTTTTCCCATACTTGTTAACTAATCATTTTTTCAGTTGGCTAAGTATTCTTTTTTTCTGGAATGATAAACACTGAATATGACTGACTACAGGAGCCAGTAATACTAGTTAAAAATCAATGAATGCATCAATTCTTACCTTTAGTATTTATTATATTTAATATGTATTTATTTTTATGTATATGGGTGCAGGTTTTTCCTGCACACCCCACCACACACACACACACACACACACACACACACACACACACACACAAATACACACACACACACACACACACACACACACACACACGTGCGTGCATGCGCGCATGCGCGTGCGCGCATCATCTGTATGCCTGGGAGGACAAAAGAGTTTTTCAGAAACCTGAGAACTGGAAAATTGGAATTACAAATGACTGTGAACCACCATGTGTGTGTTGGGACTAGAACCCAGGTCCTCCAGAAGAGCAGCCAGTGGTCTTAACTATTAAACCATCTCTTCAGTTCTAATAATAACCAAAAATGTTATATTAGGTGTGATGAATTATGAATAGAAAAAGCATGATCATTCATATCAATGTAAGATCCTCTTACTGTTGTTATGAAAATAGATAATCTGGCATGGATACTATTTGTATCAGTGACACCTCTTGAAAGCTTGTTTAGAAGTTCTAGCACAGGAAGGCTGTGAATCTTTGAAGAAACAAAAACAAAAACAAAAACAAGCAACAACAAGAACAATCAAGACCAGTTCTCCTCTGTCAGGCACCTACCCAAATGGAACAGTGAGGAAGAAGGAAGCATCTTCCAATTCATGCAGATCACTGAGCTGGCAATCAATAGGGTGGAAGATGTTTCAACTAGATGCAAGATGTTTTTACCCTCATATGCTCAAGAATAACTCTTCCACGTTTTCAGACAAGATATACAACCTTAGTAATTTTGTTAAAGTAGGAATTTTGAACTAGGATGTGAGTATAAGTATTTATGAATATTTGTGAAGAGACACTGTGACCAAGGCAGCTTATATCAGAAAGTTTGCTTTCAGCTTCAGATGGTTAGTCTGTCATGGAGGGGAGCATGGTGACAGGCAGGCGAGGTGCTGGAGCTAAGCAGTAGCTGATAGGTCACAGGTCACACCTGATTCACAAGCAGGAGATGGGTGCGGGGGGGGGAGAGAGAGAGAGAGAGAGAGAGAGAGAGAGAGAGAGAGAGAGAATATGGAAACATGGAATCTGTAAATAGGGTTTTTATTGCTTCAATAAAATCTATCAGAGCTTCAATTCCAGAATTTCACCCACTCCACACCCACTCCAACATCTACATTTTGCTAATAAGGAAACTGAGGAACAAAAACAATGAGAAGCTTGGTGAGGCTGTGGTCATAGTAGCTGACCTGAGATTGAACCTTGCCCCCATCACTAACCTACAGCACCTTCCACACACAGAGCAGTTTCAGAGTTGGGCTGGGTGGAGGAGATCTTTATTGCTAGCCTGTCTTTTGTTACAGATCTTTCTCTTTGATTCTTGATACTTTAAATTTGTATTTATTGTTCAACAGTGGTTTACTGTTTACTTAGAGAGGGCATGAACATTTATTTGTCAGTTTTCTGTACTATGAAAATGTTTGTCAGTGGAGGAAGGAAGATTTCGTAACTTAGAATAGAAATATGTAAAAGAAAATATATTTCAGTTTGCACCCTCCCTCCAACTCTATCCCTGCCTCTCAATTCTGTCCTTGACCTTTCATGGTTCCTGGTGTCCTTTAGTTTTTTTTCTTCTCCTTAAAGACTTATTTTTCAGCAGCTATCATACTTGCCTGTGTTTTCTTGACAAAGACTACTAGGAAAGCAGCATTTGAAACCTTCAGTATGGCCTCCAATCTCCTGCCTTATCTTTGATAGTTTGCACACTGAGCTAAAATATTGCTACATTTGTGGCCTGGGATTGTCCCTGATAATTCCATATGAAGTCAGATTGCCAAAGAACTCTTCGAACTCCCCTAGTGAATTTGCTTGGTGAGCGGTTCTGGACTTGGCGGTTTAATCTCTCCATCAGGATCAGTGTGATCCTGCAGTAAAGCCAAGGTCAAATGGGATAAGCAATTGAACTTTCTCCCTGGGTTTTGCATGGCTCGTTGAGACATGTAACCTTTCTAGGCTTGGTTTCTGCTTTGGAGAGGAATCTGAGATCCAAGCAGATGTTTCTTTCCTTTTTTTTTTTTTTTTTTGAAAACCTCTTTTTCATTTCACTAGGCAGAGTGTCAAATAAGCAATTGAGGGATAGATGAGGCAGGCGGGAGAAGGTCATTGTTTACTTCAGTAATATTGCAAAACGAGAGCTGTTGTATTTGTTTAATTCTTAACTTTCTGCCAATTGGGCTACTGAGAACAAGCGGTTGATTCTAAAGACTTCCTTCATATGTCAGCACTGGATATAGAATGAAGGCATTTGAAGAAAAGCCAGCACAGCAGCTATCTGATCCTTTTAGATTGGGGAGGAATAAAACCTTTAAGCAACCAGCTGCCACATTTTAGGGCTTTTCTGTCTGATGCTGTCAATGTAAATGCTCAATTTGGTTTCTGTTACTGTAACTTATGAGGAAAACAGTAGCCAAGAGGCTGCTTTTCTAATAACGTTCCATATTTTCGTAAATGAAGCATAATGCTCACATTATGTTTAACTATAGGTGACGTTTATAGAAAACTTTATGGTTTCTGTCATTTCATGTGGCCCACTAACAAGCCCCTTAAAACACTTGTCCTTCCTTTCTTTACTTCTAGTGTTCAGCCTTCAGCTTCAAGACAGCATGTGGATGACCGATCAGACTGGCTGTGATGTTTGAAGGGAGAATACTCTGCTTTCATTTGGAATATGCCTTTGTCTGTCTGAAGACAATAGCCTTGGAAACCAACCACTCATTCATGTTTTTTATAAGTCTGTGGATAATGGTAAATAATTCTTTCTCCAGTTGCATGGGCATAAGAATTAACAGTGAAAACAAAACATCCAGGACCCAGTATTCACATTTCATGGTTAGAAGGGGATTCCTGCTATGAAGCCACCAAGAGCTGTTGGTTACTATAGTCAAGAATCACCACCAAATTTGAGGGGAAAGTAAGCTAAATTCCACTCGTTACTCTGTTTTGTACTTCGTAACAACAGCTTTTCATCCTTCAGCCATAAAGTTGGGGAATATTTCTAAGCCCTTGATTTATCAGATGCTATGACCAGTACTGGATGTAACAGGGTGTTTTGCCTTTCTTTCCACATTAGTATGACATAGTAGGTGTTTAAGATGTCCTGTTAGCAAGGCTCCCAACTCTTAGGCTTCTGATACAATTGTTCTGAAGGACAAGTTGAGGGAATGACATTAGTTCCTTCTTAACAAGAGTCCCTGGCAGTTTTAAGAGAACAAAGCTGAGAAACACAGCAGCTGGAAGCCTTGGAGGCTGTTACCTTTGTTAGACATTTTGATGAGATTAGATAGAGCCCTCAGTTGCCAAAAGAACAGCAAAATACTTAGTCATCCTCTTTGCAGTGTGCTTTCAATTGTATAGTTTACAAGATGGGGATTTTAAATGAAACTAAGATTTAAAAACCTGTGCTTTATTCCTCATAAATAAAGATCAATTGATGTAGGCCTCCATTTCTATTGTCTATTTTTTTTGGCCAAGATTACAATTTACAATGAATATAAGAAAATTTTTGTAAATATAGTCTATGATTTCTTCCCTTTAACTAAGCTAATTTGATTTTCTTCTATCACTTTCGCTGGACAGATTTTTGTTTAAATATAAAATAAATAATATATTTTTTAGAGGTAAGGATTTGAGGCCAGTGACCAGAAACACCTAAAGATTTCATCCAAAGGCTGGCCTCAGTGGAACAATTTAGATTGAAGAGAAATAGAAGAGAATAGAAGGAGTAATTCACTGATTTACCTAGATATTCTCATAACTAGTGAAGCAAAATTTTTAATTATGAAAATCCACAGATTCCTTATCTAAGCACTATGGAAGGTAAAAATATAATAACTAGTAACCATTCCAATGTTATTGATCCTTAATCAGGATCTTAGATATTCTTGAAGTGGAATATGCCTTTGTTTTGATCACTTTTGTACTCTTACAGTACTTATTTTTGCCTTGACAATGTTAGTATATTTTGGTGAGGGTAAAATTATGCATTACTGGCTTGAGTTATGAACTCCTTGAAGGTGGCTTCATGTCTTGAGTTTGTTCTTACTTTCCAATGTCCTGAGACCACAGCATATTATTAGTAAAGTCTTATCAACTGACTTTAAATGAGGGGACAAAATAAAATAGTGGCTTTATGCAGTTGCAAAACTAGCTCAGTAGAGAGTAGTCGAACACAATTTTCATGAGGCTGAAGGTAAAAATGCCACTCTAAATTCAGAAAGTCAAGGTCTGGAACGAACCCATGAACAGCACAAGGACGAGGTTCTGGTAGTCATGGGACTAACTTTGGGTTCAAACTTTACACCCTTTGTCTGAATGTGCATACAGAGTGTGTAGTTTGGTAGCCAAAGCTTGAGGTCCTACCTCAGCTATTCACTAGCAAGAGGATACTAAATACATTACGTTCCTTCCTTCCAGAATTAATTTTATAGGTGTAAATGATGAATTTCATCAAACTGGTCTAGATCTATGAAGAGGTTTTGAGGAGATACTATACAGTGCATATATTAGAAAGCTAATATTTTTACCTATGCATTATTGAGCCCCCCTCCCACAACTTTGTGTTAAGTATTTAATTGAGCAGTCATTTACGAATGTTTTAGGAACACTCAGTCTACTTCTCCTTGGTCTGCCATAAATTATCAGAAGACTAAGATAAGATGCAAAGTAGGAATTCTATAAAGCTTCTTGCTCTACATGAGTGAGGGGTTAACATCCCATGTTGGAGCTTTAAATTCCAGCCCAGACACTGATGGTCCCCTTCTCCTATTTGCCAAATGTGAGTCCCAATTCTCTATTGACTCACCTCTCCCAATATTGCTGCAAAGTATCAGTGGTAGAAACAATGAAGAAGGCAGTTTCTAAATTGTGCAAGACTGTTCCATGTAATAATGAGAGAGGTGGGGGAGAGAGAGATTTGTTTTATTCATCTGTGAGAAAATTTGGGAGTGTCAAGGCCCGACTCATTTGGATCCAGGCCAGGAACAGTAAGTGTACTGGTGGACATTTGACAAAAAAGGTGGTACCTTTCAATTTGTTGCTTTTTTTTCCCCAGACAGGGTTTTTCTGTGTAATAGCCCTGGCTGTTCTAGACTTACTTTGTAGATCAGGCTGGCCTCGAACTCACAGAGATCCGCTTGCCTCTGCCTCTCAAATGCTGGGATTAAAGGCATGTGCCACCATGCCTGACCGTCACATGTCTTTGAAGCCTGCAGCAATAAACAGTCATTCTAGAGACAAACATGAGACTCAAGAACATTCTTTTGGATGCGCAAAACGAAGAAGCCTAAAAAGAATATCATAAATGTATAAATGGCAACAGAATTCTCATTTGAGAATAAGGAATCGAGCAAATTATTGCTTCATTTAAAGACAATTACCTACCGCGGGGCTGGCGTGTTTATAAAACAACCCCAGAGCATTTCGTTTCTGTTTGCTTTTGTTTAGGTTTGTTTTTTCCGTTGTCTCGCCCTGGGTCTAAAGAGAGTCTGCACATAATAGGAATGGCATGGAGCTATTTTAAAAAATGTGACCAGAGGAGGAGCTAGCGTTGAAGAACAGTCAACCCAGAAATAAACAGTATCACTTTCATGACTTGAGTTTAGTAACAGTCACATGTGCAGAAAGCTTCCCACCCAACACAGGCAGGGAATCACTGCCCTCCCCTCCCCGCCCCTTCACCCTCTGACTCTGTCCAAGTGCGCATATCGACACGTGCATGTCCAATGCGAGCAACGTTCACTTTTCTCCTAGCGTGCAAGCTTGGACCCACTTCCTCTCTGGAAATATATCAAAGTCAGTCTCCAGCCTGTGGTATAAAGTGCAGGAGAGTTTAGTCATGGCTTGATCCAACTTCTGAACAACGATATTAAGCTTATGATTTCTGAAATGTTTACCTTAGCTCAGGCCATGCTGGTAATTATGATTGTTGACACTAACACTCTTCCGTCCAGATGAGAGAACACGATCAGCAACCGAGAGTGTTTTGTGTTGTAAGTTCTCCTTGCAGATGTCCTTAAAGCTAATGAAAGCCAGAGTGTATTTCTTTCTCTAATCACATGATCAGGGAGCCAAGGTTGTTAGAGACTTGCAGCAAGCTATATTTCCCAAGGTTAACAAGTTATGAGGATAAAATAATGCGAGACATCCTTAGACATTGCCTTAGTGAATTAAGAGGTAGCTTGTTTTCTTGAACCTCTTCTTAAGAGGCTCCTCAGAAGCTTGTATGTAAAGAAACACTGCATTTTTAGCAGTGTCTGCTTTGGTATTTCTTTTTAAACTCCAAGGATAATAATTGTTTCTGGTATGTAAAACAAGTACTGAATTCAAGTAGTTTTCAATCAAAAAGGGGAAAAAACTGCTTTATTTTCATACTTTTGGCTGTGGTAGAAATGGTTTGGAACACACACTGCTGGTCTTAGAATCATGCGTAGAGAGATCCTTGCTTCATTTCCCCTTTTGGCTTTCATTTGTTTAATATTATACTAATGGACAAGTTGGGCCAACTAAAGAGACAGAAAAAGAGGCAAGTTAAGACAAGGGTGATTTTAATTAACTAACTCGTTTTAAAGCTGCTGAAACCGGCCCCTTGCATTGGCTACACTCTACCATTAGAACCAGACAGAGCTTCAAAAATCATGAATTTTCTTTTTACTCAAAAATTTCTGAAAGTGAGTTTTTAAAAGAAGAAATGATGTGTTTACAAGGCTATTTTTTTTGCTGCTCTTGAGAGATAGGAAAGTGTTCCATCTTTACTTGAAACATTATACAGGGGCATTGGAGGAATACATTGGCCTTATTTCATAGTGGAGGACAACATTGCCATGGGATCTTGCTACAGAAAACAAAAACAAGTTTTTAGTCTTCATTCCATGGGAATAAACTGCTTCATACTAGATTAATAGTAATACACAGGAAGTTGGATTATAGTTTGAGTCTCACTATAATGGGACTTGAAGCAGACTAAGTAGGAGTTTTGTTTTAACCTTAGCTTGAATCACAGAATATTTTGTATGTAACACACAATTATTTTATTCTTCTTTTAAAAAGTAGGTAAGAAGTCTTTTCTGTTGAACCTTCTTGATGCATCTAATCAGGTAGTTTTTCCTCTAAAACCTTTTGTTTTAACACATATGATTTTCTCTCTGGCATATAATATGATAAATATTTGGAAAAATTTTATTTACATGTCCTGTCAATGAGGTCAGTGTTTATAAACGTAAATGTCTTCATTAATGAGAATCTTTTTAGGCGCCTACTTGGTACATGTATATTGTTACCCGACAGGAAGAGTGAAGGCAATTTTGATGTCTTTATTTTTCTCCCATTCTATTTCCTGTTGTTTCTAGCAGCCCAACAAGTTACTCCCCTTCCTTCCTTCCTTCCTTCCTTCCTTCCTTCCTTCCTTCCTTCCTTCCTTCCTTCCTTCCTTCCCTTCCCTTCCCTTCCCTTCCCTTCCCTTCCTTCCTTCCTCTCCCCCACCAGGTACTGAAAAATTAAATCTAGAGGTTTCATGCATGTTAGGTAAGTGTTCTACCACTGAACTATATCCCCAATCATTCTTTGTGGTAGGAATAATGTACTGTGTCTATAGATGCAGAAACTGGCTGATAAGTTTGTGGGTTTTTTCATGTAAAATGGAACTTAATTGCTAAATAAGAGAGCTGGGTCTTAATCCAAGTTCTATTTGTGGATGCTGTTTCCCTTGTTCTAATTATGAAGCAGAGATAAGACAGTTCTCATGCAAGCTCCAAATGTAGTTTGAACTGTGCAGATCAACTTTTTTTTTTTGAACTGAAAAAGTGTTTCCATTCTTGACACTGTAAATTTCTATATTTGCAAACTTTTGCTTTCAATTCGATGTTTTCAGTCAGCAAAAATTACTTATGTTCATAATTTGGAAAGGTTTTTAAACAAAAGTGAAACTTAAATCATAACCTCAAATGTTTTATATACATGTGGTTGATGAAAAACTATCAGTTGATATACATACTTGGTATGAATATGTGATACATATAAATGTTCACAATAAATATTATCATATATACTGTTTGTAACTTTAATTATTTAAAACTCATTAATAGTGAGTAACAAAATAGTGAATAACCACCTCTGTTAGTGTTTAGTATTTTGTTTAAGTTATTTTCCCTGAAATATTTTATGGTTTTAATCATGGGAAATCTTCACAGTCATTTGGAATCTGATGAGTTCTGTATTTTTAGATCCCTGTGTCTCATTGTCATTCTAGAGGCTGTGGTTTCTTGTATCTATCAAGGGATATCACTGTAACTGCATCATGATGTTTGCATCACTGAAAGAGGTTTGAACTTCTGCCATAATGTATGCACACTCTAGTTAGTGCATCACAGTAAATATATGATAGGACAGAAATATATGGTTTTAAATGTCAAGTCTTTGCACCCTCCCCCTTTTTTTCTCTCACCAAAAGAAAACAAAATTAGAATTACTACCTGAACTCTTGGAAGTTAAGCAAGCACATGCCCAAAGATAAAAAACTTACTGGTAACTGGAGAAGCTTGAACATCAGTTAGATAAGGAAAAAAATAATAATATTCTCAACATCAAAAGCAAGTAGCAGAAGTGCAGTAAAGAATCAAGGAAGCCCCAACTTCGTACAACAAAATGCTTCAGATTCCAGAGGAAATCCACTCTGGTTATTGTATTATAAAAATCACATATTTATCCACTGTTAATAACCAAGCCTAACATTCCATGCTAAGGACCAAAGCCCTTCATTTTCTTGTTGAAATGTTGGAATGATTTTTTTTTTCACTAACGATGAAAACAAAAAGTGCTTCTCAATAACAAAATGATGTCCTCTTCCACTCCCTGCAGGCTGCCTGCTAATTCTCAGCATTACCTGTTACTCTTGACCTCATTGTTCTGGGAGGAGCGTCTAGCTTATGGGCCAATCTTCCTAGAGGAACACTAGGTCCTACTCTTTGCAAATAGAACTCCATTTAGTTCTGGCAGCACAAAGTTTTCTGGTTCAAAGAGAAGACTCTTGTAAGGCTTCTTGGACACTGAGTAACTTTTACAAAACAACATTTTGATGAATTAAGTGTAAATGAATCAGAAACATATGGATTAAATTTCCTTTGAAATATGCATGCCTTTTCTGAATTAGGGGTAAAATGTTTGGCAAAATGTATTTTACTAAACCCAAAATACTATAAGAATGCTCAATATTTTCAAGCACCCCCAAATTATACTGGAGTCTATTTTCTTTGACAATTAATTTGTGTTTAGACTTAATATTATTTAAAAAAGTAAAAGAAAATAACTTCAGTCTGATCTCTGGTTACTTCTCTGGATATGTGCTTTCTTAAGTAATTGATAAAACCCCTCAGAAGTATGTGTCCAACTTTCTACTGAGTTAGTTCCCTAGCCTAATGTGTGTCCAACTTTCTATTCACATTTTCTTTTGGTAGAAGAAACACATTCTGTCTCTGTCACTAATTGTGCAGCCTTAATTTCACATCTTATTCAAAGTTAAAAGTACTATGTCAAGTGTCTAGAAATTTTCCCCATGCTATGGTCATTTGGAAATGCATAGATGAGAAAGACTTTTGAATACAGGAAAGAGGGAGACGGCAGATCCCAGTTGTATAGAGATGACTTAGTGAAGCCCAGTGAGCCAGTGAGCTGTGTAGCTCTACACTGGTTCTAGTCCAATCAAGATGTCTGTTCTCCGCACCGTTACACAGCAAAGAGGAAGTTAGCACAATTGATTCTACCGAGTTTCAGGATCCACTTTCCACCTTCGTTTGACTTAGTCTTATCTTTTTTCAGGAGTTTATGCTGGGAATAGACTCATTGCATTAATTCTCCTGTGTGCTTTTTATCAGGTTTAGTCCTAGATTTAAACTACAGCATTGTAGATTAAGGGCACAAGACTATGCAGGTTTTGTTTTGTTTTTTGTTTTTGTTTTTGATATGCTTTTAGTCTTTCTTCTCTAAGCCATAAGCAAATAAGTCTTAGTCTATTCTTTCCCTTGAACCAACCCTCCCTCTCCAGGACCTCCGTACACAATGCTCTCTTAGCTTGGAACACTTGGTACCTGCCACCTCCCAGCCATCCTTGGCTAATCAGACTTTGCATGCATGTCCCACTCTGGAGCGGTCTTTCTTAAGCAGACAGGTCTCTCTCTTTTTTATGGTTGTTCATTTTGGTACTCAACAAAGAACCTGGCACACAGAAGGCATTGAATAAATATTTATTGAATCATTGAATCAAATTGACACATTAGGTGGTCTTGTCCTTCTTTAGGGCAGTGGCACAAGTAAAAAAAATGAAGAAATATACAATATTTAGCTCCTTTGTTTTTGAAAATTCTTATGTACCTTAAAAATATTGTTGTATCTTAGTATTTTTCCTTCAAAATTTTAAAGATGCAATATATTAGAATTTGTTTATTTATGTATGTTTCTAATCCAGTTTCACAAGATATTATTTTATAGATTTGAATTTGTAAGTCTGGGGCCATAACATCTTGAATGCATGTGATCTCACCTGAGAAAACTAAACAGAGTCAGACCTGGTGAGTACTTAAGTGGGAAATTTCAATTTTCAGAACAAGTGTTCAGAGGCTGTCCATTTTTATGAATAGATATACTTAAAGTTAGTTGTATTTTCCAAGGTATGCTCCATAAGAACTTGCTCCTGTGGGATGCTGTGGGTGTTAGGAGGAGATTCTCAATTAAAGTGTTTTAGAAAGGTCTGGGATACACAATAATGAACAGATTTTTCCCCACCAAAATTCTCAGAAAATAATTGCATATTAATTTCCCGTGTAATTTCAAAAATGGCATGGAGGATGCAGTTTCTACCATTTTTAAAATATAGGAGTGTGTGTGTGTGTGTGTGTGTGTGTGTGTGTGTGTGTACATGTTTATCTTTGTGTGTGCTGTGTGTGTATGTATTCAAGTCTATGTGCATATGGTCTATATGTATGTATGTGGTGTGTGTGTTTGTTTGTGTGTACACCTGCCTGTGGAAGCCAGAGATTGACTTTGAGTATCTTTCTCAACTCCTTGCATTGTATTTTTCAGGGCAAGATTTTTCAGCAAACCTGGAACTCACTAATTCAACAAAGCGAACTGGCCATCAAGAGCAACAGCTCTTCCTATTTTTGCTTTCCCAGTGCTAGGATTAGAGATTCACGTTGTCACATGTGGATGTTAAGTTGGTGATCTTTACTCAGATCCTGCTGCTTGTACACTGAGCACTATATTGACTAGGCTATACCCTCAGCCCCCTAGGAGTTTCTTTTAATAGATTAAAATATAGAACATCAAGTTGGACTCAGGACTGCAAACACTAATTGGTCAATAGCACCTAGAAATGAAATAGAGAAGAAACAAGTGGTCACTG
This sequence comes from Lophiomys imhausi, assembly GCA_907164525.1. Taxonomy (NCBI): domain Eukaryota; kingdom Metazoa; phylum Chordata; class Mammalia; order Rodentia; family Muridae; genus Lophiomys; species Lophiomys imhausi. The sequence continues at coordinate 1,114,367 of CAJQZJ010032332.1, forward strand.
AAAGTTTTCAGAATTTGAAACCTATCTAATGAAATCTCTGCCACACTGAATGAGAAGTCTGGACCAAAGCTTGCCTATCAGAGGTGTCTTCAATTAGGATGACATGCTGGGTCTTTGTGACCAGTTGGTATAAAGTAATTGGCTGGTCTTATCTGAAAAGACTGTAACTTCAATTCAAAACATGAGGCAGATCCGAAGGCACTAGTAGGTAGCACTTTCTGGCTAGCCTCATCCATAGATACAGCATCCACATTTTTTTCTTGTTCTAGGATCTGAGGGTCCACTTCACACCCATTTTGATCTCTTTCTGGTGATAAACTTGGAAGAGGAGGTGTAGAAAGATAAACTGATGTTACCATTATTTTTGGAGCTCTGTTTGCTGTTTTCTTCTTCTTCCACCTCATCCTCTACCACTGTCTGCTCAATGTTCTCTTTGCCTGCAGACCTCACTCACCCCTGGTAATGCAGCTTTGTTGATGTTAATTTCATCTCTTTCCACCTGGGATTGCTGCAGTTGTCCTCAAAGGGCCGTGACTGAACAAGGAGTACTAACATGTCCTGAACTAGGTCACCTGAATTCCACAGACATTCTCTACATCTACTGTGTAAGAGCAATTTCCTTCCCTTGTTGATCAAAATCGACAAAAGTGATTATTATTGCATTAGATTTGTGGACACAGTCAGAGCTTTTACTTCCCTGGTATCCTTTGTTGTGACTTGTATCAGAAAGCTCTCTTTGAGGACCAAGAATTCTAAGGCTGCAGAGTCCCTAGGTATAGGGAATAGAAAATGCCCCATTGATGGTTTGAATGATGGTAAGGGGCTGTTCTCTTTCTATTCCTTTGTATCCATACTCATGAATTCTTTCTATTAGGACACAGTATCTCTGATTTAACATATTTACTTTTTGATGAAGGGCCTTACATCCTTACAGAAGATATTTAGCTATGTTTTCAGTCAGTCTCTGTAGTGTTCTGTGAGGTGTGCTGACACAGGATTGCTTGGGATATAAACAGAAGATTTCACCAATATGGTCCCATTTTTGCAACTTTTTCCACTGTGAGGTAGGATTCTTGGTCAGATGTCATATTTTTCCCTTATTGTACATCTATGAAACAAATATGCCTAAAGCCCTAGATAGTAATATTGGCTAAAGGCATGTGGACAGGAAAGGCTCTCAACTCAGATATTCCTTCAGCTCAAAAGGTATAGCCCTGGGTGGTCTCAAACTGGTGATCTTCCTCTTGCCTTATCCTCTCCATCATTTGCCTCCTATCATGTAATAGTCCAATCACTCTCATATTTCTTCAGCACATTTAAAAAAAAAGAAAAAATGGAGTTGATAAAGTTCTTAGACAAAATCAAGAATGTACATTCTTGTTTATTACACAGTATACAATTTTTTCTGATATTTTTTCTTCATTGGTTTACATAAGGATGCTTTTACAAAATCAATAGATATATAAAATACATCTGGGGTTGTGCTTTAATGATATCACACATAAAAAGAATAGCTTTTTGTAGTCTATCCTGTTATCCAGGGGTCAGCAAGTTTCTGCAGGAACCAGAATAAAAGTCAACCACAAAAATGTTATGAAATGTTATGAACTTCTAATCTTTCTGTTTGGCATTTATCTCCTTTCCATTTCCAGGATATCCTCTCTCTCTCTCTCTCCTCTCTATTTTTTTAAGAAAATTGGACAAGTAGAATTTTTGCTTAGCTTTCTCAATGAAGACAGATTTTACCTAAAGGGCCAAAACTGTGTGAGGATTATTCCAACTAGTAAATAAGTGACTTTCAGTAGTTTATTCAGGAACCAAGGCAATGTCCAATGATTGTTTCCACTCAGTAGTGGACTAGGTGAGTTCATTCCGAGGACTCTACTTATTATTAGGCTTGAGTAAGTCTCATACTCACACAGTGGGCCAGCAATGAGGCTCTTCTGGTCTTAGAGATACACTGTTAACCTACATCTCTTATTTAGTACTCAATGCTTAGGTATTGTGTATGTCTTCACTGTACAGCCATCTTAGCCATAGGCCATACATTTCTTTGGAAAAGGACTGGAACAATCACAATAGCACATACTTTCTGTGGTAGTACTTTGTATTTTCTCAAAGAGACCAAACCACTTATTAAACCAGCAACTTTTATTTGTAGAAACTGACTCAGGTTTAGGAATTGATAAAGGGATCATGACATTTGAGTGGGCAAAGATCCTAAGACTTATACTTGCTTATACTTATGAACTTCCTTTCAGCAAAAATTTTATTTTTAGGCATCATTTGCATGAGCTATAATTCTCTTTTAAATCTTAAATTGGATACATTTTGGCAGTATAGTCACCAAAAAATTGTAAGGAACATTAGTACTCTTAGTAGTCATTCTTCACCCACATCTTCAACATTTGGCAACAATTACTTTGCATTCTGTTAGAAGAGTTTTCCTTTTCCTGGTAAACATTTGTATAATTGGAATTATACAGTATATAATCTTTTAGAATCTGATCACTTTACTTAGTACAATACTTTCTATACTTATACATGCTGTAGTATTCCTTACGTATACATATTCCATGTATATATAAGCATATTTATGGTACATAGCACAACACTTTCTATACTTACATATGCTGTAGTGTACTTATATATGCTACATATGTAGTGGTTACTTCATTCCTTTAGTAGAGTAGTATTCCATTATAAAGCAGTGTTCCACTAAATGAGTATTTCAGTTATAATCCTGAATGAAAATGCTATGGAGTTTTCAGTAAATCCTTTGTATTAAAAAACACTTTTCACTTCTACTAAATAAATGCTTCAAGATAGAATTCTTGTGTTCTATAGAAAGTTATGGTCACCCTTATACATAACTATCATACTTGTTTTTTTCCCTTCAGCAATAAATGAGGATTCTAATTGTGCTGCATCTGTTCTAATACTTAGTGTTGTTTTGATTCTTCATTCCACTTTTCTGGTGGATATGAAGTGGTATCTCATTGTGGTTTTAATTTTGATTTTTCAAAGGACTAATGAATCTGAGGATTTCCCCCATGGGCTTCTAAGCCATTAGTGTACCTTCTTTTTTGATATTTGAATAAAGAATGTTCTATTATTATTGTTGAATTGCAATCATTATGCATTTTGAAACATTGCACTTAAGAAATCATACATGTTTTTGAACTATCCTGCTCACAGTGTTACTTTTCTGTTATTGTGATAAAATACTCTGAAAAAAAGCAACTTCAGGAAGAAAGAATTTCAAAACAGATGCTGAGACACACAGCCAAACATTAGGTGGAGCTCTGGGAGCTTTATTTAAGAGAGGGAGGAGGAATAGAGAGACCCAGAGGGGACAAGAACACCACATGCAGATCAGCAGAACCAAACAACCTAGGCCCTTGAGGCTTACAGAGACTGAAACAGTAACCAAAAAATGAAAAAGAAAAAAAAAAAAGCTTAGACTGGACCTAGACCCCCGTATATAAATATAGATGATAGGCAATTTGGTCCTCATATAGATCCCTCAGAAAGTAGAGGGGGGAGCCTGTCTCAGTTATGGACTCTGTTGCCTGTTAGTGGGATACTTTACCCTAGCTGAGATGCCATGTCAGGACACAGAACAAGATGAAGCTCTTAGCCCTCATGTGACTGATGAACTGAGGAGGGAGGCTGATATGTGGAGGTTCCCCACACTGGAGGAGAAGGATTGGAGTGAGAGGGGGTAGAGGTTGGGAGGGTAGGACCAGGAAGGGAAGAGGGAGGGGGCTGTGATTGAGATGTAACTTGAATTAATAAATAAATGTTAAAAAGGGAAGAATTTATTTAGGATATAATGTATCCCCTTGTGATGGGGAAGTCATGGAAAGAGGAGCCCGACTCAGCTTGTCATATTGTGATCAAAGTAAGGAAGCAGATGAAGTTTGTGCTCTATCTACTTTTCTTTCTTTCTTTTCTAAATGAAGCCCAGGGAATAGTGCTACTCACAGTGGATGTGTGGGTGAGTCATCTTCCTTCAATTAACCTAATCAAAATAATCCTCTCAGGTGTGTCCATAGGCTTATCTTCTGGCTGATTATAGGAGCTTATCAAGTTCACAATGGAAATTAATGTCATAATTAGTAATTTTGGAAAACATAAGATATGCCTCCTTATAATGTCCAGTTTATCAGTTCATTCTTTTATAATTCATACTTTTACTGTAGGAGCTATTTGCTAATGTGAAGGTCATAACATTTTCCTTTTACACTCTCTTCAAGAATTATAGTTTTAGCATTTGCACTTATTTTGACCCATTTGCAGTTAGCTTTTGTTTACAGTGTGAACCTTTAGGTGGAGATTCTTATTTTTAATTTTCGGATGGATACTGAAAATATCAACACAATCTGTAGAAAATTTATATTGATATTTAATATCTATTTTATTCAGTTAGATTTTGGCCTTTGACATAATGAATATAACCTTGTCTTGTAGTAGCTGAAGTCCCATCACTTGTCATTTCTTGCTTATATAGGGTTTCGTCATCTTCATTGGTACTAAACAGCCAAATTCTGTAATGGTATCTCTTATCATCAAATGTGATCTGTGAGAGAGGGACAGTATGAGCTTCTCAATGATAATGACATTTTCATCAGTTTATGTAAATGGATTTTGTTAGTAGTACATCTCAGGTCTTCTTACATCACACAACTCTTTGATGGATTCTCAGGTCTTATAGGTATAGATACTCTAATATTTCTGTAAGTTTTTTTTCAAATTTTTTAATAATTTATTTTTTATTTCTTCAAGTTACATCTCAATCACAATCCCCTCCCTACTCCCCCCTCCAGTCCCACCCTTCCACCCTCCTCCCCCTCAACCCCCTATCCTCTTCCCTTCTTTTTTTTTTTTTTTAGTTTAAGGTATTTCTTTTTCCCTCCAACAGCTCTCCCTTTCAGTCCAAAAAATGGTTCTTTTTCTTATAACTATAAATACAATACAAAACAACAGAAATAAATAGGCCACGATTATAAGAGTTATATGGCTTAGCATACATTCCCAATGTCCAGTCCATATGTATTTGGCACCTGACTTTAACATTCTACTATCTAACCATCTCCACGAGTTTAAAGTTCTATATCTAACTCAGCTTCCATACTAACTTGCCTCACAATTTTAAAAATATTAAATACTTTTCTGTTCCAACAGTGAAGGAAATTTAGCCAATTCAATTTTGCTTACATGATTATCCCTTTCTCTGATTTTCCAGGAGCCACTATAGCTACAAATTGATCCTACCTTCTAGGGCCTTCCATAATGCTAAGTTCATTTCGTAAGACACTGTCCCAAAACCAATTAACTCTCAATAAATTTAGTTATATGATCCAGACTCTTTGGTCAAGCATCATCAGAATCTAGACAATGGATTTTGCTTGTACATGCTGACTTATTATTGCATATATTTTTTGATCATTCCCCCTTATTCTTATCAGACCAAGTTTGCCATACTGATGCTACTTAATCTTATGTATTGGTGACCTAGCATAGAGAAGATGAGAAGTGTAGTTGCTTCTCCAGACAGTGTTTTCTGCAAGTTGGTCTTAACTGAGTGAGATCCTGAGTCTTAGTAGGGAAGGAGAGGGAATGCATGCATGTCCTGAGTTTAAGAGTAATGTAGGAAAACACAATATCCAGATATATCTATCCAGATATTTCCATGTCTTGCATCCAGATCACAAGTATCCCCAAGTGAGCTGCACTAATTTTGACACAGACAACTTGTCTCAGCTGACATAAAGTAATAGACTTCATCATTGAGTTTTGCATCTGGGTTTTAGCTTTTCTTGCTCTCTCAGCACATGGGAAAAAGGAGTAAGTGTCATTTTACAAACTGTTAAAGAGACCCTGTAGATTTCACACTAAATTTCAGCCTTTGTCAACTACAATCCAGCGTTTAATAATTCCTCATAGGATCAATGTGATTGGATAACTGACAGCCAGTTCCACTAAGTTTGTGCATAATATAACATACAGGGCACTACTCTCCACAGCTATAGTTACTGGAGTATTGGTCATTGAAATAGCCAGCAAGGAGGCCTCTACACCATGCATATGACTAGGATGCTCCAAGGTACCAGTGATCCAGTTCCCAAACTTTATTTTCTGCCTTGTTTTCTTGAACAATTGATTTTTCCTCATTAGTTAAATTCTCTGGGGGCAGATGGTAACCCAGAATTAAATAAGAAACAATAAAATGGAGATTAGCACCTGTAAAAGAAAGAGTAAGAAATAAAATTGGGCAGTAGGGAATGGGGTTACAATATAATCCTACAATAAAATTCTCTTAAACCAGTAAGTACTCTGAAACCAAGATTGGGTGATCAGAGGAGCATCGTATTAAGTAAGTCTGCTGTTTACTGCAGTTTTATTGATCATGAGATGATAATAACCTTGGAACAAATGCCCAGGCAAACATGGTGAAGTTGACAGTTGTAGGTTGGTAGCTAACTGCAATCCTTGTGAATTCACCTTCTGGAGACTTCCATGTCTTGTGGTTTAGTGTCTATGAAATATACTTACATCTGAGACTTAAGAAATTCTAATTTTGCCAAATGGTGGTGGCACACACCTTTAATCCCAGCACTCCGGAGGGAGAGGCAGGCTGATCTCTGACGTTGAGGCCAGCCTGGTCTACAGAGTGAGTTCCAAGACAGCCAGGGCTACACAGAGAAACCCTGCCTTGAAAAACCAAAAACACAAGCAACAACAACAATGACAAAAAAACAAAATCCAACTTCATTGGTTCTAGTCTTTGGAGCAACAGTAAGACAGTTTAGCATGTCCAACCACAACCATGACTAACATTAACAACAACCTAAAACAATTTATATAACAGAACAGCTTTATGCATAACTAGAAGCTTCCTGCTTGCAGCAAAACTTTATTTTCTATTCATAAAGTGAGTAAAGCTATTTTCTTAACCCTGTGAAGAGCATAATGCCTTTTACTACATGCTGAGAGGCCCTGAGGTTTACTTAGGATATTGTCCTTCAAGCCACTTATCGCCTGTGGATTTTGTTTGTTCAGTTTTATCACTTCCTCTCCTCAATCCTGGAACAACTGTTCACTTTTGCCCAATACTGTCTCTTCCTCTCCTCTTCTTTCTGGCTTTGTGGAGAGAAATAGCTATTGGGAGGTTGTAATTTGGGGAGTGATTTTGTAATACCTGTCAGGTCTCATTGGGAAAACTATTGAGGAAACAGAATTTATTCACCTCTTCCTGGAAATCATCATGGCGCTTCCCCCTGGCTAATTGAGCAGACATTCCTGAACACCTCGCCTCTCCATCCTATTCTTGTATTAATGAAGAAATTATTTATTTTGAGAGATATTTTTTAATGGGATTGTAAGTCTTGAAACTCATTTTTATATAATTATGTTTGAGGCAACTGTAATCCTTTTCTGGAAAAAATTAAAAGAAATTTAATTAGCAATCTAACTCATAAATTTCTTTTACTGTTATTTCTGAACCTTTACATCAATGGCATCTTTGTGAAAAGGGCTACATAGGGACATGGACAAGATTTTGAATCTGGGCAGTGGAGTAATTGCATGACATAGTATTTTGTTTTTTTCCTTACGTATGGTTGCTTTCCAAGGCAATAAAAATAATGACTCCATAGCCAGGGGCAGAGTTTGACACCAGACCCAGAATCATAAATGCAGGCAGGAATTTTGAAATGGGAACTGAAAATATTAATGGGACTGGATTAAAAGATGCAGTGTGCATGTATGTGCACATGTGTGTCATCAATTTCTGATTCTGCGCTTGTGTTTTAGAAGTTCTCGCTAGAGAGAATGCATTCTAACTTTGTTTTAGATCACTGAGACCACTGCATCTTTTTGTTTATTTTCAGTTAACTTTCATGTCAAAATAATTACTGTCTTGCTCTCAAATTGCTTCTAAAATAATTAGGAACATGATTCATTATTTCTCATGCAATCCTGCAAATGGGAGAAGAAACTGATATATTATAGCCTCACAGTTTAATAACACAATGAAAACTTCAGGTTCCCTGTCAAAGGATTTGTAGGAGAATTACATCAATAATACTAACTATGATCTGGGGTTTTCCCCCCCTGAATAATCATATTGTTTTTTAGAACTCTGATTATATTTTCATGATTCTTTTTCTTTTTGGTTTAGCAGATGTGCTTTTAAGTTATTCAATATAATTTTAGGCACAAGATGGAAGTTATTAACTAAGTTTTGGCTAGTTAGAGAAAGGATTTAGCTCTTGCTTAAAAAGTCTTTACTTAGAATGTGTGCAAAAATCATACACACACACACAGGCACAAACATACACTTATAAATTCTAAAAAGTCCTTAATGTGTTGCTTTTGAAGATGTATTTTAGTTGTTGTTATGATTCCTTAAGTATTGACCTTTAGTTGTATAAAATATTATCTTTCTCATAAATAAAGAAAATGACTTAAAACAGGATTCTTATTTGTATATTGAAATTTCAAGACAGGAGGAGCCTTCAGAGCTTCTGTTGCTATTAGAATCTTCTAACTGGGAAACTGACCATGCTTATTTTAGTATCTTTGCACTAGCTTTAAACTAGACTCTTCAAGGTAACCCACAATTCTCTATAGCTCTTTAGAATAGTCACCTGTGAGGATATAAACTTACCTGAGTAAACATTTTTATGACTGAATCATTGTTTTCACAAAGAGAACATATGCTTTGGTAAATTCTGAGTTTTATTCAGGAACCCTTCAAGTACTATTTGATGAATTAATAATGTATTGATAACTAACCCATCTCTCCATATTTTTACGTAATTCAAAGGTAAAACAGACTTTCCAAATACCTCTGATCTAAAGGTAAGAGATGTGCTAATTTCTTTTTCATTTTAGCAAAATAAAATGTAAATTTGGAGGCAAGGTAGTACAGCTTTCTTTTTTGGTACTTTCTCATTCTTTTTTTTTTTTCGATAGGAGTACTTTATTCAGTATGGCACTAGGGAGCACTAGGCTGTGTAGTAGCTACAATACTACCGACATATTTTAAAAAGCATTTGTTCTGCTTCGATAGAATCTATGAGGTATTTTTATAAGCTATTTTATCATTGAGTCATTGAACGGAAGACCATAGGCATATATAACCTCGAGGGATATATATACATATACATATATGTAAAAAATATATATATTTTACATGGTCAGAGGATAGTCCTATGGTCCACTTTATACCTCACCTTGATGAGTTACACAGTGAATAGCTTTGACCACTGCTGTTTAGAGGGATTATTGATTTCATGTAAAGCAATTGTTTACAAGAAATAGACTATTTCCAATAAGCATTTCTAGAACTCTTTTAAAATTATTACTTAGGAATGAAAAAGACTATCAGAAACATCAAATTTTTAGTGTCTTTGCAATGATGCTGGTACAAAGAGGGGTTTAATTTCTGTAGTGAATATACAAGTTTTAGAAACTATGGCATTACAATAAAACATGAATGAGTTTTTTTCAGAAAAGCAACCTTTCTAATAAACATAAATATGTTTTAATAGAAGTAAGCAATGAAGTTTACTATACTCTCAGACATATAGGAAAATAAAAAATATATAGCAGTTTATGGCTGCAACTGATAGAAATTTTATGATTAACAGTGTGCAATGTGATTAAATTAAAAGTTCGAGATAAAGACTTATTATTAATTAATATTTTACTTGGTATCATTTAATATTGACACTTAATTTTGCTTACTCTTAGGTGTCAATACTCTTACTAGATTTAACTTGAATCATACTAAAAAGCCACGTTGGATTTGTCGTCATGTTGCTTACCGTTTCAAATGCTGTATCATAAAGTAAGTTATGTTTTGTGATTTGTAAGTTGTTTCTTAGTGTAAAATTGATTATACAATTCAATTTACATGAAGCATATTGTATTAATTCAAGAATATTTTCTAATCTCCTTTTCTGCTTAGTAAGATGTCTTTGTAAATATTTATGAGTTTGCCCTTTAAAACCAAACACAAAGGAACTTTTAAAATTCAAAGCAAAACACAACAAAAGAAACAAATTAGGAAAGTATTTTTTTTTTCTTGGCAAGAGATTTTTTCTTTTTTTGTGAATTTTTGGCTTAGGGTGCTATTGAAAATTGCAACATTTTATTCTTCTGGAGCAAGGACTTCCCTCTTCCTCTTCCTTCATCAGGTAGTTCAGGGTACTGGTTCTGATCTCTCTGTTTATTTTTGTACAATTATGACGGGATGTCTTTATGTTCATAAACTAATACACCCAAAGAGCAACAACAACAAAATTGCTCCTATGCAAGCAGTGGCAGTTTTGTGAGCAGTTCATTTTCAAGGCTATTGACCTTTCGGTATTATATTCAAACTTCTTGTATTTTTACTTGTCTCCTGACAGTATTACCATAAACCTGTTACAAGAAATGTCTAGTTGATCAGTATTGGAAGCAATACAAAATTAACTCACCTAATTTCACATTTATATTTCCTTTTTTGTTTTGTTTTGTTTTGTTTATTTATTACTTCAGGTTACATCTCCATCACAGTCCCCTCTCACCACCCCTTCCAGTTCCACCCTCCCTATCCTCTCCCCCTTCTCCCATCTATCTTATCAGTCCGTAGTAGGTTGTCCATACATATCAGCCCCCCTCAGTTCAACAGTCATATGAGTGTTAGGAGCTTCCTCTTGCACTGGGGGCCTATATGGAAACTCTATTAGGATAAAGTGTCCCAATAACAGGTAACAAGGTCTTTGGTGTGTTGGCTGTAAGATAGTTATTCTGTACATGGCTAAAATCCAATTATAAGTGAATAGATGCCATGTGCATCCTTCTGAGACTGGGTTAGCTCACTCAGGAGGAGCTTTTCTAGTTCCATCCATTTGGCTGCAAATTGCAAGATTTTGTTGTTTCTGATGGCTGAGTAGTATTCCATTGTGTAAATGTACCACAGTTTTTTGTTTTTTTGTTTTTAAATTATCCATTCTTTGGTTGAGAGACATCTGGGTTGTTTCCAGTTTCTAGCTATTACAAATAAAGCTGCTATAAACATAGATGAGGAGGTCTCCTTGTGGATTGGTGAGGAATCCTTTGGATGTTTACCCAGAAGTGGTATGGCTGTGTGTTGAGGTAGAGCTATTCCTAGTTTTCTAAAATATCGCCAGATTGATTTCCATAGTGGTTGTACAAGTTTGCACTCCCATCAGCAATGGAGGAATGTTTTCCTTTCTTCACAACCTTGCCAGCATGTGCGGTCATTTAAGTTTTTGATCTTAGCCATTTCTGACAGGTGTGCAATGGAATCTCAGGTCATCTTAAGATGCATTTATCTGACGATTAAGGATGTTGAGCATTTCTTCAAATGTCTCTCGGCTATTAGAGATTCCTCTTTTGGGAATTCTTGATTTAGCTCTGTTCCCCATTTTTTGACTGGACTATTTGGTTTCTTGGTGTTTAATTTCTTGAGTTCTTTATAAATTATGGATATTAGCCCTCTGTCGGATATGGGGTTGGTAAAGATCTGTTCCCAATGTGTAGGTTGCTGTTTTGTTTGAATGACAGTGTCCTTTGCATTACAGAAGTTTCCAGTTTCATAAGGTCCCATTTATTGATTGTTGGTCTTAGAGCCTGAGCCATTGGTGTTCTATTCAGGAAGTTGTCACCTGTGCCAATGAGTTCGAGACTTTTCCCCACTTTCTCATCTATTAGATTTAGTGTGTCAGGCTTTATGGAAATCATTCGACAAAATCCAATACCCCTTCATGCTAAAAGTCCTGGAGAAAGCTGGCATACAAGGACCATACCTAGAAATAAAAAAGGCAATATACAGCTAGCCAGTAGCTAGCATCAGATTAAATGTAGAGAAACTTAAAACATTTCCTCTAAAATCAGGGACAAGGCAAGGATGCCCACTCTCCCCATATCTCTTCAACACAGTACTTGAAATTCTAGCCAGAACAATAAGACAACTAAAGGAGATCAAAGGGATACAAATTGGAAAGGAAGAAGTTAAATTATCCCTATTTGCAGATGATACAATAGTATACATAAGTGACTCCAAAAATTCCACCAAAGAACTACTACTACTGATAAACACCTTCAGCAAGGTGGCTGGATACAAAATTAATTAATTTAAAAAATCAGAAGCTCTTCTTTATACAAAAGATAAATGGGCTGAGAAAGAATTAGGGAAACAACACCCTTCACAATAGACAAACACAATATAAAATACCCGAGAATAACTCTAACCAAGCAAGTGAAAGACCTGTATGACAAGAATTTCAAGTCCTTGAAGAAAAAAGTTTAAGAGGACAGCAGAAGATGGAAAGATCTCCATGGTCATGGATAGGTAGGATCAACATAATAAAAATGGCCATCCTACCAAAAGCTATATAGAGATTCAATGCAATTCCTATCATACAAACCTTGAAGAAACAATTGTCAACTTCATATAGAAAAACAAAAAACCCAGATAGCCAAATCAATCCTGTACAATAAAAAATATCTGGAGGTATCACCATCCCTGATTTCAAGCTGTACTCCAGAGAAATAGTAATAAAAACAGCATGGTACTGGTATAGAAACTGACCAGTTGATCAATGGAATTGAATTGAAGACACAGAAATAAACCCACACACCGATGGTCACTTAATTTTTGACAAAGAAGCCAAAACCATATAGTGGAAAAAGGACAGCATCTTCAACAAACGATGCTTGTCTAACTGGACGTCAACTTGTAAAAGAATGCAAATAGACCCATATCTATCACCATGAACAAAACTTAAGTCCAAGTGGATCAAAGATTTGCACATTTATGTTTCTAATTCTCTTTGGAATTGATATCCACAAGTAGTCTTATACATGATGTTTCAATATTCTGCCAGCTTTTTGCAAAACAAACAAACAAGCAAAAAACAAAAAGCAAAGAAAGTCAACCAATGAATATTTCTATCAGAGCAATATGTTATCTTTATATATTCATCACATTGAGGAAATACTTGGAGTTTTGTTGACATGTCATGTTTAGTTGCTATGGTTTGAGTGTATTCTGTCAAAAAACACGTGTTGCTATCTTAATATTCAGTGACTTTTATTGACAGGTAGAGCTTAATGGGAGGTAATTACATCATGAGAACTTCATCCTCATGAATAGATAAATCTGGTACTCAGTAGGGTGCAAATTGTCAGTGGAGTGGGCTAATAATTGCAAGAGCATTTTCACACTCCTTGCCATTTCCTCCTGTTCTGTTTTCTGTTCCCCTTTTCTGGTTCTCCACAGTAGTTAAATGGACATTTGCGGTTGAGCTCCTAAGTGTCCAGAACCATAATTCCAAATAAACTCCTTTTCTTTTTTCTTTTTTTAAAATGTTTATATATTACTTCAAGTTTCACCTCCATCACAGTTCCCTCTTTCCACCCTCCCACCTTCTCCTCCCTCTCCCACCCATCCCACTCCACTGGAGTTAAACGTCTTTTCTTTATAAATCATTCAGTATATGTATTTTGTTAGGTAGCAGTTCTTTGACTCTTTGAAGGTATAGGTAGAAAGGATTTGATCTGGATAAGGGAATTTATTGAAGAGTAATGAATAAATAAGCCATCTTTAGTGTTTTGTTGTATTTACATAGGCTAGCATAAAAGACCAGGGGCCATAGTGATGTTGTTCTCACTATAAGACCTGAGGTTCAGAATGGAAAGCAGAAATGTTTATGATGTAAAAGGACAATAATGCATGACTCTAATATTTTTGGGATGTTTTCAACTCCACAAATCAAGTTCTATGGAAATAGAATTACTGAACATTAAAACACCTTCTTTCAGAGGAGACTTTCTTTAAGAGGCATATTGGAATCTTCTTTTCTGAAATTTTCAGATGATGTGTAAACACAGGCAGAAAAGTTCTTTTAAGAGTTGCAATACATTTACTTACTGATAATATGTAGAAATTAATTATTACTTTAATTATTTTGTAAAGTTTTGTTCTGCTGGGATATAAAAATCATACATACATACAAACATACATACTTACACACACACACACACACACACACACACACACACACA
>CAJQZJ010032332.1:1128461-1180174 GCA_907164525.1 Lophiomys imhausi
ACACACACACACACACACACACACACACACACACACAAATGAAAATGAGGACATGACTGCTCCTAAGTATGGTTAAGGAGGTTTTTATTGTGGATATGAGGGAGAGTTCAGCCAGAGGCATCCAGAAGGGTCCAGACTGAACTGGACCAGCAGAATAGACTGGGTTATGAGAGGCTAGAGAGGGAGAGAAAGGATGAGAAGGGGAAGAGGAGTGAGAGTAAATGGATGAAGAGAGGAGCTGAGGACCAACAGAGTTGGGAATGATCTAGGATGAGACACATAGTCTCAGTTTTATCCAACTGTCATCTCAACGCTAAAGGTAAGGTCTGAGTCTGAATTGGGCTGTGGGGAAATCCAAACAGAGTAACAATAGCAGCAAACAAGGTTTTGATTAAGGAGATGAAACTTCTTTTTCCTCTTTTTACTTTCAGTTCAAAGTGAGTTCACTGAATGCTTATAACTGACCAGGAGGTAAGGCTTCCGTTGACTGTAGGGTATTAGCTCGTTTTCACTTCCTCATCAGTAAACAAAGTAAGGACCTCTGGATGACTTCCAGGAAGTGCTAGAGGACAACTGAGAGATAATACTCGGGATGATCAGTACAATAGTAGGCCCACTATAATGCTTCAGTTAGAAAAACAGCTTTGTATATTCTTATCTCGTTGTTAATGGATTGGGCTGGGGATGTACCAACTGTGCAAATGTATATCTGGTCAAGAAGAATGTTTTAGAGACCACTTGGCTTATTTGAAATTGCCTTTCTCTATAGTTGGTAAATTATCACCTCTTTGGATGATAAAACATTTTCCACAGCTTAATAGTATCATTACTTTGCTTCTCTGTGGCTGCTGCTCCTCAGCCATAGTGAAACTTTCTGCACCTGTCTTTGGTGTTAAATAAAATTTAAATAATGTCCACTTAGTATGCCATCCCAGTATTAGTTGTATTTATCTAAATAAAATGATCAGGAAACTCAGGGGTTAATACTACTACAATATGTACAGGTTTTTGTTAAGAAGAATATAATTTAGATTTGAGTTGAGATGAGAACAATTTTTTTTTTTTTTTATGATCTGCTGGCTGAAGAGGTAAAAGGTAAAAGACTTTTGGATTAGAACTAATAAATTGTTGAAGAAATTTGGTTCTACCAAGGTGAACATGGCAGGCTAAAGTTCAAAAGTCTGGAAGGTACTACGAAGAGTGTTGTAAAAGAAAACTCACCAACATTATCATCTAGCTGTGGCTCATGCTTGCTTTAACATTATTCTCGTATGTTCATTGGTTTCATAGTGGCATAACTATATTTGTTGCAATCAATTGCTTTCTGATTGGATTAGAAGTCCCCACCCCCACCCTAGATGGGATGGAATACAAATCTGGTACCATAAACTTGAACAAAAACCTATAGCTAGGGCAGGCATGGGCCCAGGGGGGAACATACTACCATTGTTTACCTAAATGGACATGTTATTTGTTTCCTTCTAAACATGTATGTTTATACCCGTAGACTAGTACTGCCCTCAACCTAATAGGCTTTGAAAGTTTAAAGATTCCCTCCATTTCCGGTTTGGCCTCTTTCTGTGTGCTTGTGTTTGATGGTGTGAGCTCAACTTCTGTCCCTGTTGCCATTCCTGCCACTTGCTGCCATGATAGACCCTTATGCTTTGGCAACTGCAAACCCAAATAGACCCTTCTGTAAGAAGTTGTGGTCACGGTGTTTTACTGCAGCAACAGAACACTAACTAATTTATCATGTTTTATATTAGTATCTTCCAAATGATCCCAGTATGATTTCCTCACTATTGAAGTTGGTTTTGGAGTGAAGTTATGAAGAGAATTTGACAAATGCTTCAATTCCAGTGCTGTTCCTGTAAGCAGGGTGGTGGAGTTTGATGATTTTGTTTTTGTTTGTTTTGTTTTGTTTTGAATTGAAAAATGTGCCCCCATGGATTCCATGGTCTGTTATTCATTCTAAGTCCTTAGCTTCAACAACATTCCCAACACAGTGGTTTGAATTTCATTTAGAAAAGTGAGTTTTCCCCCCAGTGGGGTCAAGGACATATTCAAAATATGTTCTTGATTGTAGTTACCATCTCATGTTGGTCTACCTACTCTGTTTCTGGGACATTTATTAAGGAATGGACACCACGTGAAATAGGAAGTAATTACTTGTTTATCTCACATTTATTTTAAATAAATGAGTTATCATTAGGCCAATAAACTAAATCTTTAGACTTAATCATTGTAACAGTAGTTCCAACATTGAGTCAAAGTAACTTGAACAGAATCTCCCTAGACCAGAGGTATTTTTTATAATATTCTCTGCTGAAAATAATATAATCACCATAGTCTGTTGAATGCACAACATATGTCATTATTAAAGTACCTGTTTTTTTAAATAATTACTTTATTTGACTCTTTTGATATTGTATGAGTTAGTTACTGCTAACACTACTACATATTTTTTGTTGTTTTTTTTTGTACATAGCTTTCTTTTTCTTTTTAATTGAAAATTCATGTACTATATTCTGATCACGGTTTCCCACCTCCTGTCTCTTCCAAGATCCTCTACAACTCCCCACCCATCCAACTCCAGGCCTCCTTTCTCTCTCTTGTTAGAAAACAAATAGGCAAATAAAAAGAAAACAAACCAGAATTAAAAAAAGAAAAAAGATCAGTTTTTTACAGTGGACTTTCACTGGATATATAAACCACTCTTAAGGGTAATAGCCTTGTCTAGCAGTACATAGTCAATAAAAAAGGAACTCAGTGATGTTTTTATCAATTATTATTATTTTTTGTCTCATATCACTTGGTTTGGGCATTTTAAAAATCTTATTGGTATTTGGCTTGTATATTATGGTTTCCAATTTTGTGTTTTTTATGAGTTTGTTTTTTTCTTTGTCTTTTTGGTTAGGAATTTGAAATTTTAATCCACAGAAGAAACTGAGGCTTCAAGTAAGTGACCTGAGGTACGAAGAAGTGGCACGGCTAGAAATCCGATCTTTTCTAACTTTAGGGATATGAGCTCTTATCCAGGAAGGCCACTCTGTCCTTTCTACTCTTACTACTATTATTTTTAAAACCTTTCTTTTCCTATCATTTGATGGCTAGAGCGTGTATACTAGTTTTCTATTCCTACTTTAGCCAATAACCACCAATTAATGTCTTAAACAGCATTCATTTATCATTGGAGTCTGGGCTGATTTCATGGGTTAGCCTATCTTCTTTCTCTTCTGTAGGTTCTAGGAGAGAATCTGTTATTTTCCTATGGCTAGTTTTTAGAAACCCATCACACTTCGAGGGGAATGGCTCCCTTATGTCATCTTCAAAGTCATGCAAAGTCCCTGTGACTAACCATCTCTAACTATATCTTCCTTTGACCACAGCTTGAAAAGGTTTAAGGACACCTACAATTAGGTTGTGGACAAATGAATAATCCCAAATCTCGCTAGTTCAAGGTTCCCAGTCACATTTATAACATTCATTTGGACATACAGGGAAATACACTGATAGCTTCTGGGACTGATCTAAGATATAGATTTCTGTGGGGAATCTTGCTACTTGTTGTATTCTAGGAATGTATTTCTGCAAATAAAATTTCAACAAATATTAAATTATACTTCAGCAAAGGGGCAAAAAGGACTAGTGAACCTTCGTTAACTACAATGCCCTCTGCAGGATTATTAGCTCATAATTTCCTTAGCACCATGTCTGTGTAAATAAGCTCACTTCATACCACATTGTGTGCTTCCCGTGGTATTACCATCATCATTTTAAAATTACTACTGTGAAGAATCATTTGTATCCATTAATGGCCATCCATTTAAGTATATAATTCAGTGAGTTTTAATGAACCTGTTTTATTTTCATAATTAAACAACCTGAAATATTTAATTAAACTATGATATATATATATATATAAAGAGAGAGAGAGAGAGAGAGAGAGAGAGAGAGAGAGAGAGAGAGAGAAAGAGAAGGGAATATGTCACGAGTGTTGAGCTTGAGGAATTTTCACAGACTGAACTCATTGGCATGATGATCATTCAGATATTTTCCCTCATTCTCAAAAATTCTCTCTGTGGCCAGTTGTGGTCAGTTCCTAAGCTCTACAACTGGCTCCAGAAATAACTGGGTAAGTTTTATCAGTGTGTTTTGCCTATTTGAAAATTTCAAGTATAATTCAATTCTAGTCAGCTTTCATGCTTAGCTACTATCATTAGCATTCTGCTTTTGAGATGCATTCATTTATGTGTGTGCCAGTAGTGGATAGATCATAATTTGGTTATTTGACCAGTTAAAGAATATTTGGAATCATTCTTTCCAATAAAGTATCAGACTAATATGAAAAAGGGTGTTGCGAACATTCTCAGATAACTTGTTGTTAGTACACAATTTTCTATTTCTTTTTAGTAAATGAGAATATAGTGATGGAATTATTCAGTCATGTGGAAAGTGTATCCTGAACTGGCAAGAAAAAGTTATTTTCCCAAGGTGACTTCATCATTTTGCACAGTCCCTAATGTGTCTGATTTTGCTTCAGTTGTCATCTCCACTGCCAACTGTCATCACCATCCTTAGCATCATCCAGTATTATCAGCTCACTTTTGGAGCTATTTCTTTTTATTTTAAAATTTCACTTTACAGCCCGATCACAGGCCCCTTCTTCTCTTCCCAGTCCCCCCTCATATAGCCCCTCCTTTCATACCTCCTCCCCTTATCCAAGAAGGGAGAGGACCCCATGGTTACCAACCTGGCCTGGCACATCAAATAGCTGCAGGACTAGGCATATCCTCTCCCACTGAGGCCAGGCAGGCTGGTTCAGTTAGGAGAATGGAATCCACAGGTAGGCAACAGAGTCAGGGACAACCCCACTCCAGTTGTTGGGAGACCCTCAAGAAGACCAAGCTGCACATCTGCTAAATATATGCAGGGTCCTAGGTCCAGCGCATACATGCTCTTTGGTTGGTGGTTCAGTCTCTGTGATCCCCCGGGGCCCAGGTTAGTTGACTCTGTTGGTTTTCTTGTGGAGTTCTTATACCTCTGAGTCCCTCTATCCTTGCCCTAGCTCTTCCACCAGACTCCCTGGGTTCCATCTAATGTTTGGCTGTGTGTCTCAGTATCTGTTTCGATCTGGTGTTGGGAGGAGCCTCTCAGAGGACAGTTATGCTAGGGTTCTGTCTGCAAACATAGCAGAGTATCATTAATAGTGTCAGTTGTTGGTTCTCACCCATGGAATGGGTCTCAACTTGGGTCAGTCATTGGTTGGTCATTCCCTCACCCTATGCTCCATCTTTGTCCCTGCATTTCTTGTAGGCAGGACAAATTTTGGGTAAAAGGTTTTGTGAGTGAGTTGTTGTCCTTGTCCTTCCACTGGAAGTCCTGTCTGGCTACAGGAGGTGGCCACTTCAGGCTCCACATCCTCCACAGCTCTAAGCCTCAGCTAGAGCCACTCCCATATACTCCCTGGAGTCTCTACCATCTTTGGCACATCCTAGAGATCCACTCCTCTCCCCCCACCCCACTGATTTCTGTTCTCTCTCCTGGCCCTTTCTCCCTCGCTCTGCCTACACCTTATCTTCACCCTCCATTCCCTTCCCCATCCCATCTCTCCCCATTCTGTTCTCTCATTCGATCTACCTCTAATGTCCATTTTATTTCCCCTTCTGAGTGAGATTCAAGCATCCTTCCTTGGGCCCTCCTTGTTACTTAGCTTGTTTGGGACTGTGGATTGTAATGTGGTTATCCTGTATTTTATGGCTACTATCTACTTAAAAGTGAGTACATACCATGCATGTCCTTTTGGGTCTGGGTTACCTCATTCAGGATGATCTTTTCTAGTGCCATCTATTTTCCTGAAAATTTCAGGATGTCCTTGTTTTTAATAACTGAGTAGTATTCCATTTTGTAAATATACCACATTTTCTTTATCCATTCTTTGGGTGAGGGACATCTGGGTTGTTTCCAATTTCTGGCTATTACAAATAAAGCAGCTGTAAACATAGTTGAACAAATGTCCTTGTGGAATATTAGAGCCTCTCTTGGGTATATACTCAGGAGTGGTATAGCTGGGTCTCAAGGTAGAACTATTCACAGTTTTTTGTATTTCCCTGATGACTAAGGACATTGAACTTTGCTCTCTCTCTCTCTCTCTCTTTTCTTTTAAAATAAAAGGCTAGTACTGTTCAATAGGAAAAATGCAGGACAAGCAGAAAGAGCTTTGATGGGCAGGATTGGGTAGAACAGGACAAAGAACCCAAGGCCTGACAGTCCATACCTCCCCACAGCCCTCCCATGAAGGATGCCGACTGTATCCCTTTCCATTCCAAGGCACACACCGTAGACTCACAGCTTCCCATTAGGCTAACCCACTAATCCTCTAAATTTAAAAATATGTTTTCCTCTTCTCTGTAGTGGAGTCTCCAGTCATGCTGGCCCTCATCTAGCACAGGAGCAGAGCTGCTTCGTGGATCTCAGGGTTTGTTCAGTTGTTCCAAATATCATACAGGTGATTATCAAAATCCACAGAGTGTCTCATAGGAACGACTGTCCAGGAGTGACAAGGACATGCTCTGTGCCTCTGGCCAGTATTCACAGTAGTCGTGGTGTGGGTCTCTGCAACGCCGCCAGTTCTCTTTGTGATCATACACTTGGAATGTAGGTGCTGAGAAGATCATTGGGAGGTTGGCATTGTCCACCATGAAGAGTGAAGTGTCACCAAAACCCTCGTCAATCCTGGAAGCCACCTTCTCTGTTACCTGGTTTGGCTGCCATCCTTCACAGGCTCACTAGCTTGATAATAGCTGGCTATTTCATAGCTGTTCTCTTTTCATCGTGAATCAATCAGGTTGAGTGCCACCTCTAGCAGGGGCTCCTTGCCAGGCCTCTGCCTCTGGGCACCAGAAGCCTATCGACTGGGTAGTGAGGGTACTTGGCGCAGTGTAGCACTGTCTTGCAGTAGGCCTGGGTGGTCAGCTTTACTCCAGGCATAATGAGCTTAGCTGGCCATGTTGCAAGAGACAGTCCACTTTCAAAATATTATGCGCTGCACCCTGAGGCAGGCTCCCTCCTCCAAGAACCAGAATTGAATATTTTTTTAGGTGTTTCTCAGTCATTAGAGATTACTCTTTTGAGAATTTCCTGTTTAGCTCTGTACCTCATTTCTTAATTGGGTGTTTGGTTTGTTGGTGTCTACTTTATATATTTTCATATATATGCAAATAAATATATATAAAGTTCTTTATATATTTTGGATATTAGCCCACTGTCAGATATAGGGTTAGTAAAGATCTTTCTCCATTCTGTACACTGCCTTCTTGTCCTATTGATGCTGTCCTTTATTGTACAGAAGCTTTTCAGTTTCATGAGGTCCCATTCATTAGTTGTTGGTCTTATTGCCTGAGCTGTTGGTATTCTGTTCAGGAAGTTGTCTCCTGTCCCAATGTGTTCAGGGCTATTCCCCACTTTCTCTTCTATTAGGTTTAGTGTATCCGGTTTTATGTTGAGGTCTTTGATCCACTTGGACTTGAGTTTTGTGCAGGGTGATAAATATGGATCAATTTGCATTCTACTACATGCCGACATCCAGTTACATCAGCACCATTTGTTACAGAAGCTTTCTTTTTCCATTGTCTGATTTTGGCTTCTTTGTCAAAAATCAAGTGTTGGTTAGTGTGTGGGGGTTTATTTCTGGGTCTACAATTTGATTCCATTGATCAACCTGTCTTTTTTTATGTCAATACCTAGCAGTGTTTACTACTATTAATCTGAACTACAACTCAAAGTCAGGGATGCTGATAACTCTAGAAGTTCTTTTATTGTACAGGATTGTTTTTAACTATCCTGGGTTTTTTTGTTTGTTTGTTTTTCATGTGAAATTGAGAATTGTTCTTTCAAGGTCTGAAAAAATTGTGTTGGGATTTTGATGGGAATTGGATTGAATTTACAGATTGGCCATAGGATTAACTATGTTAATCCTTCCAATCAATGAGCATTAGAGATCTTTCCATCTGCTGAATCTTCTGCAATTTTTCTATACAGACTTAAAGTTTTTGTCATTCAGGTCTTTTGCTTGCTTGGTTAGAGTTGCACAAGATATTTTATGTTATTTGTGGCTATTGTGAAGGATGTTGTTTCCCTAATTTCTTTCTCAGCCTGTTTATTATTTATATAAAGGAAGGCTACTGGCTTTTTTGAATTAATTTTCAAACTTGCTGAAGGTGTTTATCTACTACAGGAGTTCTCTGGCAGAATTTTGGGGTCACTTATGTGTACTATCTTATCATCTGTAAATAGGGATACTTTGACTTCTTCCTTTCCAATTTGTATCCCCTTGATCTCCTGTAGTTATCTTATTGCTCTAGCTAGAACTTCAAGTATTATGTTGAAGAGATATGGGGAGAGTGGGCATCCTTGCCTTGTCCCTGATTTTAGTGGAATTGCTTTAAGTTTCTCTCCATTTAGTTTGATGTTGTCTATTGACTTTCTGTATACTGCCTTTATTGTGTTTGGATTATGCTCCTTGCATCCATGAACTCCAGGACTTTTAACATGATGGGGTGTTGGATTTTGTCAAGGTTTTTCCAGCATCTAATGAGATGGTCATGTGTTTTGTTTGTTTGTATGGGAATTATGTTGATGGATTTTCATATATTACACAACCCCTGTATTCCTGAGATGAAGGCTCCTTGATCATGGAGAATGATGTGTTGGATGTGTTATTTCATTCAGTTTGCGAGTATTTTATTGAGTAATTTTATATCCGTGTTCACAAGGGAAATTGGTCTGAAATTCTCTTTTTTGTATGATTTAGGTATTAGGGTGACTCATTGAATGAGTTTGACAATGTTCCTGCTATTTCTATTTTGTGGAATAGTTTGATGAATATTGATATTAACTCTAGTAGAATTCTGTGCTAAAATGATTTGACCCTCGGGTTTTTCTTTGTTGGGAGACTTTTAATGACTGCCTCAATTTCCTTAGGGGTTATAGGACTATGTAACCTGTTTACCTGAACTTGATTTAACTTTGATAAGTGCTATCTATCAATAAAACCATCCATTTGTGTAGGTTTTTCCAATTTTGTGGAATACAGACTTTTGAAGTAAGACCTAATGTTTCTTTGGATTTCCTCAGTGTCTGTTGTTATGGACCCTTTTTGTTTCTGATTTTATTAATATGGATATTATCTCTCTACCTTTTAGTTAGTTTGGGTAAGGTTTTGTCTATCTTGCTGATTTTCTCACAAAACCAGCATTTAGTTTCTGTTTCTTTCTATTGTTCTCTTTGTTTCTAAGTTGTTAATTTCAACCCTGAGTTTGATTATTTCCTCTTATCTACTCCTCCTTGGAGTATTTGTTTCTTTTTGTTCTAGAGTATTCAGATGTGCTATAAAGTTCCTAGTATGATATCTCTGTGATTTCTTTATGCAGACACTTAGTGCTATGAACTTTCCTCTTAGCACTGCTTTCATTGTGTCCCATAATTTTGGGTATGTTGTGCCTTTATTTTAATTGATTTCTGGAAATTCTTTAATTTCTTTCTTTCTTCCCTGACACAGAGATCATTGAGTAGAGAGTTGTTCAGTTTCCGTGAGTTTGTAGACTTTCTGTTGTTGTTGAACTCCAGCTTTAATCCATGGTGGTTTGATAAGATAAAAGGTGTTATTTTTATCTTCTTGTATCTGTTGAGGCTTGCTTTGTGCCTTACTATATGGTCAATTTTGAAGATAGATTCCATGAGGTGCTGAGACAAAGGTATACTCTTTTGTGTTTAGGTGAATGTTGTTCTGCAGATAACTGTTAGGTTCATTTGGTTCATAACATTATTATGAATAGTTTATATGAATATGAAAAGTTTCATTATTTCTCTGTTTAGATTCTGTCTTGATGACCTGTCTATTGATGAGAGAGAGTTGTTGAAGTCTCCCACTATTAATGTAAGGGGTTTGATGTGTGATTTAAGCTTCAGTAATGTTGCCCTTGCATTTGGGGCACAGATGTTCAGAAATGAGAAGCCATCATAGTGAGTTTTTCCTTGATAGGTATGAAGTATCCTTCCCCCTATCTTTTGATTAAATTTGGTTGAAAGTCTATGCTATTGGATATTAGAATAGCTACTCCTGGTTGTTTCTTGGGTCTGTTTCCTTGGAAAACTTTTTTCTAACCCTTTACTCTGAGTTAATGTCTATTTTTGTTGGTGAGGTGTGTTTCTTGTATGCAGCAGAATCATGGATCTTGTTTTTGCATCCACTTTGTAAGCCTGTGTCTTTTTATTGGGATATCAAGTCCATTGATGTTGAGATATTAATGACCAATGAGTGTTGATTCCTGTTATTTTGATGTTTGTGGTGTTAGTGTGTGTGTATGTGTTTCCCTTCTTTCTGTTTTGCTTGTATGAAATTATTTCCTGTGTTTTTTGGTGTAGTTACCCTCCTTGTGTTGGAGTTTTCTTTCTAGTATCCTCGGTAGGACTGGATTAATGGAAAGATATTGGTTAAATTTGTTTTTATGGTAGAATATCTTGTTTGCTCCATCTACGGTGATTGAAAGTTTTGCTGAATATAGTAGTTTTGGCTGACACCTGTGATCTCTTTGAGTCTATAAGACATCTTTCCAAGCCCTTCTTGCTTTTAGAGACTCTGTTGAGAAATCAGGTGCAATTCTGATAGGCATGCCTTTTTATGTTATTTGGCCTTTTTCTTTTTCAGCTTTTTAATATTCTTTCTTTATGATCTTGTTGACCTGTAGCTCTGCTCAGGCTATGTAGTTCTGTGTGTCCTATGTAGTCCTGAGGGTGAAGGTCATTGAATCAAGGGAGGCACAGGTCCAGAACATGTCATTTGGAGGGACCACCCCCCAGATCAGAGCAGCTTGGAGGGTCTCAGGGCATTGGGCAGGGTGAGACATTGGTAGGGGGAGGGAAGGGGAGATCTACCCTAGATTCTGGGGTTCAGGGAGACCTCAGGTGGTGCAGGGTCCAAAGGATGGAGCAGGATGCTCTTGGGGAGTGAGACCTTGTCACCTCCAGCATGGCAGGGATCCCTGATTTCAAGCTATACTACAGAGCAATAGTAATAAAAACAGCATGGTACTGGTATAGAAACAGACCAGTGGATCAATGGAATAAAATTGAAGACCCAGAAATAAACCCACATACCTATGGTCACTTAATTTTTTACAAAAAAGCTAAAGCATTACAATAAAAAAGGACAGCATCTTCAACAAATGGAACTAGTCTAACTGGATGTCAACATGTAAATGAATGCAAATAGACCCATGTTTATCACTGTGCACAAAACTTAAGCCCAAATGGATCAAAGACCTTAACATAAAACCAGACATACTAAATCTAATAGAAGAGAAAGTGGGGAAAAGCCTTGAACTCATTGGCACAGTAGACAACTTCCTGAACATAGCACTAATAGCTCAGGCCCTAAGATCAACAATCAATAAATGGGACTTCATGAAACAGAGAAGCTTCTGTAAGGCAAAGGACACTGTCATTAGAACAAAATGGCAGCCTACAGATTGGGAAAAGATATTCACCAACCCCACATATGACAGAGGGCTAATATCCAAAATTTATAAAAAAAAAACTCAAGAAATTAAACACCAACAAACCAAGTAACCCAATCAAAAAATTGAGTAAAAAGCTAAACCAAGAATTCACAAAAGAAGAATCTAGAATGGCTGAGAGTCACTTGAAGAAATGCTCAACATCCTTAATCATCAGAGAAATGTATCTCAAGATGACTCTGAGATTCTATCTCACTCCTGTGAGAATGGCTAAGATCAAAAACTCAAAAGACAGCATATGCTGGCAAGGTTGTGGAGAAAGGGGAGCCCTCCCACATTGCTGGTGAGAGTGAAAACTTGTACAACCACTATGGAAATCATTCCGGTGATATCTTAGAAAACTTGGACTAGCTCTACCTCAACACCCAGCCATACCACTCCTGGATATATATCCAAAAGGTTCCTCACTAATCCATAAGAACATCTCCTCAAGTATGTTCATAGCATTTCTATTTGTGATAGCTAGAAATTTGAAACAACGAAGATGTCCTTCAACCAATAAATGGATAAAAAAAAAATGGTACATCTACACAATGGAATACTACCCAACTATCAGAAACAAGGAAATCATGCAATTTGGAACCAAATGGATGGAACTAGAAAAGCTCATCATGATTGAGCTAATTCAGACTCAGAAAGATACACATGGCATATATTCACTTATAACTGGATTTTAGACATATAGTACAGGATAACCATCCTGCAGTCAATAGACCCAAATGAACAGGAACATGGACTTGGTTACCTGTTAGTGGAACACTCCACCCAAATGAAGCTTCTTTGTATGCCTACTGTGCAAGAGGAAGCTCTTTGACCTCATGTGACTAATGAACTGAGGGGGACTGATACACAGAAGCACCCCACACCAGAGAGATGGGAAGGGTGGGAGAGGGGGTAGATGGAAGGAAGGTGGGACTGGGAGGGAGAGGAGGGAGGGGGCAGTGATGGAGACTTAACTTGAAGTAATAAATAAATGTTTAAAAAATATTCTTTCTTTTTTTTTAAATACTTTAATTTTTTTTCTTCAAGTTACATCTCAGTAACAAACCCCTCCCTATTCCCCCTTCCTATCCTGCCCTTCCACCCTCTTCCCCCCAGAAGTTTCCCCTTTCAGTCCAACAGATGGTTCCTTCTCTTATAACAGTAAGTATTATACAAAACAATATATATAAATATGCCACATTTATGAGAGTTAAATGGCCCAGTATACCTTCCCAATGTCCAGTTTATACATATTTGGCCCCTGACTTTAACATTCTACTATCTAACCAACTCCATGAGTTTAAAGGTCTTTATGTGACTCAACATTCATACTATCTTGCAACACACTTTTAAGAGTATCTTCTTAGATCTATAACACCCTCCTTATTCCCAAACAGTTCAAAATTTAACTATGAGACTCTAGCTGTCTATTCTTCAACCACCTCAGAGACCTGAGAGGGATAAATATATTTGCTTATATAGGAAGTGCAGGGCCTGCAGCTTCCAAAACTAAGAAAGAACATACCAATGACAACCTGGACAGTTCCCATTTTCTCTCCATGCATTCCAGCATCAATCTTCAGCCTTTGGGTCCTGTTTCTCTGACAGACATTTGTTGTAGAGCAGGGATTATGAAGGACTTACCTTCCCTGTCTTGGCAGAGTTAGGCTGTCGACTTCCCTGCTACCAAGTTTTGTCCTTTTTGGACAGCAGTCTGTCTGCAGTTGGTGCAAGGGTTTTTTTTATGCCAAGAGAAAGGCTTGCCACTAATTCAACCATCTTACATTGGAGGTTCTTTGATGCTTATCTTCTACTTGGAGTAGAATAGGGGGTGCTGTCAGGTGCTGATATGTCTCGATATAAAAAAAAATCTTGATTTAAGATAACATCTTTGAATGCCATATTCTGCAGATCTCTAGGGGTTTTTGAAGATGCCCTATCCATCTCTTGTATTTAGATAAGCAAATGTTGCTTGTCTCTTAGCAACTTGATTACTGGGTAATTTAGAGAATATCTGTGATAGACTGTCATAGTAGCTAACAAAGTGACATGTTTGCATGACTACGAGTTTGTTTTAACTATCCTAGACCGTTTTAGACGGTTGGTATCAAGAGGTCAGAGCTTCACATTTTATTTTTAAGTATCTCTAGGTATGATACCATTAGGAAGCATTACCTTTAAATTTGTATCAATATACAAAGATCTAGTCAATTGTGATTAAATATACTCTTAATTATGTATCAATATACCAAGATCAATGCCTATGTAGCCCAATATAATCTTAATATTACATCCATATGCAAGGGTCAATACCATTGTGGCCAACTATAATCTTAATTTTGTATCAATATACAAAGATCAATACCGATGTAATCCAATGCAATCTTATTTTTGCACAATAAACAATGGTCAATACCACTTTAGCCAAATAAACTACTAATTTTGTATCAATATACAAAGGTATAAGGGCATATTCAATAATCTGCCCCTTCTTCTTGGACCTTCCTGTACTATGTCTATATCTCATTTTTCTCAAGCCCATGCACTCCTACATAGGAGAGGAAGAAGGATACAGAAGAGGAAAAGTAGGAATTCCCTGGGGCTAACCTCCAAAACCCATTAAGACAGGACCATTTATCAGCTTGTAGTCTCTTCCCCTACATAACAGAGTTTTCAGTTATCCTTCAAATAACCAAAAAGAAGGGCGGAGAAACACCCTCCCCACCCTCTGGGCATGGGACGTCGCTCTCTTAAAGTGACTTCCTGCTGATTTGGGTCGTAGTAGACCTGTTTGGGGCCCGAACCCAAATGGGAAAAATGATTAAAAATGTTAGTACTCTCCTTTTATGTTCAGTCCTTCTGTTCTCAGCTGTTTAGATGACCTAAGGGGTTTGTAGGCAGAAGCTGATCTTGCAGGCTTCACTGAGGTTCCTGCCGGGGCATTGTGTAGAGCTGAGCGGTCCCAGTGACATTGGATTGCTGTGGTGGTTGCAGGCCCCCGATGGAGACAGCTATTGAGGAAGTCTGCCAGACAGAATCAACTGGGTCACTCGTCCTCCTTGGTGCCTGATTCTGCTCTCTGCTGAGGATTCCGCTGTCCAGCCGTCCCCAGGCTCCCCTAATGGACGCTTCGATTCTCCTGGAACGATAAGAACAGAGCCCTGCCCCAATCCCAACCCTAGGACAATTGCCCTCTTTTTTTGGGGGGTGGGGTGGGGGGGGGCTAGGTAGTACTTCTCCTGAAGCAAATTTGGCTTTCTGACAACATACAAAGCGTTATCTTTCAATCCAGGTTAAAGAAGAAATCATTCTGTCACCTTGGAGCTAAACCAGCTCTAGTGTATATATTTTGAGATCCCAAAGGACAATCTGCCTGCATCGAGAAGGCCTTTTGTAAGTAGCCTCCAAACCTAGGTCCCTCCAAATCCCATGTGTGTGTCTCTGAACTCTAATTATTGGGATCAGGGACCTGTGTTTCCCATCTGAAGGGATCAAAGATGTGTTCCACCACTCCTGGATCGAAGTCTTTCTCTATTTAGAGTTTGCCCTGCATCAGGCTGACCCTGAGCTCCGGGATCTGCCCATTTCTGTCTCCAGTGTGCTGGGAGCTGGGACCAAGGGTGTATTCTTCTTGAATGGTGGGACCAAGAGTATGCACCCTCACCACCCCGCTCCGTATGACTCCAGAATACATAAGACCACCAACTCTACAGTGCTTCCCCCCCCCAACCCCCCATCTCCGCTGAAGTGAAAGGCATGAGCCAATACCACAATTCTCTTGTATTTTACCTTAGCTCCACGTCTTCTCTACACCTGGAGGTCTGCAAAACCAGGCCGAATGGCTGTATCCTCTGTTCCATTCACAGTGTTTCAGCCTTGCCCCCTGCCTTTTTTTTTTTTTTTTTTTTTTAGTTAATAAATTTATTTGTTTGTTGCTTCAGGTTACATCCTTTTCATATTGTCCTCTTTTCCCGCTTCCCAGCCCCACCCTCCCATGCTCTACCCCCTGACCCTTCCGTCTTGTTCCTCTGGGGTGGAGTGTCCCTGCCTAACATTCTCTCACCACAGATCAGGAGTCATATGAGGGCCAAGAGCCTCTTCATTCACTGGGGGCCTACGAGGCAGTACTGCCAGTGAATGGTGTCTCATTGCTACTGGGGGAATACTAAAAAAAAGAGCAACAAACACACAAACCCACAAAAACCAAGAATATCAACAAAAAAAGAGAGGAAAAAGAGAAGGGAAAAGGAAAAAGAAAAAAGAAAAAAAGAAGGAAAAAGAAAAAGATAAAAAAAACTTATGTCCTTGTTCCTTTTGGTGTGTTGGTTGTAGTACACATATCCTGTACGATATAGTTAATATCCTACTATAAGTGAATAGATGCCATGTGCATCCTTCTGAGACTGGGTTAGCTCACTCAGGATGAGCTCCTCTAGATCCATCCATTTGGTTGCAAATTGCATGATTTCATTGTTTCTGATAGCTGAGTAATATTCCATTGTATAGATGTACCACAATTTTTTAATCCATTCTTCAGTTGAGGGACATCTGGGTTGTTTCCAATTTCTAGCTATTACAAATAAGGCTGCTATGAACATAGATGAGGAGACTTCCCTATGCCTCCGTGAGAGGTCCTTTGGGTGTATACCTAGAAGTGGTATGGCTGGGTCCTGAGGCAAGGTTATTCCTAGATTTCTAAGATATCGCCAGACAGACCTCCATAGTGGTTGCACAAGCCTGCACTCCCACCAGCAATGGAGAAGGGTTCCCATTTCTCCACACCCTCGCCAACATGCGCTATCATTTGAGCTCTTTATCTTAGCCATTCTAACAGGTGTTAGGTGGAATCTCAGGGTCGTCTTGAGTTGCATTTCTCTGATGATTAAGGATGTTGAACATTTCTTCAGGTGTCTCTCAGCCCTTAGGGATTCCTCCTTTGTGAATTCTCTATTTAGCTCCATCTCCCATTTTTTGATTGGATTATTTGGTTTCTTGGCATTTAGTTTCTTGAGTTCTTTGTAGATTTTAGATAATAGCCCTCTATCAGATGTGGGGTTTTTGAAGATTTTCTCCCAGTCTGTTGGTTGCCGTTTTGTTCGAATGACAGTGTCCTTTGCTTTACAGAAGCTTTTCGGTTTCATGAGGTCCCATTTATTGATTGTTGATCTCAGGTCCTGAGCTGTTGGTGTTCTGTTCAGGAAGTTGTCACCTGTGCCAATGAGTTCGAGGGTTTCTCCTACTTTTTCTTCTAGTATCTTTAGTGTGGCCGGCCTTATGTTAAGGTCTTTGATCCACTTGGAATTAAGTTTTTTACAAGGTGATAGGTATGGGTCTAATTTCATTCTTTTGCAAGTGGACATCCAGTTGGACCAGCACCATTTGTTGAAGATGCTGTCCTTCTTCCATTGTGTGGTTTTGGCTTCTTTGTCAAAGATTAGTTGGCCATAGGTGTGTGGGTCCATGTTTGGGTCTTCAATTCGATTCCATTGATCCACTGGTCTGTTTCTATACCAGTACCATGCTGTTTTTATTACTGTTGCTCTGTAGTACAGCTTGAAATTTGGGATGGTGATACCTCCAGATGTTTTTCATTGGACAGGATTGATTTAGCTATTCTGGGCTTTTTGTTGTTCCATATGAAGTTGAGAATAGCTTCTCCCAGGTCTATAAAGAATTGTGTTGGTATTTTGAAAGGAATTGCATTAAATCTGTATATTGTTTTGGTAGGATAGCCATTTTTATTATGTTGATCTTACCTATCCATGAGCATGGGAGATCTTTCCATCTTCTAAAGGCCTCTTCCATTTCTTTCTTCAGGGGCTTGAAGTTCTTGTTATATAGGTCCTTTACATGCTTGGTTAGAGTTACCCCCAGGTATTTTATGTTGTTTGTGGCTATTGTGAAGGGGGTTGTTTCCCTTATTTCTCTCTCGGTATATTTGTTTGTTGTATAAAGAAGGGCTTCAGAAATTTTTTGAGTTAATTTTGTATCCAGCCACCTTGCTGAAGTTGTTTATCAGCTGTAAGAGTTCTTTGGTGGAGTTTTTGGGGTCGCTTATGTATACTAACATATCATCTGCGAATAGGGATAATTTGACTTCTTCATTTCCAATTTTTATCCCTTTGATCTTCTTTAGTTGCCTTATTGCTCTAGCAAGGACTTCAAGTACTATATTGAAGAGATATGGTGAAAGTGGATATCCTTGTCTTGTCCCTGAGTTTAGAGGAAATGCTTCAAGCTTCTCTCCATTTAATTTGGTGTTGGCTACTGGCTTGCTGTATATTGCCTTTATTATTTCTAGGTATGGTCCTTGTATGCCCGTTCTCTCCAGAACTTTTAGCATGAAGGGGTGTTGGATTTTGTCAAATGCTTTTTCTGCATCTAGTGAGATTATCATGTGGTTTTTTTCTTTCAACTTGTTTATGTGGTGAATTACATTGATAGACTTTCGTATATTGAACCATCCCTGCATTCCAGGGATGAAGACTACTTGATCATGGTGTATGATACTTTTGATGTGTTCTTGAATTCGGTTTGCTAGTATTTTATTAAGTATTTTTGCATCTATGTTCATGAGGGAGATTGGTCTGAAGTTCTCTTTCTTTGTTTGGTCTTTGTGTGGTTTAGGAATCAGAATGACAGTGGCCTCATAGAATGAGTTTGACAGTGATCTTTCTGTTTCTATGTGGTGGAAGAGTTTGAAAAGTAATGGTGTTAGTTCCTCTTTGAAGGTCCGGTAGAATTCCGTGCTAAAGCCATCTGGCCCTGGGCTTTTTTTGATTGGGAGATTATTAATGACTGTTTCTATTTCCTTAGGTGTTATTGGGCTGTTTAAGCTGTTAATCTGATTTTGATTTAGTTTTGGTAGGTAGAATTTATCGAGGAAATTGTCCATTTCGCTTAGGTTTTCAAATTTAGTGGAATATAGGTTTTTAAAGTAATGCCCGAATATTTTCTGGATCTCCTCAATGTCTGTTGTTATTTCTCCCTTTTCATTTCTGATTTTGTTGATTTGTGTTCTTTTCCTTTGCCTTTTAGTTAATTTGGCTAGGGGTCTGTCTATTTTGTTGATTTTCTCAAAGAACCAACTCTTGGTTTCATTGATTCTTTGTATAGTTCTTTTTGATTGTAAGTTGTTGATTTCAGCTCTAAGCTTGATGATTTCCTGTCTTCTGCTCTTCTTGGGAGTGTTTGTTTCTTTTTTTTCCAATTCACCCAGCTTAGCTGTTAGTTCACTAATATGAACTGTCACAATTTTCTTTTTGAAAGCACTTAGTGCTATGAACTTTCCTCGTAGCACAGCTTTCAATGTATCCTATAGGTTTGGGTATGTTGTGTCTTCATTGTCGTTGGATTTTAAGAAGTCTTTGATTTCCTTCTTTATTTCTTCCCTGACCCAGTGGTCATCCAGTAAGGAGCTGTTCAATTTCCATGTCTGTGTAGGCTTTCTGTTGATTCTTTTGCTGTTGAAGACCAGCTTTATTCCATGGTGGTCTGATAAGATACAAGGTGTTATTTCAATTTTCTTGTATCTATTGAGACTATCTTTGTGACCAATTATGTGGTCGATTTTGGAGAAGGTTCCATGGGGTGCTGAGAAAAAGGTGTATTCCTTTGTGTTTGGGTGAAACGTTCTGTAGATATCTGTTAGGTCCATTTGTTTCATGATCTCTGTTAGACTCAATATTTCTCTGTTTGTCTTCTGTCTTGATCTGTCCTTTGCTGTGAGTGGGATGTTGAAGTCTCCCACTACTAATGTGTTGTGATCGACGTGCGCTTTAAGTTTTCGAAGTGTTTCTTTTATGAAAGTAGGTGCCTTTCTATTCTTTCTATTTGGGGCATAGATGTTCAGTATTGAAATTTCCTCTTGATGAATATTCCCTTTAATGAGTGTATAGTGCCCTTCTTTGTCTTTCTTCATTAACTTCAGTTGGAAGTCTGTTTTGTTTGATATTAGGATGGCTACTCCAGCTTGCTTCCTGGGTCCATTTGCTTGGAAACCATTTTCCCAGCCCTTTACTCTGAGGCAGTGTCTATCTTTCGTAGTTAGACATGTCTCTTGTATACAGCATAAGGAAGGGTCTTGCTTGTGGATCCACTCTGTAAACCTATGTCTTTTTATTGGGGAGTTGAGTCCATTGATGTTGATGGATATTAGTGACCTGGGGTTGTTATTTCCCATTAGTTTGGTATAGTGGTGGTCCTGTGCCTCTTTTGGTTTAGTTGCTGAGGGGTTTTCCATTCCCTTTGTTTTCTTGGGTGGAGTTTTCTTGTCTGGGCTGGGATTTTCCTTCTAGGATTTTCTGTAGGGCTGGGTTTGTGGGTAGATATTGTTTAAATTTGATTTTGTCATGGAATATCTTGTTTTCCTCATCTATGTTGATAGAGAGTTTTGCTGGGTAAAGTAGTCTGGCTGGGCACCTATGTTCTCTCAGGACTTGTAGTATATCTGACCAGGCCCTTCTAGCTTTTAACGTTTCTGGGGAGAAGTCAGGTGTAATTCTGATGGGTCTGCCATTGTATGTGACTTGCCCTTTTTCTCTTACAGCTTTTAATATTCTTTCTTTGTTCTGTACATATGGAGTTTCAATTATTATGTGGCGAGAGGAGTTTCTTTTCTGGTCTAATCTGTTTGGTGTTCTGTAAGCCTCTTGGATTTTTATTGGCATCTCTTTTTTCAGGTTTGGGAAGTTTTCCTCTATGATTTTGTTGAAGATATTTCCTGGACCTTGGAGTCGGGAGTCCTCTCTTTCCTCTATACCTATAATTCTTAGGTTCCGTCTTTTCATTGAGTCCTTGATTTCTTGGATGTTGTGGGTGAGAGATTTTTTAGCCTTCTCATTTTCTTTGGATGTTGTACTGATTTCTTCCACTGAATCTTCCATGCCTGAGATCCTGTCTTCCATCTCTTGCATCCTATTGTTGATACTCACATCCGTAGTTCCTGTTCTCTTCCCTTGGTTCTCCACTTCCTCTTTTAACTCTGACTGTGTTTTCTTTATTGTTTCTATTTCTATTTTCATTTCTTGTATGGTTTTGTTCGTTTTGTACATTTCCTTCTCCAGCTTGCTTGTTTTTGTATGAAAATCTTTCATGGCTTTTTCCTTTTCCTGTTCAAGCTCTACCACCTTGGCTTGGAGCTCTTTAATGGTGTTGTTCCTTGTTTTGATTTGTAGAATTGTGGCTTCTTTGATTTCCTTCATAGATTTAAGTTCTTCTTGCAGGGACTCTATCACTTTCCATAATGCAGAATTGTCAATGTTTTCATGTGTTTCTGTTGGTGTGAGGTCATCCGAATTGGATGAGCTAGGATGATTCTGCTTTGTTGGAGTCATAATTCCTTGATTTCTATTTTTTTTTTTTGACCTTTCGCCATTGGATGCATTTAGCTGTCTGTTTTCTGTGCTTGGAACCACAGTGGATGATTTGGTGCAGGGGACGAGTTACTTGGCTATCTGTCGTTGCTTACAGGGGGATTTCAAGGTCACTGTGGTTTTAATCGCCTGAGGCACTGTGAGCTGGTGCAGCCTATTCCCAGGTTGTGAGTAATGGACCAGGATTGTTTCACTGCTCCCAATTCAGACTTCCCTATGTTGCACTCTGAGTTATCAGCCTGTAATGGTTCTGATAGTATGGGCCTGTTTGCCCAGGCATAGATTCTGTGGGCTTTGTTTGTCGTCACGGAGGCTGACAAGGTCTGGCTCCGCACCTAATATGTCTGGATTTTCCAGGATACAGCTATGGACCCGATTTCTGGTTTCTCTCTAGGCTTCTCGCCACAGGCCTGGACTCTGTGCCTGATTCCCTTCCTGTCTGCGCCGCCACGGGTCCCGTGGGTACCCCAAGCCCCGGATCCTCCGGCTGCCTGAGTGGACCTCTCGTCCCAGCAGCTCAGCCGTGGGTACACGGATCCCTGGCCCCGCCCATGCCTGTCTCTCTCCCCAGATGACCTGCCGTGGGTTCGCGGGGATTTGGCCCTGCCAGCCTTGCTCACTCCCCAGCTGCGCTACCGTGAGTGTGCGGGATTTGGCCCCTCCTGCCCGCCTTTGTGTTCCCAGCTTCCCTCGCTCTCTTGGAACCTCCCCCCCTCCGCTTCACGAGCGGCTGCAGACCACCCGCTGAGCCCCCTGTTTGTTCCTTGCTAAGCCTTCCACTATCTCGCAAAGTTTTTTAAGTGGGTATAAGTTCAACCTGATGTGTGGGGAGCCCAATAGGCCAGCGATCTATGGCCAAGTGGACCCTGATTCTGCCTGCTGTAAGTTGGGATCGATCTTACCAGGCGCCTCTCCAAATGGGAGTTCCCGAATCCTGGATTTAGTGGCTCTGAGAGATGGGGAGAGCCTTGCCCTGGGACTTTTAACAGTCCCTTGGGAGCTGTGAGTGTTCCGGGGGGGGGGGGTTCTAGCCCCTCCGGTTTTTGCACAGTGCCCAATAACTTTGTGTTTTTTATGGCTCTTTTTTCCCCCGCATTCAAAATGTGTCAGTGTAGGTCGCCGCCATCTTGGCCCGCCAAAATATTCTTTCTTAGTTCTGTACATTTAGTGTTTTGACTATTATGTGGTGGGAGGATTTTCTTTATTGGCCCAATATATTTAGTGTTCTGTAAGCTCCTTGTATGTTTATAGATATCTCTTTCTTTATGTAGGGAAATTTTCTTCTATGATTTTGTTGAAGATATTTTCTGGGCCTTGAAGTTGGAAGTCTTCTCCTTCTTCTATTCCTATTATTCTTAGGTTTGGTTTTTTAATAATGTCCCACATTCCATGGATGTTTCGTGACAGAAACTTTTAAGATTTAGCATTTTCCTTGACCAATATATCAATTTCTTCAATTGTATATTCTACTTCTGAGATTCTCTTTTCCATCTCTTGTATCCTGCTGATAATGCTTGGTGTCTGTAGTTCCTGTTGTCTTTTCTAGGTTTTCACCTTCAAGATTGCCTCTATTTTTGTTTTCTTTATTGTTTTTATTTACATTTTCAGTCTTGAAAGTTTAATTCATTTCTTTCTCTCATTTGATTCTATTTTTCCAGTATTTCTTTAAGGGATTTATTCATTTCTATCACTTGTTTGATTGTATTTTTCTGAATATTCTTGAGTAATTTATTCTTTTCCTCTTTAAAGGCCTCTATCATCATCATCATCATCATCATCATCATCATCATCATCATCATCATAGGATAAGGTTGTTTTCTTGTGCTTCAGGTGTGTTAGGATATCCAAGTCTTGTTATAGTAGGATAGCTAGTGTTTGGTTGTACCATTTTGCCCTGAGCTTTCTTGATTGTGTTCTTACACTGGCCTTTAGCCATCTGAGTGTCTCTGGTGTTGGCAGGCCTAGTAGTCTCCTGATGGCAACAGGCCTCTGGGGATACAAGGAGAACTGGTAGTCCCTGACGGCTGCAATAGTCTGGTAGTTCCTGATGGCTGCAGGCCTCTGGGAATACAGGTAGAGCTGTGGTCTGGAAATGGAGCAAGGAGGGGACTGCAGACCTCCATGTTACTAGGTTTACCTGGAGGGACCAGGCGGGTAGAGCTTCTCCTTTTTCTTGTATTTATCCATCATAGTTATTCAGGAGCACATTATGTTAACTATATTATCGCAAACACTTCTCTCTGTTTTTTATATATTTTGCCAACCAATTGTTGGATTAATATTTTTCATTTTTACTGACTCATAGCCTGCTGTATATTTTTTGTTTGTTATTTTGAGAAAAGGTCTCAGTACTGTAGGCTGGTTTTGAACTTACTATGTAGGGAGGCTAGTCTTGAACTCCTGATACTCCTGCTTCTACTTCCCAAATAGCAGTATAACAAGCATGTACTATCATACCTGTTTTTAATTGTGTAACTAATATTATATGTATATTTTAGGTGTTCTTCTTATGTCATCTTTTGAAGAAGGGTAAATTTGTTCTGTCAGGTCACAACATTTTGTATGTTACCTTTGAGTTGTTAAAGTAGCTTAAAAATTTTTTATGGAAAGACACTTTCTTTCAGGGTATATAACTTACATCAAGATTGTTGTTTTAAGTTTGTGTGTATGTGTGTGTGAGTGTGTACGTATATATACACACACACAGACACACAGACACACAAGCATGGACTCACCATTTAACTCAGACTTACTTTAAGCTGTTGACCATGCTGTCCTGTCTCTGGCTTCTGAGTTTTAGGATTACATGCATGATAGCTTCATAAAGGTATTTATTCCACATTATTAGATTTTAGAACTCCAAATATGCTGTCTACCTATCTACCTATCATCTATCTATGTGTCTATGTATCTATCTATATATGTATCTATCTATCATCTATCTCTCCATATCTATCTATCTATCTATCTATCTATCTATCTATCTATCTATCTATCTATCTATCTATGTATATCTGTCTATCTATGTCTATCTATCTATCTATCTATCTATCTATCTATCTATCTATCTATCTATCCATCTTTCAATCTATCACCCATCTTTCAATCTATCACCCATCTTTCAATCTATCATCTATCTATCTATCTATCTATCTATCTATCTATCTATCTATCTAATCTATCTAACTCTCTATTATCTATCATCTATCCTCCTATGTATCTATATATGTATGTATGTGTCTATCTATCTATCATCGTCTATCTATCTATCTATCTATCTATCTATCTATCTATCTATCTATCATCTATCTATCTATCTATCTATCTATCTATCTATCTATCTCCATAGATTTCTGCTCTGTGCTCCATTGTATCAGTAACTGTTTTCCCCAAAGCTTGGTCCTTAATACATTCATACATGGATCCTGGAAGTTGAATAACACCCTCAAGAGAAAATTTCATACAGACTTATAGGGATCCTTTGTAGCTTTTCCTCACTGGGAACTAAGGATTCCAATTTGAATTATCTTTGGCTATTCTGCATTCTGTTCTCTATTTCTGCTGTCCAGTGAGATTCATTGTCTTTACTTAGACTCTCTTTCTCTGAGCTGTGGTCTGGAAAATGCTCCCAGGGAGAAATCTTGGGTTTATGTGATGTTTATCTTTTTTGCCTATTTCTTTCTGAGGACCACAGCCCTCCTGCATTGGCTGCTACCCAATGCCGGCAAACAGTTGTTATGTATGTTTTGTCTAGATTTTATACTTGTTTATAGAGAGAAGTTAAGTCCAACAATTGCTGCTCCATGGTGAATGAAGCTGGAACATGTCCACAGTATTTGTTTTTATTTTCTCTATCATCTCTTATTCTCAGAACACCTTTGTTCTATCATTTCCACATCAAGACCTCATTATTATTATTTTTTTCTCAGAATGCCCTTTAACTAGTGGCAACTGTTATAGGTTTAGTTCTCCAGTCTATACTATTTGGATGCAGGCAGTAAAAAACAGACCACCCAAAAAAGAGCCTCTATTGCCTTATTACTTGGGTTCTCCTGAGATTTTGATCATTGCTAGCTTTGGTTTCTTCTATTTTCCACTATTATTCCTTGTTAATCAAGTTGCTTCTACCTGTTTTGATTTAGTCACTGGCTTCTGAGTCCTGCTTAATTTCCTAGTTGCTACACCTTTTTGTATTAAACCTTATGTATGTTTGAATGAGAAATGTCCCACATAGGCTCATGTATTTGAGCAGTTGGTCTCCTGTTGTAGGTACTGTTTGGCAAGGTTATGAAACCTTTAGAGGCAGAGCCTTGATGGAGAAAGTATATTACTGAGAGTGGACCATGGGGATGATATCTCTCTTCCCCTCCTTCTTGCTTTCTTCACCCCTTCCCCCTACTGCTTCTTGCAAATGGATAAAAAATAACCATCCAGCTTCCGTTTCCTGCCACCACCCCATGCCTTTCCTGACACAATGGACTCCATCCCTAACCATAAACCAAAATACTGTTCCTTGTGCTCATGGTATTTTATAATAGCAACAAAAAAGTAGCTAATATTGACTGTGTCCACTCTTGTCTCATTTTAGACTACTGTTTCTACTGTCACATTTATTTTCAAAATTACTCTGATGTGTATAAGTTTTAGGTAGGAATTCATGTCATGTTAC
This sequence comes from Lophiomys imhausi, assembly GCA_907164525.1. Taxonomy (NCBI): domain Eukaryota; kingdom Metazoa; phylum Chordata; class Mammalia; order Rodentia; family Muridae; genus Lophiomys; species Lophiomys imhausi. The sequence goes on from CAJQZJ010032332.1 coordinate 1,154,063, forward strand.
AAATTATACCCATATTTGGACTAACTACCTAATGCTATGTAATTGCTGATATTCAGGAGGAGCTGTGAGGGAATAAATATAAGCAAAATAGAAATAGTTTACTTTTTCATGTAAATAGTGTAATAGGCAAAGGAAGGATAGACACATTTGTAATGTCACAGGAGAAACAAAACAAATAAATCAGTTACAGCTATCTTAAAAGATAGATTCCTACTAAGATTAAGTCATATACCTGGGTCCATTAAAAATTCCTAAGTCACTAAATCATCATTATCACATAAAATATAGCAAACTGGGGGTAGAAATCTATTGTAGTTGGTGGAGTGTTTTTGTGTCATATGTACATCTCTGGGTTCATTCCCCAGCACTGAATAAAATTGGGCATTTGAGTGCGTATCTGCAATGCTGACAACTGAGAGTGATGTGGAGGGAAGAAGATCAGAAACTCAGTTATTTTCACTTACATAGATAGTTTGAGTTCATTGGTCTGAAAAGCAACAACAAAAACAACATGAAATTGTAGAAACATTTTTCAGTAAAGAAAATGACAAAGCTCTGGTGATATAGTTGCTGTTCAGTAATCTCAGGTCCCTTTTAACTTAATATGTTATAATCACCCTGATTCCAAACCAGGTTAAATTCTACCATAGCAAGGGTTTATACTTCATCATGTTCAGCCTGTAACAAACAGAGTTATAGTACATCATTCATAAGAGTATGGAGATGTTGCTGTTACTTTTATTTAGGTCAGAAAAGCCTTTTGTAAGTAGAAATAACTTAATAACTCTCTGTTTCTCCTTCCAAAAGCTTCACATACCAGGCAGGAAAGACACTTTCTTTATTCTCTGTTCTCTTTCAAGGACCCATCAATATCCTCATAAGTGCTCAATGACTTGTTTAGTAAGTAAATGAACTAGTTTTTCCAATATAGGGAAGTTTTACAAAATGTTAACTACCCTGCAATGATTTCAATATTGGATTGTTCTATAACCAGACTAAAATAATCCTACTTTGAAACTTCTTTTGACTAAGTATAATCATCTAAAATTTAACCATTTTTAATGCTTTGAATTTTAAAATTTTCCTACTTCACATGTGTGGGTGATTTGCTGGCATGTGTGTCTGTGTACCATGTGCATGCCCAGGGCCTGCAGAGGCCAAAAGAGGACACCAGATTATCTGGAATGGGAATTATAGATCATTGTAAGTACTATGTGTGTGCTAGGGATTGAACCCAGGTCCCCTGAAAGAGTAACCAGTGGTCTTAACCACTGAGCCAATTCTCTGTTCTTAGTTTTTATGTTTTAAAGAGAGAAAATAAACTTTATTCAATAGTGAGGCCCAAAATTCAAAAGGAATCTATTTATACAGGTTTTAATGGATAATGAGAAAACAAAACAAAACAGAGCAAGCAAGCAAACAAACAAACAAAGAGAAAAGGACTGATGAACTAGGAGAGTGGTAGTACAGGTCCTGCTGAGGAGCAAGGAGAGAGGAAGAGAGACAGTCAGATCTGTATGCATGCATGCACAGAATTGCACACACGTTCAGGTTGCACCAAAAATACTTGGACATATGGAGACACTCAAGTCTTTATGCTAGTCTCACTAAAACATTCCTTTCAGAAGACCATTCAGAAATGTGTCCATCCACATCTGCTTTGTCTTTTGATTTTTTTTTTCTTTCTTGGTCTATAATTCCAGATTGAGGGAGAGGACTATTTGTGAGAGATTTCCTATTAGGCTCCATATCATTGTAGTCCCTGTGGGTGAGACAGAACCCACAGGAACCTATCAGTGCCTAAGAGAGATTTAACTGCTACAACAGAGGTCTCATTAATTGTGTGTGTGTGTGTGTGTGTGTGTGTGTGTGTAAGCCCAGTTCCTTATTGTGATACACAGCAGCTGCTGTCCTTGTTTGTATGTATGTATATACAATACTCTCTGTATATACAGCTTACAATGTGCTTGTACACTGAGTTTTCAAAATCATTATTAGTCTCATATGTATCTCCTAGAGAAATGAGACTTCATACTTGTTTGTTTTTAATATATCTGCGCTTTAAAGATTATTGGCAAAAGGAACCTATCAGAAGGATAACAATGATGTATGAACACATGATGAAAAGAGGATGGTCCCTGTGTTAGAGTGCTGTTAGATAGATATGCACTAGGCTGTGAGTGTGTATTTTCAGCATACTTGGGCTGTGGCTGTTCCTGCTACTCTGAGGTTCGTGGAATGCCTGATGAGAAGTGAGTAATTTGTGATAATAATGCTTGTTTTTCTTTTTCCTTTTTTGGTAGGTGGGCTCTAGCGACCGTGTTGTGCCTGTAATAGCCAAGCAACATGGAGGACACAGAAAGATAGATACAAACACTAAAAAGTTCAGCACTAAGCAGTTTACTTGTTTTATGTATATACAAAAAAAAAAAAGAGAAACTTTCTTTTAAGGCTGATGTCTAGGAATAAGGCTGGGCTTTGAGGTCACTTTATAAAGAAAGCAATGCAGTTTTAGAATTTTGACTTTATGTTTTCTGGCAGATTAATTGGAAATATTGTACCATTATTTATGTATTTTTCATACCATTGGAATTTTATAGTACTGAGTGACAGAAGAACGTGAAAGTTGCCTCTTATTAAATGTAAACACTTTGGTAAGAAGTTTATCATGAAATCTGCCACATTGGCCGAAAAAGTGACAGTTCAGAAGGTGGAGAGAGTATTCTCCCATTCTGTTGGTTTGGCTGCTCTGATTACAACCTTCTGTGAAGAAAGGGTCTTGCGTGATAGGCCCAGACACAAATTAAGATGAGGACAGTATGCTGACCCACTAAACAAAGAGCCCAGCAGTTCGGAACTCTGAGCAGATACACTACAGTGCTTCAAACCACGCCCCCGCACCCCTTCCCCAAGGGGAAAACTAGACTTGCGTTAGCAGTGTCTTCTCTGGTGCACATGTAAGTCCCTCCACGGAAAGTTACAAAATCCCAGGAAATCCCACCTGTGAATGATTGTAACGTTTAACCCTGAGGTTTGTGTCTCTAATGCGCGCTCCATGGAAAGCTGCCTTTCTTTTCCATCTTTAGTGGTTAGTTTGTATAAGAAAAGCCCAAAACCATAAGCCCGAAAAAACCCACAATTTCCCCCCAAAAGCAGCATTGCCAATGACATAGTGTGAAGGCAACAGGGTTAGCAGGTTAGCCTCGTAACTCAGAGAAACTGAAAGTGGCTCCGAATATGTTACAGGCCACGATAACCTTAGGGTTCTTAGAATGAGTTTTGTGTATGACATATGCAACCAAATATATGGACCAAAGTCATTATATCATTATTTCTAGAAGAAGTACTCTATCCGTATTTATATTTCGAAAGCTCAAATACTGGCTTTGTTTAAACAAAAAGTAGGTTAAATGAGCTGTTTTTAGGACAGTGTGGCACTCGAAGGGTCATGTAGCTTAGCAAGTTTGCTCAAGAGAAGTCAGACACAATGTTTTTTTCATTACCCTTAATTTTTTAAACCACAGTTTTATACATCACTATTTAATCTGTCTTTTGGTGGAATAGTATTTACAGCAGAAAGGTTGTATGTTAAATGGATGACTTTTCAGGCAATTCAAGCACCTGGTTAGCATAAATCTCCTAATAACAATTTTACTCCATTAACTCCTTCATTTCCAAGATTAACAGAATTATTTTTTTCAAAAAAGCTGGTGAGTGACTGGCCATAAAATTTCAAATATTACATACCCATGAAAATTAATAAATTTATTCAACATTAGCATATGGAATGGTACAGAACAAAATTAAGTTGTTTCTGGGCTTCAGGTTATTAATCACATTGTCAAATAATATATTTAGTTTATGACTTAGTCTCCCATTTTAGAATTCCATATTGAAATTCACTAATGATTTCCATACTGGAAATAATTTCTTGGATAAAGGAAAATAGCTTTTCCCATTATAAAAGATCCATAAAAAATAAAAATGGAAACATAAGGAAGAGATATACCTAGGGAAACAGTTATTCACATTTTTATTCTATATAAGATAAATCAAATATATGGAGTTAGACTGGAATATGACCTTGTGAGGTCTATTATAAAAGGCTATAATGCTTTATAAGATCTAAGTTAAATATAGTTAATTGACTTAGCCTTGTAATGATGAATACTGTGTTGAAGACACATTCACTTTTGAGTGCTAACATTGAAATGAAAGTTGATTGCATCTTGACAAAGAAATTCAGTAGTAAAGGAATTTAGGAGTAATTTTAAGCAACTTCACTATCAGCTGTTTACAAAGAGTACGCATGCACAAATATGTGTAAGAGACACTATCTATGGTTCTACATACCCATTAATTAATTAGCTGGCCTGAAATTTCTTATCTCCTCTTTTTTAGACAGGTTCTTATATAACACCAATATAGTCTTACTATGTAAGAGAATGACTCTGAACTTCTGATTCTCCAGTCTCTCCCCCGTGAGTGCTAGGGTTACTGGCCTGTGTCACACTAGGCACTGGAATCAAACCGAGCTCCATGTACACTACGCAAAACACTCTATAAGCTGAGCTTCATTCCAATCCAAAATTTCAGAAACTTTAAATTTCTGTATATATATATATATTTCAATGAGTTATTAGTTAATTTAAAAATGGAATATTCAGAACCTTCTTGGTTCCCAGTATCATCATGAGGTTGACAGTTGCTAGTCAGAGGGAGCACTAAATGTTTTTGTTGGAAATAACATCCTTGGTCAAAGTATATGGCTTGTACTTAAATATAAGTTTATAGTTCATAAAATAAAGGGCACCCTCAGATCCTAAGTCAATAGAAAGTTTGCAATACTCTTTATATGCAGCATTCTCCTTCTAATATTAGTTTTTCTTTTTGTGATTAAATTAGAGGCTCCATGAGAGTAAAGCATAGAAGATAGAAGCAACTCATAACAAGTGTCATTCTAAACTCAAATATAACTCTTGTAAAATAAATATATCAGTTATTTTCCCATGAGATAAATATATCATTTATTTTCTGGAAAATATATGGTCCTATGGGCCCATATTCTATTTATGTGACTAGTTAAAATTAAAGTACTGAAGTGCATACACAGCATCTTTTGATTTCTACTGCGTATTGTCTTGTTGTTAGACATACCATGGTAGGGATTCTAGGGTTGTGTGTGAGATGTATGGTGAGTCTGCAGAGGCAAGGGTGGCATCCAAAAGGGTTTTTGTGAAAATATTGTAAATTTAAGTTAACATTCTAGTAAGGAAGAAATGGTGCCTTATTATGAATGCAGTATCCACTCATTTGCCCTTAGGAATTTCCCCTTCCATTTACTGTGGAACAGCATTGGGACCCAGGATTGGTCCTTGTTACTGGAATATAGAATGTTTGATAATAGCAAGAAGATCCTCACTGAGCTTACTCATCACCCACTGTCACCTTGTTACCACATTTTCATTAGGCTAGTAAATATACACTGAGCAGACTTTGGAAGGAGGCAAGCTTGTCCACTCAATTACTAAGAATTTACTCATCAGGGATCTCTGTTTGATGTACATCTGGCACAAACCATTTTTGTGTGTGTTTATTTCAACCACTCTACCCATACAGTTATTGTGCGACAAAACTTTTCCACATATCTCTTCATTGCAGATAGGGAGCTCACAATAATCCAAAGTACTGATATCATCAAATTCCAACTTGGTGAACCAATGGTTTTTTGGGGGTTACTTACAGGAATATAAGTGAGGGGTTACTTACAGGAGCAGAAATCATTTAAAGATGGCTGCATCATCAAAGCCCACCCCAGCATGGATGACAGCTTACAAAAGCTGGGTACCTGGAGTACAGAGCACAGCCTGAAGGCAGCTCAACAGGTAGGAGAATGTCCCTTGCAAGTGACTCAGTCAGTCTAAACATCTTCCAGACATTTTGGTATCTGCTTCTTCTAGAAACTGGTTTGGTCTCACAATTCTCTTTGCAGCTTGACTTGTTTGAGAATGACTCTCAGCAATTTGGCTCTGAGAAGAGGAGGGTCTAGCAAATCTAGTAAGTTTTAGGGACTTCCTGAGGCTTTGTTTGAATTCTTGACCTTCCTGCTTACAGAGCTTTCCTGCAAGATGGAATGTTTTGATACAGAAGGGAACTGTTACACAATAGTACATTCACAAACCTCAACAATAGTCCTTTAATATTCCGTATGATTTCTAGTCAATTGAACATTTGGCTTTTTGGTCATGGTTCAATTTCAGCGGTTCCAAGGCTAAGGATGGAGGATCACGAGATACTGGCTAAAGTGGGATATATTGCAAGATTGTGTCTCACAAAGAAGAAAACAAACAAACAAATGAACGAACGAACAAGCAAAACCCAAAGAAAACCTAGCATCATCCAAAAACCACCTTTATTTATGAACCAAAAGTACATGCATACCTACTTTTTTGAGATGATATTTTTATGTTCTTCCATTTTCAAAGCCAGTTATACGTAGAATTGTATTTCCACATCAAGGCACTTTCAGCTACATCAAAGAAGTGGAGATATCATTATTGAGTATCTGAGAATGAGTTGTAAAGATAATCTCATGAAGCTTTGAGAGTAAGTTGAGTGATATGAGATGTGGCATCTCATAAGTGGGCACAAAGCAACATATAAACTCCCTGTCCTCAAACCTTCTTGTATTTGATGGTAAATGTCATTATACATGCCTGATCTTATAGTTAGAATATTCAGAAAACTGTGTGTCTCAGCCTAGTAGTTGTCTTCCAAACTGTATTCAATATTAATCCCAATAGAATCTACTAGTCACATCATGATTTTTAGCTATAGAATTTTAGCTATAGAATATATTTTAACACTCCTTTGCAGCTAATGTAATCATTTGTGTGTGTGAATGGAAGTACTAGTGTATACTACATCCTCAAAAATTAACTTTTTGTTCTAGACTAATTTTTCTAATTGCTTCTTTCTGCATGCTTGTCTGTGCACGCAAAAGTAAACCAGTTTTGGCTTTGGTCATGAACACTAGATTTTTGAGGGTGTTAGATAAATAAGTCACTAAGAACTTTTTTGGGTCCAAGACACTTAAATAAGTTCAGATAAGGTTGGATAATTGTGAGAGAAGATGAGCAACTAGCTTTGTGTTTCTCTGTTATCATAACTGCTTGGTATTTACTGTATGGAAAATATCCAATTTATTCATGGTAATGCTATCACTTGACCACTTAGTACCTCATAATTTCACATTTATATCCACTAGTTTGAGTATCTCCTGACTGGTCAGTCGGGAGATGTTTGCAAATTTTCTGAAATAGTTTTGTCTAAAGACAGAATGAGTTTGTGATGAAACTACAGAGTCATTGCCATGATCTGGGCTCAGGTTTTTACCATGAACAGTGTGGTGCTTTGAATGAAAGTAGTCCCCATTGAAACTGCAATTTAATTATAAATTGTATTTCTTAATAAGTATAAACTGTAAGATTAGGACAGCGGAGCAGCCAGCGGCTTGGCAGAGCAGCGGGCCGCCTGGCAGGGTATCAGCCGATGGGCCTGGCCTGCCTCAACCAGCAGTCTGATTTATCCTGGGGGAAGAGTTCCTGACCAAGGGTGGCCTACACCACCTGCAACCTAAACTCTGTTAAGTAATGTAAGTTGTTGTATTAGGCAGGTAGAATTACTCGTGGCTTGGCGGGAGGTTTGCCTGAGTTGATGGGAGTCTGGAAGTCCTATGGCCCTGAATTGTTTGGACTGACAGCCTATAAGCTGCCGCAGTCCTTTCCCTGATAATTAAAACACCAAGACCCTTTAATGTTTCAATGCTTAACCCTTAGCTGGGCAGACTCTCAATTAGATACTCTAAGATAACCCGGGTCACCTAATCCCAAATTGCCTTGTGCCTGTGACTTCCAGCATTCTCAAACACATCTCTCTGCTTCCCTGTCTCCTGGTAGAATGAGCTAATCCTCTGTGTAAATGCAGGGTTCCTGTTCTAATCTCAGGAAGTCCCACCTTACTATACTCTTTCTGCCCAGCTAATTGGCCATCAGCAACTTTTATTAACCAATCAAGAGAAAACCTCAAAGGGGTGGTAGCCATATCTCAGCATTGAAATCAGCCTCTCAGAAGCAATATTATTAGACCTTCCCCTTCATCTCCCCCTTTAAGTCTAACAAAAGGCTCCTTTGCTTAATAACAATAAATACAACAATAAACACAATACAGTAACAATAACAATAAATACAATAAAACAATTATGAAAATTAAAAGGTGTAACATACATTCTCAATGTCCAGTCCATATGTATTTGACTAGTCAACTAGGAAATATGTTCTTTTACATATCTCTCTTGATGAGTTTAAGGATCTATACCCAATTCAACTTCCACCCTAACTTACATTATTAACTAAGTCATCTTAACCTTAAAACATCCTTTTAATTCCTAGATGGCTTAAAACTTATTGTGATGCTATAACTATGTAGTCTGCAGTCACATTATAGACCTGAGAAGGATGAATATATCTGCATAGATAGGAAGTGTAGAACAAGCAACTTCCAAAACTATGAAATGATAGACAACTGGCTGTCTAGACAGTCTTTAGTTTCTATAACATTGGAGCATCATCTTCAGCCTTCTGGCCAAGCATATCTCACAGACTTAGTTTTGGAGCAGGAAATAAGATTTTCCCATTCTGTCTTTGCAGAATCAGACCATTGATTTACCCACAGTGAAGATTTGGTCCATCTTTGGACTGTATATAGTCGGTTGAGAGAGCAGGGGTGCTTCTACCCAGTAGGAATTATCTCCTGATGGAGATTTTTGATGCTCATTGTCTCCTTCCAAGTCCAATGGGAACTGTCAGGAGCTGACAACAGTCTCGTATCAAAGAATTTTTTTTAAATAATAAAAAATATTTTAAATGCCACATTCTACAGATCTCCTGAGGTTTTTGAAGACCATCTATCCATCTCTATTGAGTAAGCAAATGTTGCTTGTCTCTGACAACTTAATATCTGATTAACTTAAAAAACATCTGAGTTTAACTAACTTAATTATCTTAATAAAATCACAAGTTAAAATGACTATCAACTTCTATTTCTTAATTATTCTAAACAGTTTGTGATAGTTGCTGTCAAAAGGACTAGAATTTCACATTGCAATTTTAAGAATTACATAGGTACAATACCTAATCAAAATATAGCCTTAATTTTGTATCAATATACAAAGATCTATAGTAGATTCAATAATTTTCCCTTTTCCTTATCACTCTCATATGTCTATAACCTAAATTTTGTGTTAATAACAAGAATCTATAGGAGTAAATTCAATAATCTATTCTTTTATCTTATCAATTCTATATAATATATATATATCCCCCATCGTTTTTCTTTTCAAGTCTTTTCCTCTATATAATAGAGAAAGAAGGATAAAGAAAAAGAGAGAAATCCCTGAGCCTAACTTCCTATACCTTGCTTAACAAGACCAGATAACAATTTGTAACCATTTCCCACAAACAACATTTATAACCCATCAAATGACCAAAGAATCATCCACCCTACTTTTTGGGAATGGGACATTGCTCTCTTAAAATTGCTTCCTGCTGAATTGGGATGCAGAAAACCTGTTTAGGGGTCCCAAAAATGGAGAAATGGTTAATCAATCTAGTAGTAACATTTGTTGTCCAGTCTCTATGTCCAGTCTCAGCAATTTGAATGTCCAGAGCAACTTGTAGTCCGAAACTGGACTTTGGGTGGGGAAGTTCAGGACTTTATTGAAGAAGTCCTGTCTGGAACAGTCTGAGAGGTTGGACCATCTTAGTAAGCCAAAGTTGTTCTGGATGCAGATTTTGGAGGAAACAGCTATTGAGGCAGTCCGTAAGGCTGGATCATCTGGGCTACTTGTCTTCTTTCGTGTCTGATCTCTTTTTCTTCAAAGTTTCCAGTTCTCCAGTGGTCTCTGAACTCCTTAGTTAGAAGCTTTTATTCTTGTAGAAAGATAAGAACAAAATGTGCCCTAACCCAGGCTCCAGAGTATTGTTTTTTGGCATGCAATATCTCTCCTAGGGCAAATTGGTTTTTGGCAATAGCAAAAAATTTTATCTTTCAAAAGAAATCTTGAAAATTTGAAACTAAATATATTTTTAAGTATATATAAAACATAATAACTTAACTTTCTATCAATATCTATTAATATAACAAAATAATCTTAAGTTTTTAATAATAAAAGAGACAAAGAATAGAATGAGGGAAAAAAGAAAATCCCTGAACCCAATCCTTATTTTTTCACAATACATATAATATACCCATTCATCCTAGGTGACAACAATCACAACAAATAACATATATCCATTCATCCTAGATGACAACAAACAATCACAACACATAACATACCAAACAACGAAAACTTCCATCCCATCTCTTGGGAATGGAGGTGTAAATATTTTTGGGTACCCTGAAATCAACCTATCAGAAGCAATGTTATTAGACCTTCCCCAACACCCCATATACTCATAGAGAGTGATACTATTAGGAAGTGTGTCCTTGTTGAAGTAGGTGTGGCCTTGTTGGAGGAAGTGTGTCACTGGAGGTAAGCTTTGAGATTTCGGAAGCTCGAGCCAGGCCTAGTGACTCACTCAGTCTTCCTGGTGCCTGGTGATAGAGATGTAGATCTCTCAGCTACCTCTCCAGCACCATGTCTTCCTGTATCCTGTAATGCTTCCTGACATGACAATAATGGATTGAACTCTGAACCTGTAAAGCAGCCCCAATTAAACGCTTTCCTTTATAAGAGTTGTCGTGGTCACTGCCACAAGTTCTGTGCCACCATTATCTTATCACAACTTTCAGGTAGGACACATTGTATGTTGAAGGTTTTGTGGCTGGGTTGATGTCCCAATCTCACTGCTGGGAGCCTTGCCTAATTATATGAGATAGCCGGTTCAGACTCCCCCATTACTAGGTGACTTCGCTATGGTCACTCTCTTAGATTGTAAGAACTTTCTACTGCATTAGGTTTCTACATCACCACCCAAGTACCCCCACCCCCAATTCTAATCATCTCTCCCAATACTCTTCCTCCACCAGTCCTTTCCCCATCCAGCTTATGCCATGTTTGGTTGATGGTTTTGGGAGTCCTGATCCTTTATTATTATTTTTTAAGGGAAACAGAGGAGAAGTGGATCTAGAGGAGGTGGAGGGTGGGAAAAGTGGAGGTAGGGGAAACCAAGGATGTAAAGTATGTAAAGGAAAAGAAGGAGTTGCTATGGTCATGGTGTCTCTTCATAACAACAGAAACCCTAACAAAGACAGGCAACTTTCATTGTCATATGATTACCAATGCCAAGCATCATTCTCTGGGGAGCTCAGGGTCATTATTGTAAGTTAGAGAAAGTAGTAATAGCTAAGTATAAAATAGGTGCATCTGAAAAACTACGGGACTCACAGAATTAAGAGGAAGTTGGGCCATCAGGCTGGGAAAATGGGGGAAGTGAGGCCACAGATGTTAAATCATGTTATACTTTGACAGGGATGATAGTTATATCACCATTGCTTTCTTTCCTCTTTCTGGACTCTGCCTCCTCTGGACATTTAACAGTACATCTGCCATTGAGGTCTCTACTGCAAGTCTTTAAAAACTGCCTATGTAATTTTGGAGGGTATGCATATAATTTGGACTTTATTGCCTTTGTTTACCCAAACTGACTTCAGGCTATCAGCATCTTTATCTCTTTGCCTGGAAGCTTTCCCTGAAGCCTAAACTTTGTTTACGTGGCATCAAATGGGCCCGGAATGTTAGAATGAATCTAGCATCTTTTGTATAGTAACCCACTGGTTTGTCTTTCTCCCCCATCACTTTTATTGCTCCTTTAAAGTTTATTTGACTTACGACTCTATCAACATGGTGTGAATAGTTTGCAACTGTACTGTGTTCCTGCCAAAAAGGATGGCATCTTCTATGTCCTGCAGTTTCCCCAGGGGCTCTGAAGAGATGCTCTGCTTTCAATTCACTTCTTTCTCTTTGGAAAAACAGAAAGGGCTGCTCTGCATAACTCCTTAAACTAACACTAGATTAAGATGGGTGACTAGATGGCATTCCAGCGAGCAGACTTTACTAACCCTTCTTATTTGGACTCTGCCCCAAGAAAATTGCTTGTGGGAGGTCCTTCAATGTGTGGGAGCTTCTAGCACCTCAAAAATCACTTCCAGAACTTTATTCAGGCACCAGATTTCACCTGGTATTTATCTACAATTGTTCCCTTCAGGAAAAGCAAGTCATTAGGGAGAGGATGGGAGTGGGAAGAGTATACAGAGAAACATATGTGGGATGCATGTGTTTGGCACTTGTTTTAAACCAGAAAGTCAGAGACTCTTAGCCTTTTATGTGTGCAATAGTTTTGTGTCTAGTGTGTTCATACATTCATTCACTTATGTAGTTATTTATTCAGTCTACATTTGTGTGTATATTTGTGTGTATGTGTACATCCATGTTGATGTACACATGTATATGTCTGCATGTGTAGGTCAGATGTTGACCCTGGATACCCCTTTCACTTGCTCTCTATCTTCCTGTTTTAGATAGGTTCTCTCATTGAATCTAGAGCTCATTGACACTGCCAGGCTCGCTATCTTATGAGCTCCAGGAAGCTACCAGTCACTCCCTCTCCAGTACAAGGACTACAGAAGCATTTTACCATGGCTGACATTTTCATGAGTGCAGGGGTCCTTATGCTTGCACAGTAAGCACTTTGCCAACTGCAGCACTTCTCTAGCCCCTTCATTTGCTTTCTCTTTTGTTGTGGAATACCTACAATGGATTATCCCATTTCTATATGGTTTCAAAAAGGGAAAACATACCATTAGGCCATATTTACATTATACAATTTTGGTAAAGCATTTTTAATAGTTTAATAGGAACTTACCCAATAATGAATACTGCACAGTCGGTTTTTTTTCTCATAGACATTTCAAAATAATGAACTCAGGGTCAGTGCCACAGTTAATGTATGAATGTTGTTAGGAGATAAAGCCGAGAGAGTGGTACAAACCTATTCATCTTTGTTGAAGCAGTGGAAGGCTTCCAGTTAGGTTCTGATGATGCCTGTGCTCTCTTTGGTTAATAGCACTTCTCTTAATGTATCTGCATTTATTTAGTCCTTTGAAATAGTCAACTCTACTGACCTTTTAGAACTCACAGAAGACAGAACACATGAAATACTTACCATTGACTCTTAGGCAAGATGGTTTTGTTTATAAAACTAATGAAATGATAAGCGAGGGATAGGCAAGATTAGTGCCATGGGCTGAGAATTTCTTTTGTTGTTCATGTTCTGTTGGATGCTAAGACAGTAAAGAAGCAGACAAAAAGGGCTTAATGGATCTCTGTGTAGAATATTTAAAAAAATACTTACTTTGGTATAAAGAAAGCCTTATTCTGAAATAAATTCATATGGAAATGTGGTACTGCAAGACTCTCTCTGGTGCAAAATATTTCAATTTGTTGTACTATATTCTTTTGTTTGGTGTATTAGTCTGTGCTGTGTCTGGTTTCTTAGATACATAATAACACAAGATAAAAATAATCCCTTTCAATGTGATTTTAATTAATAAAAGGGCACCTGCTTTGCATGTGTCAGATGGTGGGAAGAAATGGCCACACATTTCTGACTATCACTACAATCTCTACTTATATCACAGCCAATAAATAAGAACAATGTGCATCATTGGACCCTCCTGTCGCATCTTTGAGTGGAATCACTGATGTCACAGCACTCAAGCTTCCCTGGCCACTTAAGTAGTTACGTATTTTGAAGTGAAATGATGCTGAGAAGTTGTGAAACCATTTTGAACTTGGATAAACTAATACATGATTATTCTTAAGAGTTTTAATTTTTTTAGGCCAGACAATTGAAGATTTTGATAAACTTTGAAAACAGCTGTGATTTCTTTGGGCCAAGTACAAATACAGTTTTCCCAAATATAATTTTATGACTACCATTTTATATTTTGTAGTTGTCCTATGCTTTTCCTTTTTGAACATATTATTGTCCTTTTTATTATGAATTGTGAAAACTTAAAAATATTAATCTACATTTGAAAGGTATGCAATCAACATGAACTCAATTGCTATAAGAAAAACAAACCTTTTGTGATTATATTCTTTGATATGATAGTTTTCTAACTACATTCTAAATATTTTCTTTATACCCAGAGGTAAGTGTCTCTTAAAGAAAATATTTAGAATGTAGTTAGGGAACTACATTTCTCATCAAAAATCTCTTTACAGCATATAGAGACCACTACAGAAAACTATCACTGGGCAAAATGTGGGGATCCCAGTGCCAACTGTTACATCTGTGGCACTGCTCCTGCATCCATGGCTCAGGGAACTCTGTGGAAGAGGGGGTGGAAGGATCCTAAGAACAAGAATGCCAGAAAGTCTGCGGTGGGTCAAGTTATTCAAGAGATGGATACCTAAACAAGACCTGAACAGTGTTAGTATCACTAAACACATTAACATGGAAGGAGTAAAATCTCACAAGGCCCCAGTGCAAGACAAAGAACTATAGGGAACTAATGACTGTAGAAAGGGGGAGAATTAGCCCCTCCCAGTGATGAGGCCCTGAGTGGTTACCCAGTACAAAGTGGTTAGCCCTTGAATCCATGTACACATGAAGAATAAAAATGGATGCAGCAGGTTGCATTTATTTATTTTTGCATCTCTCTCTCTTTTCATATATATATGACATGGGGTAAGGTATTTAAGATGATTACAAATATTTCTCCTTTTTATTATTTCTACATTTAACCTTTATGTTTTGAAAGAATTTTTGCATGTAGAGAAAGAGGGAAGTGACTGAAGATTATATTGGGTATATTGTACATTGGCTATGTGCTAGTAAATGGGAAGGGCTTTTCATACATACGTACATATATATATATATATATATATGTACGTATGTATGTATATAGAGGGCATATGTTTTAGAGTGGGAATATGGTAGTGGCTGGAGGGAAGAAAGGGAAGGGGATAAATTATGTAATTGTATTTTAATTTAAAAAGTATTGAAAATAAGTAAATTGAAAAATACAAATCTTAGTTTTTCCTATACAAATTGCTTTGAATTATTTAGTGGGATAAGATTCATATAAGTAATATTATAAAAAATGAGAAGGTTGTATTTATGCATTTATAAAAAATTATGCAATACACACACACATACACACATATATTTGTGTAATAATAATGAATGACAAAGAGACCTTGGATTTGAAAAAGATCAATGGAAGGTTTTGGAGGGAAAGAAGGGGAAAGGAGAATAATGTAATTATATTATTATAACTTCAAAAAACACATGAAATAATTTTTATAATATATATTTTAAAGAAAAAGTATAAACGGTATACCTATAAAATATCCTGAAGTACACTGTCTGACAATATTTACCTTTTAAATCTGGGACTACCTAGCCAATCTCATGTTTTATTACTTTTTGAAGTTATATTAGGGTTTTAGTGAGATTTGGATTTGTAACTTCCTATAATGTCCAGGCTTACCTTGTCTAAGAAACCCAAGTCATCTCTTTTGGGATGTATCATTAGCAACTGATTTAAAAAAAAAATATGAAAAAAGATTTAACAGAATGTGGGCTGCCAGTTTAGAGAAAATTAAAAACTACTTACCATATATGCTATAATATTTATAGACTCAAATTTAAATGAGAAACAGTCATTTATGCACAACTCTATTTCCCAACCTTCTTTCTTTTTACAAGTAAATGCTAAATTTATCCCATTGGAATTCATACAGGACAGTTTTGTGATTATCCAAACATAAAGTTATATCTTTGATGCCATACAACAACATACTTGCATGCATATGAAACAGAATAATTGTTTTATGTGCCTATTTTTAGTCATTTGAAAATAAAATTATAGTATAAATTGAAAAGTGAGATATAGGATATGAATACAGAATTACGGCTTATTCTTCCAAACACATGGCATGGGAGTAAGGTATTTAAGATGATTATGAATTTTTTCTTCTTTTGATTATTTCTACATTTAATTTTTGTGGTTGAAAAATATTATGCAGATAGAGAAAGAGAGAAGTGACTGGAGATTAGGTAGAATTATATTGTACATTGGCTATGTGCTAGGAATTGGGAGAGGCTTTTCATATAACATTTCTCATTATGTCAGTGAAAGGGATGGCTATAAATGATAAAACTGAGGCATGGTGAGGGGATGTTTCTTGGAGGACATGTTTTGTATTACTCTGAGAGGTAAGAAGAGAGAGAGGAGGTAGGGAAATCCTAGAGGTAACCAAAAGACCAACTGTTTCTCAAAAGTACCGATAATGACATGTGAGAAGGTATTCCCCTAGAGCTGTTGGCTTTCACTTCTCAACCTCAAGCCCCAGATGAAACAGTTAGTGGTCTGATTCCTGCTGACCCAGTGATGCCTTCTGGAGTTTCCCAGCAGGCTTGTGAGCGGGCCTAGAATATTGGATTAGGATTTACAACACAGAATAGAGAAGTCCTAGAATATTGGGTTGGAATTTATGTCCTAGAATAAAGAAGTCAGAGTAACATTTCAAGCTGTGTGCCTCCCTCAGAGAGGAGGCTGGACTGAGGCACCCAGGGCAGGTGTCAACATGGGATGGAACGTGTTTTGTGTCTTCCTTTTGGAAGAGCTTCCCCTTGCCAAGCATCTGCATAATGACTGGGCCTTGCCTCCCTAGCTATCCTGCCAACTTGCTGATTGTTGAGTTTTCCTTTGGAAGTTCAAAGTTTTCCAATTCTAAGTTACACCAAAATCAATTTCCTGATTGTTGATGTTGATAAAGAATATACTTTAAGTAGTTACTTCTTGGCATGTTTCTGAGACTTGGGACATAGTAAATCTGTTTGGGGCCAAAAAAGAATGGAAAATGGTTTAAAATGTTAATAGAATCATTTGATGTTCAGTCCTTTTGTGCTCAGCTATTTAAATGTCCTAAGAAGTTTGTAGACAGAAGCTGAACTTCAGGGCTTTACTGGAATTCTGGCTGGAGCAGTCTGTGGAGCTGAACAATCTTAGCGATTTTTTTTTTGAGAAATTTTTTATTTTTTATTTCTTCAAGTTACATCTCAATTGCAATCCCCTCCCTACTCCCCCCTCCAGTCCCACCATCCCACCCACAACCCCCATCATCTTCCCTTTTTTTTTAAAGTTTAAGGTATATCTTGTTTCCCCCTACAGCTCCCCCTTTCAGTCCAACAAATGGCTCTTTCTCTTATAATAATAGATAAAATACAAAACAACAGAGGTAATTAGGCCACAGTTATGAGGGTTATATGGCTTAGCATACATTCCCAATGTCTAGTCCATATGTATTTGGCACTTGATTTTAACATTCTACTATGTAATCATCTCCATGAGTTTAAAGTTCTATATCTGACTCAACATTCATACTAACTTGCAACACAATTTTAAAAGCATCTTCTTAGATCTATAACACTCTCTTGACTCCTAAACAACTTAAAATTTAATTATGAGACTCTAGCTATCTGTTCTTCAACCACCTCAGAGACCTGAGAGGGATAAATGTATCTGATTTTATAGGAAGTACAGGGCCTGTAGCTTCCCAAACTAAGAAATGACATACCAGTGGCTGCCTGGACAGTTCCCATTTTCTCTCCATACATTACAGCATCTATCTTCTGTCGTTTGGCCCCTTTTCTCTGACAGACATTGATTATAGAGCAGGGGTTATAAAGGACTTGCCTACCCTGTCTTGGCAGAGCTAGGCTGTCGACTTACCTGCTTCCAGGTTTTGTCCTTTTTGGACAGCATTCTGTCTACAGTTGGAGCAAGGGGCTTTTCCTACCAAGAGATAGACTTGTGACTAATTCAATCATCTCCCACTGGAGATTCTTTGATGCTCATCTTCTACTTAGAGTAGAATAGGGGGTGCTGTCAGGGGTTGATATGTCTTGATATAAAAAAAAATCTAAAGTTAAGGAACATCTTTGAATGCTATATCCTGCAGATCTCTTGAGGTTTTTGAAGAGGCCCTATCTATCTCTTATATTAGGATAAGCAGATGTTGCTTGTCTCTTAGCAGCTTTATTTCTGATTAGCTTAGAAAATAACTATAATGGACAGTCATAGTACCTAACAAAATGACCGGCTTGCATGACTATTAGTTTGCATTTCTTAATTATCCTAAACAGTTTATGGCAATTAGTAACAAAAGGCCAAAACTTCACATTTCATTTTTTTTCTTTACCCCCTAACCCTTCCATCCCATTTCTCTGGGGTGGTGTGTCCCTATATAACAGTCCCTCATCTCAGTTGAGAGGTCGTATGAGGGCCAAGAGCCTCCTCATTCATTGGGGGTCTACAAGGCAGTACCACCAGTGAAAAGTGTTTCATTGCCCTGGAGAGAGAACTAAAAAACAAACAAACAAATAAGCAGACAAAAAGATAAAAAAGAATAAAAAATAGAGAAAAAAATTAAAATTAAAATTAAAAAAATAAAAATAAAAAGTCTATGTCCATGTTCCCTTTGGTGTGTTAGTTGTAGTATTGATATCCTCTACTATATAGCTAAAATCCTACTATAAGTGAATAGATGCCATATGCATCCTTCTGCGTCTGGGTTAGCTCACTCAGCATGGGTTTCTCTAGTTCCATCCATTTGGCTGCAAATTGCATAATTTCATTGTTTCTGATAGCTGAATAATATTCCATTGTGTAGATGTACCACAGTTTTTTAACTCATTCTTCAGTTGAGGGACATCTGGGTTGTTTCCAGTTTCTAGCTATTACAAATAAGGCTGCTATAAACATAGATGAGGAACCTTCCTTATGATTCCGTGAAGAGACATATGGGTGTATACCCAGAAGTGGTATGGCTGGGTCCTGAGGCAAAGCTATTCCAAGTTTTCTAAGATATCGCCAGACTGACCTCCATAGTGGTTGCACAAGCCTGCACTTCCACCAGCAATGGAGTAGGGTTCTACTTTCTCCACACCCTCACCAGCATGTGCTGTCATTTGAATTTTTGATCTTAGCCATTCTGACAGGTATGAGATGGAATCTCAGAGTCGTCTTGAGTTGCATTTCTCTGATGATTAAGGATGTTGATTTTGAGTTGTGGTTGTAGAGTTTTGAGGGTACAGCTATTGAGGAAGTCTGCAAGGCTGGATCATCTGGGCTACTTATCTTCTTTGGTGTCTGATCTGTTTTCTTCTGAGGTTTCCATTGCCCAGTTGTCTCTGGATTACTTAGATGGATGCTTTAAATCTCCTGAAAGATAAGAACAGAGCCCTGCCCTAATCCTAACTCTGGGACACTACCTTTTTTTGGGGGAGGGAGGTCAGGTAATATTTTTCCTGGAACAAATTTGGTTTTTTGACAATATATAAAGTATTATCTTTCAATTCAGATTAAAGAAGAAATTATTCTGATATTTTGGAGCTAAACAAACCTTTAGTGTATATATTTTGAGCTCTCAAAGGACAATTTGTTTGAATTTCAGCATGCCTTTTGTAAGTAGCTTTTAAACTTAAATCCTTCCAAATCCTATGTGCCTTTCTCTGCATTATAAGTATTGGGATCAAAGACATGTGGTTCCCAACTGATGGGATTAAAGATGTGCTCCTCCACACCTGGATCGAAGTTTTTCTCTATTTAGAGCTTGCATTGTGTCAGTCTGACCTTGAGCTCTGAGATCTGCCTGTTTCTGATCCTAGTGTGTTGGGATTAAGAGTGTATTCTTCTCAAATGATGGGATTAAGGGTGTGCACCATCACCACCCTGTTCCTTGTAACTCTAGAATTTATAAGACAACTAACTCTATAGTGATCCTCCTGTCTCTTCTAGAGTTAAAGGCATGGGCTAACACCACGCATTTCATGTATTTTACCTTAGCTCCAAGTTTTTTCAACTCTTGGAGGTTCAGAAAACCAGGTTGAACAGCAGTAGCCTTTAATTTAGTTACAGTATTTTAAACCTGTTATCTGCTTTTTAATGCCAAACCATGAAAATTCTTTCTGGATTTTATTATTGATTTTCATTAAACAAGACAGAAGATATGAACTCGACTCAGATTCCTGTCAATGCAGCATGTGTATTTTTGTTTATTACACACACACACACACACACACACACACACACACACACACAAACACACAAACACACACACACACAAGCACACTCCTTCTCAGCATTATCTGAATCCAAATTGCATCATCTCTAAGAAATAAAGTCCTATACATGATAAAAATACTATGGCTGTACTACATAATGGAATAAAAAAAAAGTAATTCACCCATTCTCTTGATCCAGAATTTTTGGCCATAGTTCCTCAGGCTTTCATGCTAGGCTTTGAAACTGAATTCACTGAAAATGTGGTGAATCATGAACTTTGTTAGCACACTATTGTCTGCTCAATAAGTATTTAGTCTGGATTGCTAGGCAGCAAGGATTTCATTTATGTGTAGATATATAGATTCTGTGAACTACACATTACTTTTAAAAGTTGAAATTTGAGTGACTTTTGTTTGAACTTGCTGTAAATGGTTTTTACTTTTTTAGGGGATAGGGTGAGAATTCTTAGTAGAGGTAGGAGTATGAATAGAACTCTAGGTATTGACTCTCCAGTAATTCTCACACTTGGGCAGAGAGCAGATTTTCAGGGCAGTAGAGGGATATTAGAAAACACAGATTTCTGGACTCATTCTTGGCAATCTTGGGTAGAGCTGGAAAATTATACTTTAATCAAGTGCCAATATACCCATGATGCTTCTGAACTTTGGATCACACATTGAGACCTCATGCTATGTGAGAAAGTAGTTTTAATTAAAATAAAGTAATAGTTCTCTCCATTACCTTTGCTCCCTCTAACTTCCCCCATTTACTCTCCACATTTTCTACCTCTCATATTCCCTGCCTACTCTTCTTTAATTGTTATTTTTAGTAACACACGCACGCACACACACACACACACATACACAAACACACACACACACGCACAGAGACAGAGAGAGAGAGAGAGAGAGAGAGAGAGAGAGAGAGAATATAAATACAACCTGCTGAATCTTTTCAGTAGAGCTTGCATGTACAAATTTGGGGATTACTACTTGGTATTGGATAGTGAATTAGGAGACTTCTCCTTGGGTAAAGCTTACTTCTCCACTTTTCCTTCTAGCATCCCTGAGTTGCCTCTAGCTCTTTGTCTCAGGGTGGGGCTCTGCAAAATTTCCTATTCAATAATAGTGTGTCTATTGGTGTTGTCCTTGTATATTGGTAAGATAGCTGTTTTGGTTTTTTATCTCCTCCTACATAACAGAGAGAAACAGAAATATTGAATATTCATTGTGTAAGATTGTTCTAGCCACAGTCAGTTACTGCCCTTATCTCAACCAAGGGACAAAGTGGCCTTTCCATTGAGGATAAAGAACCCAAAGAGTCACAAGATGAACAGTTGTATTCTCTCTGATTATAAAGAGTTCAATTATTTTTGTATTCATTTGTAGGTCCCATGAACTTAAAAGTTTCTCATGTATGTCCTCATTAAAATTATACTTCTGAGGCTCTTATTAAATGAATAATAATGGCAGTAATAATAATGATAGCAATAACAACAATAATAAAGGTGTAGATAGGGCATGTTTTATTGTCACTCAAAAGAAATAGCAAGCCATACTAGGAATATTTTAGTTTAACATTTGAAGCCATTTAGAGTACGTCTGTGGTCCAAAGGAAATCTCATCTAGTTCAAACAGATGAGAACAGCAAAAGGAAAGCCACCTCTTCACATCATAGAGACTGTGTTTTCTTGTACCTGGCATTTAATCCAACCATCAAACTCAATGGGCATGAGTTTCTTTAACTTGAGTGAAGTGATAACTAAACATTTCAACCCCAGACTTGAGTGTTTTGGTATAGTATATAAAGTGCATTCAGCCGAGACTCTAATCTACAACATTCTGCTTTGCCCCCTTGATTTATGTTTAGTTCTTTGTTAGAAGGTTCCGTTTTCATCCAATTCCACATGGATGCAATGATTCCTGTCCCACAGCCAAAGTCAACCTTTTAAGGTCTGAGGGGGTGTTGCAGGCACATAAACTAACAATGTAGAGAGAATTCTGGAATTCAAGGCCACATGCATTGACAGCAGTAGCTCTAGCACCACACAAGTTGGTCAGTGTCCAAGAGGTCACAAGGAGGGGTGCTCACGGGAAAACCTGGGAAACACAAGAGCCGCTAAGCTCATGGAAATAGCTTTCCTTGCAATGGAAGGAAAGAGACATCAGTGTAATCAGTGTAGGTTAAACAGACCTGGGATGTATTAGTCATGCATCCTTAACAGCAACAACAACAAAGGTGCTTACACAATGTGAAAAAGAGTTTTCTGCAACCATGTTTCTAAAGCTTGGCAGCCTGTGGAAGTAAGAGGGATAACTCATAAGACCAGAATTTTATACAAGGTTTTGTAAAAACCATTACCTGTGCTAATAGAGATTGGAATAGCAAATCAGTGTTGTGGGAAAGAATTGTGTATGAATTCGACCAAGTGGGTTTTCAAGTTTTATGTAATCATTTCTTTCTTGTGATCATGAAGGTTATTGATAAAAACCTAACTTCTAAAAACCCTTCTGGCTTTTTGATTATATTCCTATTAGATGTTTCCAACATTTCCAAAATTTCCACTGCCTGCTGTGTGCAGTAGTTTATAGACAAGTTCTGTTATTTTAGATTCAGAACAGGAGGCAGCAGATGCTTTCGACAAACAATTTTTAACACTTTTGAGAAGGGAAAATAACTTTTTGTCATATAAGAAAAAATCACAACAACTGATGAAAAACATTCATGAATTCAATGAAAGTTATGAACAATCCATAAATAGTCCTTTTGAATTATTCTCTAAAGATTCATTTAATTTAAAAAGAGAGGAAATGCCTTTTCTTAAAGTGTGCCATTCTTGCTTCCCCACCCTTATCAAGAATGTTGGGATCAAAAAGTAGGAAAAGGAAAGCTGGCCTGTTTACTCTAATATATCCAAGTGTTTGCAGGGTCTTACTGGAAGCAATGAAGCTGTCAGCACTGCCCTTTATAACTTCATTATGCGTCTATGACCCGGCACGTGTACAGCATTTGCTGGGAGATTTCATATGTTCACTTCTGGAGTCCCTTTGCTGTAAACAACTCAGAAAAGGCAAAACTCCATGAACTAAAAACTAGGTCTTTTACTGTTCGTGATGTGCCTACTACTTAATCAAAACTGAATCTATGGGGTCTTCAACTAGTCAATGTTAGTGTTTCAAATTTTCCAGAACATTGCTCTTCAGATTTCTCTATTTCCTTGAAAAGTCCCAGACATTCCTTTTAGGGCATCACCATTTAGATCTTAAAAATAAAAGATGGAACATGTGTGATTTTATTTTCTAAGCATTTCTGCAGTTCCCCTCACTGCTTGCTCGGTGTAACTATTTCTCTGTAGGAATAGTTGTCACCTGAGGCCTTTGGCCTCTTCCACCAAGACAATTGTAACGGTTTAATAAAGACTAAACATTTCTCAGTTTAAACATATTTTACCAGAAGAAAAACTAGGAAGTAGACTACTCTTGTATGCGGTCTTCCATTTTCCCCACTTAGACAGCAGTCATGCTATGTTCTGCTCCTGCTCCTCAGTCTTGTTCTGCTCCTGTCCAAACCATTCTCTTCAATCATGCACATATATAGAAAATCACTTTCTTTTTGACTGATGTGCTAAAGGTGGAAGTCTGGATAATATACACAAGCAAGGATATAGAAACTGGAGTCTTGAAACAACTTTCTGTGTATGTAGAAAAAGTTTATCATATTACATTAAAAATGCTTGTTGATTAAAATTTCCTTTTTTTTTTGAGACAACATCTGTTTTATAGTCCTGGCTGTCCTGGAACTTGCTATGTAGATCAACCTGAATTTCAACTTACAGAGATCTTCTACCTGGCTGTGTCTCCTGAGTACTGGGATTAAAGGTGTGCACCAGGTGTGCACCACCACCGCCCGGCTTGTAATGTATGGAGAGAAAATGGGAACTGTCCAGGCAGTCACTGGTGTGTCATTTCTTAGTTTTGGAAGCTGCAGGCCCTGCACTTCCTATATAATCAGATATATTTATCCCTCTCAGGTCTCTGAGGTGGTTGAAGAATAGATAGCTAGAGTCTCATAGTTAAATTTTGAGTTGTTTAGGAATCAAGAGGGTGTTCTGGATCTAAGAAGATATTTTTAAAATTATGAGGCAAGTTAGTATGAAAGCTGAGTTAGATATAGAACTTTAAACACATGGAGATGGTTAGATAGTAGAATGTTAAAGTCAGGTGCCAAATATATATGGACTGGACATTGGGAATGTATGCTAAGCCATATAACTCTTATAATTGTGGCCTATTTATTTCTGTTGTTTTGTATTGTATTTATAGTTTAAACACATGGAGATGGTTAGATAGTAGAATGTTAAAGTCAGGTGCCAAATATATATGGACTGGACATTGGGAATGTATGCTAAGCCATATAACTCTTATAATTGTGGCCTATTTATTTCTGTTGTTTTGTATTGTATTTATAGTTATAAGAAAAAGAACCATTTTTTGGACTGAAAGGGAGAGCTGTTGGGGGGAAAAAGAAATACCTTAAACTAAAAAAGAAGGGAAGAGGATGGGGGGGTTGAGGGGGAGGAGGGTGGAAGGGTGGGACTGGAGGGGGGAGTAGGGAGGGGATTGTGATTGAGATGTAACTTGAAGAAATAAAAAATAAATTATTAAAAAAAGAAATGCAAACTAAAAAAAAAATAATAATAAAGGTGTGCACCAACATGTCTTACTTTTGTGTTTAACACAGGTGGTTATTTCGATCTGTTCTGACAGGTTTGGGAATGTCTTGGTGGTGGGTTTCAGGTGCCCTAGCATCTTTCATCATGCTGCTCAGCATCTTCAATACATCTTAGATACCTTGAGGAGGATACCTAAAACATTGCCAATATAGACATGATCTTCTGAATTACAGCACATAGTCACTGATCAAAAGAAATTGTATTATATAATGCCATCAAATACTAGATGCAAAATAAAATAGATCAAATTGAGTTCTATAAACAAGTATGAAAACCAGTGGCCCTCTAGGGAAGAAATGCCCAGACTGAGACTTGAAACACTGACCAGCTGTTAACAAATGAATCGAAAACATTCTGTGTTTCTCTGTATTGCAGAATCAGACTCAGAAGTAAGACTGATGAAATTGGTACGTACCAGAAACTGTGTAGTTTTCATAGAGTTTATTTTTCTTAACTGAAGCCATTGAAGAACTTTTAGCAGTGAGTAGCATCCCTAGTTTGTATTTCTAAAGATTACCATACGAATACTAGTCATAAATATTTTAATGATGATTGGTTTATAATCCTTTCTAAAATTTCCATATATTTTGATTAATATACAGCAAGTTCTGGAAATTGTATTAAAGAACCCTGAATGATGGCTCTGAGCACAGTAGATGTAATATCCATGGAAGTAGATGAACACATAATTGAGATTGGATGAAAGGAAAAATAGATGGAAAAAAAGAAGACAGAGAGAAGAAGGCAAGTGGGTGGGTGAGCAGACCAAACTTAGTGAAAGTTCATCTAAGTGGATCTATGATCTATAAGTAACTATATTAAATATTTAATATTATATACATAAATATATACAAATTAATTTTTTATAGTATTTTTGTGCTATGACTCAGATTCTTCCTTCCTCAATGTTGAGATTAAAGACTTTTTATCAGGCACTGCTTTTCACAATTCCTATTGGCCATGACAAAAAAAGGCCACATTAATGTTATTTTATTAAATTATTTGTTGTTTCTTTTTTTCCTGTCTATTCTTCCTATTACCTTTCTTGGGAATTTTTTTATTTTTCAGCATTTATTTATTTCTTCAAGTTATGTCTCAGTTCCTCCTCCCCATCCCGGTCCCAACCTCCTACCTTCTTATCCCTCATCTTCCTATCTGCTTAAAACACACACACACACACACACACACACACACACACACACACACACACACACACGGTGTATTTTCCCCTTTTGTCCAAT
>CAJQZJ010032332.1:1180574-1190673 GCA_907164525.1 Lophiomys imhausi
TCATAAATGCATCTTTGCCTTTTTATTTTATTAGTGAAACCAAATGAGATAATGGAGAACATTAAACCTCACTCACACACAGTCTTGCCTCTCTGTTTTACCTTCTGTGCCCTAATTTTCTAGTACTGAATATATCCTTCATGCCACTTCACTGTTGCTTAGTGACCACTGTTTTCCTTATTTTTTTTTAAGTGATTGACTGGGTATGGACATAAAGAAGGTCATGTTTAGTATGGGGTTCAATGATTTGTGGGAGTGTCATCTCCACATTAGTTTGGAACTCAGTATGTTGTTGGAACACTTGGCAGATGGGGGTGAATTCAACAGTAAAAGGACCTTCTATGAATAGCCATGTGCTCCAGTACCCCATAGCAACCGTGAGGCTCTGCACACATTTAAATACTGTCCTGTTCTCAAAGGGGATATAATATTAAATATCACATTAAAGACACAAACCAAAACAAAAAACAAAACAGAAACCACCACAATAATACAACCACTATAATGCAATTTGTGAAAGAATCCATTGAGGAAAAAAAAACTTTTCTACTTTGGTAGCTTTAAAAGTACCTTTCCCACACATTTTGTACTTGCTTCAAGAAGTTACATGCTTGATTCTGCTCATGACACCCTTGGGATATATGTACACAGGTACCCAGAACCCAGACAAGAAGCTTACTGGTATATATTTTCACTTATGTATATTCATTGCCCTTCATCAATTATGTGGATGAAAAGAATAATTCCACATAATTGTCTTTGTTTTTGTACAATAGAATTTTGGCTTTGAAATCACTACTGTGATCAAATTCCACCATGTTGAATTTAATTTATTTAGCAGTGGCTTAAGAAGAAAACACTGACTTATATCTTGATAATTGAGATTTCTCCCCTTCTCTGAGATGAGTTGCTGTAGTAATGAAGCTCTACTGAGGGTAAGCCCAAGCCATCCTGGCTTTAGGTGGTGAGAAAAGTGGTGAATTTCTCCTGCAACTAGGTTAGATATTGTTGGCAAATGTGTGGATAGGTCTCAGCAGATGGATAATGCCTATTGTACCGTTTCCTTTAAAGCCCGTTTTATTTATGGTTGTGAGCCTTACCTTTAATGGCTGAGCCATCTCTCCAGCCCTAAAGCCCATTTTAAAATTATGGCTCTGATTTCTTTCCTATTAAAGATGCTTCAAGAGTTATTCAAAGGGGATGAGAAAACTTTGGCAACTTGCCCCCCCCCCTTTTCCAAATATAGCTTGTGGTTCCTGACATTAATCCTTCATGGTTTAATCCTTCACCTATCCAAATTGGGGTTTATTAATGAGATACAATACATCTTTCTCATTTTCTGCAATCCATCACTGAACTCTCAAGAAAGCTAATTTGGTTAAAATTATACCAGAGAGTAAAGGGAAAAATTAGTCAAAGTTTCCAGTATATTGCTGTCTTAGTTTCCATTATAACAAAGCCATTTTCTTCCCTTCCAATTTACTTGTAAAGACGTTATAAACTATTTTGTTGCCATATTTGCCTGAAATCCTGTCCATTTTCCTCAAGTTATTTAAAATTTTATAAATATTAAGCTAAATATACAAATAATATTCTTTTTTTTTGTTTTTTCGAGACAGGGTTTCTCTGTATATCCTTGGCTGTCCTGGACTCACTTTGTAGACCAGGCTGGCCTTGAACTCACAGAGATCCGCCTGCCTCTGCCTCCCAAATTCTGGGATTAAAGGCGTGCGCCACCACCGCCCGGCTACAAATGATATTCTAATTACCTCAATATATGTAACTATTCTTTTGATATTGGATAATGATCTGTCAACTATTTTTATATCAATTAATGTCATAGTAAAATTTTTTTGAAATAGATTACTACATTCTAGATTCTTTCTTCCTTGATGTTACCTGAACCATGGAGAGAGAGAGGGAGAGAGAGGGAGAGAGAGAGAGACAGAGAGAGACAGAGAGAGAGAGAGACAGACAGAGAGAGACAGACAGAGAGAGACACACACACACAGAGAGAGAGAGAGAGAGAGAGAGAGAGAGAGAGAGAGAGAGAGAGACTGTTCATGACCTAGCACTCTGTAGCCACTTATTCACCTATTCTCTGGACTTTGTCTTGTGAATCTCTGTATTCACGGCTGTCTACTGAAAAATGTCTGTTCTCTAATGAGGGTTGAGAGCTGCACTAATCTATGGGTATAAAGATAAGTATTTAGATGGCATTTTGGTACTACGCCCATTTAGCAATAGAATAGAAGTATGTCCTCCCCTAGTACCTATGATCTCCCCAGGCACAAATTCTTGTCCAGTTTTACACTATCAGGCATGAGTTTCCTCCAGTGCAGTGGGCATTACCTCAGTTAGAAAGTAATTGGTTACCCCATAATGCCATACCTCTGTAGCATCAATGAGAATACCTTGCCGGACCAGTCAGACTGGGTATAACTGCCCATAACTTTTCTACATTGGCACCTTGCATAGCTCCTTCTGGCACTTTGAAACCTAGTTAGCAAGGAGGTTTTATAAAGACCCTGACAACAGTTAAGACTCTGAGTAACAATTCTTTAAATCAAAGAAGTTTCAAGTTCAGTTGTGTTGTTGGTACTTGAAATATTTAAGCAGTCATGGGAGAGATGAAATTTAAAGACTATGAAAAATAGCTCTTGTAATTTTTTTGTCACACTTAGGAAGAAATTTTAAGTTTGCTCCATTTACACAATTTACTAGTGCAATTTTGTCTGAACTCCAGTTGACCTCATCTTACACAAAATAGACTAAATAGGAAAGCGGCAAAATAATTTCAAATAAACATCTCCTAAAATACATTTTCACCTTGGATCTGGAGATCTATAAAATAATACTTTTTTCAGTACTTTGATAACATGGAGAGAATTCCTCACAGCTGAAAATTATGGTATTTAAAGGTTTCAAGATGTCTTTCCAGGTTTTGAATTGGCAGCCAGCCAGTGTCTGAATGGCTG
This sequence comes from Lophiomys imhausi, assembly GCA_907164525.1. Classification (NCBI taxonomy): domain Eukaryota; kingdom Metazoa; phylum Chordata; class Mammalia; order Rodentia; family Muridae; genus Lophiomys; species Lophiomys imhausi. The sequence goes on from CAJQZJ010032332.1 coordinate 1,183,553, forward strand.
CACTTTAAAAGCCCATCTTGCTTCCACATCCTTAGGGTTTTCCCCCATCTTTTACATCAGTGCTCACTCCTAGAAAACATTTAATATATTCTTTAAAGCTCGTTCATTTTTCTACTGCCGTTGATATAAATTTTGCCTTTATAACCAAGTCAGTGACATAACAAATCTCTAGGAACCAGACCATCTTTAAATGAATAAGAATAAACATGTTGACTTGGTTCCTTATAAAACTTAAATAAATGTTTACATAAGAATCTTAGTATAGATCATTATTTTCAGATCAGCTTCTAAGCCAGTTTGTAACAAACACAGCTTTGTTTGTATGTGCATGCATGTATGTGGCTTGCTAAATAATCTCAGTGGTTTGAAGCATTTGAGCTAAATACTTTTGAATTCTACCCCATAACTATTCAATTGACCACTTAATGGGGGACTTCAAAACCCCATTATTTTGGACAGTGCTCTACAATCCATTGTGAGAACAGAATGTAGCAATATCCTATTCAGTATAGGATTCCACTGGGTAACCACAGGACAGGCTCAATGGAAAAGGCAACAGGAATTTTAGAATGGAATGAAAGAAGAGGTATTCACATAGTACAGAAAAAAGGAAGTATAGGTGATTTTTATTTTACCATCACCCTGTGTGGTGGTGAATCCCAAACCACTTTTTGTTCTTTTGATTGCCCCACGTTTTATTGGTTGTGATGAACTTGCCTTCTTCATTCTTCTGTAAATGAAATCTAGTGCAAAGGGTGTGTGTATGAACCTGTCCCTGGACTATATATACACAAACATATCAGTAATAGCAACAGCAACAGGAGCAGCAGTAGTAATAATAGCAATACTGCTAGTACTAGTGTGTATTATAGTCTTATATAAGTAACCACACACAAAAAAGTCAGAGGTAAATGAACTTTCTTCATTTAAAAGTAAAGAAAGATGAAATGATAAGAATAGATGTTATATTAGGTGCTTGGATAAAAAAAAAAAACCAGATTGCTTTTCTCAGTTGGAAGTTGAGATTGAGTATTAGGAATGCACTTTCAAAAGGACCCAGTAGCTCTTTGTTGTGTTGGGTTTTACTTGCAACCGCACATGACTAGCTCACTCCAGCTAGAGTAGTTATGGAAGAACATAGAGTAGGACTATCTTTATATCTGTTAGATTTTACACGTCCTTCCATTTTGTGAAATTCTTTCTTTCTTCCAACACAAATTTAAGTGTCCCTCTTAAATTCCCCTTAAGCTACTGACTTCTGTACATGTTTTATTAATATGGCATACCTTTGCCATTGTTGACTTGCCTCCTTTCCTAGTTATTGTATGCTATACAATAATTTATATTTATCCTATAGCTCAGCCTTATCAGGAAGCATAAACTCTCTCTTAGTTTTTCCCATTTTCTTATTACTACCTTGAACAATAATTTCCCCATAGTTAGGAATATTTAGCTATGTTATCTACCAGGGATATTTTATCTGCTGACATTTTTGATAAGGCAGATTTTTGTGGTATAAGACTCCTCTTGTTGCTGCTCCTGACCCACATTGCAATATTTTTTTAAACATCTTTCTCTCAATACGGAGAGTGCTATTACCATGTTACATCATTCAACAACCTAGTGTGCCTCATAAGAAAATACCCTCATCTCAATAGAGAGTCAGTTCTTCCATAACACTTAACACAGCTTGGTGTTATTTTATTTCTTGCTTGTTTTATTTGTTCTCTTTGAACACAGAATAAAACTTTGAGAGCACAGATACTGGTTCTTTTTGATGTTATTCATTGTGCATTGTAAAATGCTCATACTAACACATGGTAGGCACTTGGCAAGTTTTGGGATAAAAGTATACCAAAGCCATTTAAGGGATATTTGTGAACTATTTAGGGTAGCAAATACTTTAAGTAAGAACTTACTAGCTAGTGTGTGGATGGTGTGAGTTTAAAAAAGCATCTAGTCCATTGTACAGATTAGTTTAGAACATGGCTTGCATTAAATTTTACCTCTAGCTATGAAATCTAGGAAAGCTGTACATTCATTGTATGCAGGGTTTCTCTACTTGTATAATGAGATAATTTACAACACTTGCATTTTACCTGTGACGGTAACTGCTAGGCCAAAGGTAATAACTCCTATCAAGACACTAGAAGAGATGTATTGAGTGCCTAATAAAGCCTTGATGGTAAATAACATTTAACAAGGTTCAGTGTGGCCTTCTTTTGGATTTAAAACATAGGGTTAAATCCTCATGGCCTTCAATGATGCATCTGAGTACCTGCAATACAAGATGGGAGCTTATGGGAGAAAGCTTGTGAGTAGAATGCCCATCATCCCACAGGTTCTGTGCTAAGGCTAGTAAAGCCGCACACATGTAACATTTGGCCCCTGGCTATTTTCTTTTTAACCAGCTTCGTTCTCAAATCTCTAGAATGTCAGTTGAGGAGCTAAATCAACATTATCCTTTGCCTTTATAACCTTTGTCACTTTGAAACATAAGGAAGTTCTCTCTTTGGGTACTTTTCAAAGATTTACTGAAGTATAAATCTTCCTTTTGGTTTTTCTCAAACAGGTCCCAAAAGCTAACCCAAGGCCAGAATTCATTCAAGATGCACTGGGCCCTTTCTGAGCATTAGTTTAATTCCTACCAGTTGCATAGATTATAGGACTAGTAGCTGTTCAAGCTTGCTGGTAGCTTGGCAGTGTTATTTTCAGTTTTATTAGGGCTTACTATTTTGCTGAAGGCTCAACAGGCTCATTTTCAGATTTTTAATCAAGAACAAGTTTAATGATTGAAGGTAATTATCTCCAGATTAGAAAAGCTTTTAAAATTTTATCAGCATTCCAAAATTTAACAAATAGCCCTCTGATAATCTAATTAAAAACCTACTGTTGCTGCCAGACTAGTTCAAGCGAGACACACATTCAACCCCTTGTAGGAAATCATTATCCATTTAAGCCATTTCTGACAAGTCAGACTTAAATGTTGACTGGTGATAATATTCCGATGGTTTATTTAGAGGTGGGAGAAGTACAATGACTAGGGATACCTCCTCACTGGTTTTTATAAGAGAGAGATGAATAGTCCATTGGTTATAGAATATCTCTGTGAGCAGAGCACATAGAATTATGTTCAGCAGCAAATCAGAATCAGCTGCTCTGTGTCATAATGAAAGGCTTTTCACTTTCTGTTGGATTTGCACCTTAAATGGTAATTAAGCTTAGGGACTGTATTGTAAAGGCATTTGGTCTAGTTTGAACTATGAAACTTTGATGGATAATGGAACACCAACAGAAATTCAAACATTATTCATGGAGCTGTTTATATAAGCTGGGGGCAGAATTTACTTTTTATAGTTCTGAAAATAATTTGGACTTCTTCACTAAGCCTTATTTACCCAAGGATGCACCTTAGCCTGTTAGTAGCCAGTTGAGGTTTTAGAACAAACTTGAAATTTGTTTTCTAACAGTGGAAGTTTAGTGCTGTCAAGCAGCCATTCAGATCTCAGTCAAGGTTAAGTGAAGACTCTGGGGGCATACTTAGTCAACTAACCTACGACATTGTCTTCCTTTGGTCATTATCCAGAATTTTACTTTTGACCTTACTCTTCCAAGGGGATTTATTGTCAGTATAGAAAATGGATGAGGCCGAGAGACAAGTAACTTGAAGAGAGACACAGTTTGAGACTGACTTATGTGCTTCCAATTATCAATGTGTGGGAGTTTTGTCTAAAAAGTTGGGTCCGAGGTTCCTTTTGTTCTTCAGTGTCTATTGTGGTTTATGTTTTAAATGGGATGCAAATGTGATTTATATTGCATGGCTTGATGCAGTTGAAGAAAATTGGGCTTTACAAGGCAATGCAAACAAGCAGGGAAGGGCTAGGCGTGAGCAACATGTTCCTGTGGGTGACAAAGGAATACCCTAGTGTGGCTTATGGGGAGACTGAAGAATAAACAACATGTGAAGAGTTGTTTCACTCAAAGAACATGGCTTTCTTCCATGTGGTCTGGGAGAATGGAGCTAAGTCTCTTAAAACTGTTTAGAGAGCTGTTAAAGTAGCATTTCCATGTGGTTGAGAAAAGAGCACACACAATAGCAACATGTTTCCATTGGGCACGGCTGATCCTAGCAGGCTGCTAACATGCTCATTTTTAACAATTCCACATAGCCACACCAGCGAAGTTTCTGTATTAGCAGTTTGGATGTTGTGTTTCTTCTGAGGACTTTTGACTGACCTAATGACCATGGCAAGTAAGCAACAATTGTGCAGGAAGAGTAGCCTGGAAAATGCAAAGTTCTCATGGAATCAGCTTGGCCAAATAAATCAAAATTCCTACAGATATGTAATGACAGTAAATCACATTAGTTGCATAATTTATTCAGTCACTCAACAAATCTTTTCAAAGCATTTTCTCTGACCCATTTTCAATTTAAAAAGCAGCATGGCTATGAGGAAAAGAATTTTAGTTTTATCTGTATCTGTGTCAGTCTTATTGCAACATCACAAATATATTATAAAAGCTATCTTGAACAATCCCAAGAACAGCACCTGAGGCTGACTTCTGCTTTTCATATGCATGTACTCATGCATCCACCTGCATACTTTCCACACAAGAACAAGAATTCTCACACACACACACACACACACACACACACACACAAACACACGCACACACTATACACAAATTAATTAATTAAATAAAACTCTTTTAAATACATTTAAATGTATTTAAGTGGCATGTTTCTTTGAAAACATTCCTATGAACTTAGAATGTCCATTTTGACTGTAAGATGGAGTAATTGTGTTAATATTGTCTATCAGAGAAATAGTTGTGTTTCAGATGCCAACATTATTCTTTTGTCATATGGAAACACAGAAAAACATTTAGCATCTCTAACTTTCTTATGTTTTTCTACTCCTAAAATTATATACTCTTGACAGAGGTATTGTAAAGATGTCTGGATCTCTTAAGCGAAGTAATGGAAACAAAGAATAGTCACAGTGAATGGATGCAGTCTTTGGAAATGTTTCTCATGAGGTAACTTTTCTGGTTCAAAATAGCACAGGGTACAGGAATGTGTTTACTGATGGCCTTCCTGCTAAAGGTGCTGATGAGGGTCTTATAGAACAGTTGTTCTCAACCTGTGGGTCATAACCCTTTGGAGATTGAACTACTTATTCATACGGATTTGCAGGACACAACACAGGAAGGCCATCATGTTGGAGTTTGCAGCTTAGGGCAGGTGCAGCTTTTACTTTGGCTTCTATATCTGGACCTAATACTGATACAAAAACCAACTGTTTAATCCAATTGCATTAAAAAGTTTTTTTTTCCATAGCAAGTATTTTTCCAGTGTTTGAGAGGAGAGGCCATAGGACAAGGAGGGAAGCTAAGCAGTCCCTGAGCCTATGATTGTTTATAAAAAATGTTCACATCACCTACACTGATTCTTTTTTTTTTTAATAAGGCCAAAGCAGATTTTATTGATCATATCTGGAATTCACAGAAAAACAAGCTGATATCTTTGAACAGAACCTTTCAACAGTGTTCTCCTGGGTAAATACGATCATAATCTTACTTGAACATCTTGTGGCAAGATCGGGGTGTCGAGATTGTTTTCTTTGTTAATACAGCAACTTTAAGCATTTCCTGGGCCCTTCCCATGTGGGAGCTGCACACATTGATGGGGTTCTTTCTATAAAACGGGCCAACACCAGCCTCTACCACACAGGGTTCAGGGGAGAAAAGGTTGAGTCAGTACATAACAAGAATTTTAAGGAGCACCAAGCACATGGTGAGTGCTCTGTAAGTGCTGGTGGACACTATTGTTGCCACCGTTGCTAGATCTTTATTTTATGGTGAGGTAGGTGCTAGACCAGTGGTCCTCAACCTTCCTAATGCTGGGATACTTTAACACAGTTCTTCATGTTGTGGTGACCCTGGACCGTAAAATTATTATTATTTTTAAATACTTTATTTTTTTCTCTTCAAGTTACATCTCAGTCACAAACCCCTCCCTATTCCCCCTTCCTATCCCGCCCTTCCACCCTCTTCCCCCAGAAGTTTCCCCTTTCAGTCCAACAGATGGTTCCTTCTCTTATAACAGTAAGTATTATACAAAACAACAGATATAAATATGCCACATTTATGAGAGTTAAATGGCCCAGTATACCTTCCCAATGTCCAGTTTATACATATTTGGCCCCTGACTTTAACATTCTACTATCTAACCATCTCCATGAGTTTAAAGGTCTATATCTGACTCAGCATTCATATTAACTTGCAACACACTTTTAAGAGTATCTTCTTAGATCTATAACACCCTCTTGATTCCTAAACAACTCAAAATTTAGCTATGAGACTCTAGGTGTCTATTCTTCAACCACCTCAGAGACCTGAGAGAGATAAATATATCTGCTTATATAGGAAGCGCAGGGCCTGCAGCTTCCAAAACTAAGAAAGGACGTACCAATGACTGCCTGGACAGTTCCCATTTTCTCTCCATACATTCCTGCATCAGTCTTCAGCCTTTGGGTCCTGTTTCTCTGACAGACATCTAAACAGCTGAGAACAGAAGGACTGAACATAAAAGGAGTGTACTAACATTTTTAACCATTTTTTCCATTTGGGTTCTGGCCCCAAACAGGTCTACTACGACCCAAATCAGCAGGAAGTCACTTTAAGAGAGCGACGTCCCATGCCCAGAGGGTGGGGAAGGTGTTTCTCCGCCCTTCTTTTTGGTTATTTGAAGGATAACTGAAAACTCCGATATTTAGGGGAAGAGATTACAAGCTGATAAATGGTCCTGTTTAATGGGCTTTGGAGGTTAGCCCCAGGGACTTCCTACTTTTCCTTTTCTGTATCCTTCTTCCTCTCCTATGTAGGAGTGCATAGGCTTGAGAAAAATGAGATATAGACATAGCACAGGAAGGTCCAAGAAGAAGGGGCAGATTATTGAATATGCCCTTATACCTTTGTATATTGATACAATATTAGTAGTTTATTTGGCTAAAGTGGTATTGACCATTGTTTATTGTGCAAAAATAAGGTTGTATTGGATTACATCAGTACTGATCTTTGTATATTGATACAAAATTAAGATTATAGTTGGCCACAAT
>CAJQZJ010032332.1:1190683-1212822 GCA_907164525.1 Lophiomys imhausi
GTATATTGATACAAAATTAAGATTATAGTTGGCCACAATGGTATTGACCCTTGTATATGGACGTAATATTAAGATTGTATTGGGCTACATAGGCATTGATCTTTGTATATTGATACATAATTAAGAGTATATTTAACCACAATTGAATAGATCTTTGTATACTGATACAAAATTAAAAGTAACGCTTCCTAATGGTATCATACCTAGAGATACTTAAAAATAAAAGGTGAAGCTCTGGCCTCTTGATACCAACCGTCTAAAACGGTCTAGGATAGTTAAGTAAAACAAACTCCTAGTCATGCAAACATGTCACTTTGTTAGCTACTATGACAGTCTATCACAGATATTCTCTAAACTACCCAGTAATCAAGTTGCTAAGAGACAAGCAACATTTGCTTATCTAAATACAAGAGGTGGATAGGGCATCTTCAAAAACCCCAAGACCTGCAGAATATGGCATTCAAAGATGCTATTTTAAATTAAGATTTTCTTTTTTTTTGATATCGAGACATATCAGTGCCTGACAGCATCCCCTATTCTACTCCAAGTAACTCCAAGTAGAAGATAAGCATCGAAGAACCTCCACTGTAAGATGGTTGAATTAGTGGCAAGCCTATCTCTTGGCATGAAAAAACCCCTTGCACCAACTGCAGACAGACTGCTGTCCAAAAAGGACAAAACTTGGTATCAGGGAAGTCGACAGCCTAACTCTGCCAAGACAGGGTAGGTAAGTCCTTCATAATCCCTGCTCTACAACAAATGTCTGTCAGAGAAACCTACACTGATTCTATTCTCATATGTTTTCTTTCTTCTTCCTTCCTCTCCTTCTCCTTCTCCTTCTTCTCCATCTTCCCTTTTCTCCTTCATTTAGACTATATGTTAGCCTAAATCCAATGGACAGTTTACGAGCTATATTTTGATCTATTATTGACTACTAAATCCTTTTATTTATTAATGAACAAATGTATTCTCCTCCTTATTTCTTCTCCTTCCCCTCTTCCCTTTTTTCTTTATTCTCTTTGAATAGAGTCTCGCTGAGTAGCCACAGCTAGCCTGGAATTCCCTAGCCTCAGCAGTCTGGTCTCAAACTCAGATCTCTTTGCCTCTGAATCTAAAGTACTGGCATTAAAGTCATGCACCACATATTTAAAACTGTGAAAGGCAAACTTTTTTAAAAAGTAAAACAAGATGAGTTTGCACTAAGTTACTCTAAAACAAAGGGAGAAAGCCTGGGGAGATTGCTACTTGGATAAAGTACTTGCCATGGAGGCGTAAGAACCAGAGTGTGGAACTCCTTTACCCATATAAGTGTCTGGTGGTCATGGCAGCCTGCCTGCCATTCCAACCTTGGGATGTAGAGATAGGCTCAAGAGAGACTCTTTTAATATATAAATTGGAGAGCATTAGAGAAGGGCACCCACCAAACTTCTGACCTCAGCATGTATGCACACGTATGTGAGCATGCACCCATATATGAACATACATACATATACAAACTCACCAAAAGAGGCAGAGATAGATAGATAGATAGATAGATAGATAGATAGATAGATAGAGAGGAGGAGAGAGGACAGGTGTTCATTACACATACATAACACACAGTTAAATTATTTATTAGTGACCACTTGGCTCTCATCAGAAACAAAAAAAAAATTTGTTTGTAAAATCTACAGTGAGCATTCAATGAATGGTAGAAACACCACAAACACTGATTTCAGATGATACTTCTTAAAATATTTTAAAATTAAATTCTTGTATGAAGAAATATGTTCGCAAAAAGAAAACTGATGAACTGAGTGGGGCTGAGATGTGGGGGCACCCAACACTGCAGGAGTAGGATAGAGAGAGGGGGTAGAGGGGGTAGGGAGAGGGTGGGTGGGACTGAGAAGGGTGGAGGGAGGGAGCTGTGATAGAGATGTAACTTGAAGTGATAAACATAATAAAAAAAAGAAGGGGAGAGGGCTATGGGGTGAGGGGCTATGTTAAGTGGGGGACTGGGAGGAGGGGATTGCTATCTGGATGTAAAGTGAAATTTAAAAGTAAAAAGAGTTAAAAAAAAAAAAGAAAAGTAATTGGCCATTTGTTTGTTTGTTTATTTATTTATTTATTTATTTATGCCTAATAATGATCCTTGTACTGACACCTTTAAATGGGAATGGAACTGATTTTGTGTTGGAATAGGCTTTGAAACTAGAAGGAAAAAAGCAAGAACATTTAGGCTATGATACCAAAGTCATAGGAACATTACTGAACAGAAAAAAATAGTACCACAGACTGCAGCATTGAAGTGTTTCTAGAATAGAAGTTGATTACTGTGGGGCAACTCAAAAGAACACAATGCAATTTTCTTTGTTTTTCTTCAACCATTTTTATTTTTCCTGTTTTGTGTAATTTCTTCTCATAAAATAAGACCATCCTCTGGTTATAAAAGGCCACTCTAATTACATTACTTTAAGAAAACTTAAAAGATTTAAAAGGAAAGATCAAAGTTGAAGACCATCTTTTTGTTGATATCACTATTTTTACAAACCAAACTCCAAAGGCAGTGTCAAAAAACAAACATGGCTGAATAACAAGCAAACAAACAAAAAGATGAGGCATTAAATGCAGCTGTAATTCTTCCGCTCAACTGGTGAGTTTCTACTGATAGTCTGACCTGGGTGGCTTAGAGGTCACCACTGGATGGTTGATTGCGGTTTCGTATGACTTCCTCCTTTCCTGAAGACTCTCTGAGATTTGTTTGTACAGTGGTCTCAGGTCTCATAGCTCAAAAAAGAGTATAAGGGTAGACTTTCCCGTAAGAACATTTATTAAGCTGTTGACTGCTTCACATTGATCAAGCTTGTTCTCATGATTAGGTTGAAATTCAAATGAGAGAATATAACTCAAGGGAAATTGAAGGGAAAGGTATTTACTATGCTTTTTCCAAATACTGTGTAAAAATAAATTTAGTGTATAAAAGACCTTAGCATAATAAGAAATGTCTCTTTGAAATAAAGGAAAATATAAGATGAGCACTCAAGGCCTTGACATAAACAAATAGCTTTCTGAATAGGAATCTAATAGCTGAGGAACAAGACCAATGAGATCATGTGAGAAAAGAAGACCATACATAGCAAAAGAAACAATCAACAAAGTAAAGAGACAGACTATAGAATAGTAATAATTTTACAAATATTCATCTGACTGGAAGTTCATCTCTAGCAGATATAAATAACACACACACAGGAATTAATGATTCAATTAATAAATGTCTAATGGAACTGGAAAAAATAATCTTTCAAATGAAGAAGTGTAGATGGCCAATACGTACATGAAAGAGTATTCAACATCCCTAACCACCAGGAAATGCATATCAAAAATTTGAGATTCCATATCATCCCTATAATAATGGTTATAAAAACAACACAAGGCTGGTGAGACAACTCAGTGGTTGACAATATTTGCTGTGCAAACCTGTGAACATAAGTCATATTTATAGATCTTAAGGTAGCAGTACAGAACAATTCTTGAATGCTGTTCCCTGTTAGTCATGGTCACACACATCTGTTTTCACACACATCACTTCAGCTGCACATACACATGCATATTTGAACACACTAATAATGGTAATGATAATAATAATAATAACTAATTAAATAAAATTCAACAACAACAAAAGAAACCAATGGAAATTCTGGGGAGGATATCAGGGAAATAAGTACCACTTGAGTATGGACATGTAAATGAGTCCAGCCACTATAGAAATCAGGATGGAAGTTCCACAAAATCCCAAAATAGGACTTCCATGTGACTCAGCCATCCCACTTGTGTGTATACCCACAAGTATCAAAGACAGTTTATGATAAAAATATCTAAAAGCATGTGTTTATCATGTGATCACAAGAGCCAATTTTGGGAGTCAGTATAGATGTCCAGAGGAAGAATAAATAAAGAAAATCTAATAAAAATATGATTCTCTCTCTCGCTGTCTTATACTGAGTCATCAAGAAAAAACATTTAATTATATCATTTTCTGTAGAGGAATATCTTGTATGTTACATGGATGTAGCATCTGTCAATAAAAAATCTGATAGCTAGTAGTTGGACAGGAAGTGGAAGGTAGGACTTCATGGTAGGAAGGAAGGAACTCTGGGAGGAAGAAAGGGGAAGCCCTTCCACCAGGAGACATGAGGGAAGACAGATCTGGAAGGTGTAGCTAGCTATATGGCTGGACGGGCTAGGTGGTTGGGTTAATTTAGATGAGTTAGTTGAGAGTCACCCAACTAAGGTCTAAGCTTTGAAATATTAAAAGATCTTTACTTTCATGGCCAAAGGGCCTGCCCTGGGTCTTAGGCCTTTTTACAAGGAGACATAAGATTGGTCTTCTACAATAAATTTCAGGAAGGTTGATAGAATTAAAAAAAATGGCAGGCAGTTTTCTTGACAATTTTTTTCTTTTACTTTTGATATTACAGTATAATTATAGCATTTCTCCCTTCCCTTTCCTCCCTCCAAATTCTTCTATATACCCGTTCTTGCTCTTTTTCAAATTCCCAGCATAGTGCCTAACTATATTCTAAATATTTGCCATTATCCTGACAGATAAATGTAGTCCTCACCCCTCATCAAGGAAACTTCACTTTTCAACAGAATAGATACTTTTAATATTTATCTTTTAATTATAAAAAAAGAACAGCATGCAATCTCTATAATTTGGGTGAATAGTACTAATTTGATTTGTAGAGATAATATTGTGATTCTGGAAAATTATTGTTAAACTGCTGTCCATCACAACTGTGTTTGTAAACAGAACAGTACAGTTTCTTTACAATTACACCTATCAATTAAATTTGTTAAGACAATTATTTTCCTGCATGCTTCTTCAATGTGCTAAGGTTGAGTTTTTTTCCCTTTATTTTTTATTTCTTCAAGTTACCTCTCAATTGCAGTCCCTTCCCTATTCCCCCTCCAGCCCCACCATCCCATCCTCAACCCCCCATCCTCTTCCCTTTTTTTTCTCTTTTAAGTTTAAGGAATATCTTATTTCCCCCTACAGTTTCCCCTTTCAGTCCAACAAATGGCTCTTTCTCTTATAATAATAAATACAATACAGTACAACAGAGGTAACTGGCCACAGTTATGAGGGTTATATGGCTTAACGTACATTCCCAATGACCACTCCATATGTATTTGGTACCTGACTTTAACATTCTACTATCTAACCATCTCCATGAGTTTAACGGTCTATATCTGACTCAACATTCATACTAACTTGCAAAACAATTTTAAAAGTATCTTCTTATATCTATAACACTCTCTTGACTCCTAAACAACTCAAAATTTAATTATGAGACTCTAGCTATCTGTTCTTCAACCACCTCAGAGACCTGAGAGGGATAAATATATCTGCTTATATAGGAAGTGCAGGGCCTGCAGCTTCCCAAACTAAGAAATGACATACCAGTGGCTGCCTGGACAGTTCCCATTTTCTCTCCATACATTACAGCATCGATCTTCAGTCATTTGGCCCTGTTTCTCTGACAGACATTGATTGTAGAGCAGGGGTTATGAATGACTTAGCTACCCTGTCTTGGCAGAGCTAGGCTGTCGACTTACCTGCTTCCAAGTTTTGTCCTTTTTGGACAGCATTCTGTCTAGAGTTGGGGCAAGGGGCTTTTCCTATCAAGAGATAGGCTTGCGACTAATTCATTCATCTCCCACTGGAGATTCTTTGATGCTCATCATCTATTTGGAGGAGAATAGGGGGTGCTGTCAGGAGTTGATATGTCTTGATATAAAAAATCTAAACTTACGAAAACATCTTTGAATGCCATATTCTGCAGATCTCTTGAGGTTTTTGAAGAGGCCCTATCGATCTCTTATATTAGGGTAAGCAAATGTTGCTTGTCTCTTGCCGGTTTATTTCTGATTAGCTTAGAAAGTAACTATATTAGGCTGTCATAGTACCTAACAGAATGACCGGCTTGCATAACCATTAGTTTGCATTTCTTAATTATCCTAAACAGTTTATGACAATTAGTAGTAAAAGGCTGAAACATCACATATCATTTTTTTTCTTTACCTCCTAACCCTTCCATCCCATTTCGCTGGGGTGGGGTGTCCTTATATAACAGTCCCTCATCTCAGTTGAGAGGTCGTATGAGGGCCAAGAGCCTCTTCATTCATTGGGGATCTACGAAGCAGTACCATCAGTGAAGAGTGTCTCGTTGCCTGGGAGAGAGAACTACTAAACAAACAAACCAATAAGCATACAATAGATAAAAAAGACTAAAAAATAGAAAAAATATAACTAATATATAAAAAACAAAAATAAAAAATAAGAAGTCTATGTCCAAGTTCCCTTTGGTGTGTTAGTTGTAGTATCGATACCTTCTACTATACAGCTGAAATCCTACTATAAGTGAATAGATGTCATATGTGTCCTTCTGAGTTTGGGTTAGTTCATTCAGGATGAGCTTTTCTAGTTCCATCCATCTGGCTGCAAATTGCATAATTTCATTGTTCCTGATAGCTGAATAATATTCCATTGTGTAGATGTACCACAGTTTTTTAACCCATTCTTCGGTTGAGGGACATCTGGGTTGTTTCCAGTTTCTAGCTATTACAAATAAGGCTGCTATAAACATAGATGAGGAAACTACCTTATAATTCCGTGAAGAGGCATTTGGGTGTATACCCAGAAGTGGTAAGGCTGGGTCCTGAGGCAGAGCTATTCCAAATTTTCTAAGATATCGCCAGACTGACCTCCATAGTGGTTGCACAAGCCTGCATTCCCACCAGCAATGGAGTAGGGTAACCCTTTCTCCACACCCTCGCCAGCATGTGCTGCCATTTGAGTTTTTGATCTTAGCCATTCTGACAGGTGTGAGATGGAATCTCAGAGTCGTCTTGAGTTGCATTTCTCTGATGATTAAGGATGTTGAGCATTTCTTCAAGTGTCTCTCAGCCATTAGGGATTCCTCCTTTGTGAATTCTCTATTTAGCTCTGTCCCCCATTTTTTGATTGGATTATTTGGTTTCTTGGCATTTAATTCCTTTAGTTCTTTGTAGATTTTGGATACTAGCCCTCTGTCAGATGTGGGGTTGGTGAAGATTTTCTCCCAGTCTGTAGGCTGCCGTTTTGTTCGAATGACAGTGTCCTTTGTCTTACAGAAGCTTTTCAGTTTCATGAGGTCCCATTTATTGATTGTTGATCTCAAGTCCTGAGCTGTTGTTGCTCTGTACAGGAAGTTGTCACCTGTGCCAATTAGTTCGAGGGTTTCTCCCACTTTATCATCTAGTAGATTTAGTGTGACCGGCCTTATGTTAAGGTCTTTGATCCACTTGGACTTAAGTTTTGTACAAGGTGATAAGTATGGGTCTAATTTCATTCTTTTAAAAATGGACGTCCAGTTGGACCAGCACCATTTGTTGAAGATGCTGTCCTTCTTCCATTGTGCCGTTTTGGCTTCTTTGTCAAAAATTAGGTGGCCATAAGTGTGTGGGTCTATTTCTGGATCTTCAATTCGATTCCATTGATCTACTGGTCTGTTTCTATACAAATACCATGCTGTTTTTACAACTATTGCTCTGTAGTACAGCTTGAAATCTGGGATGGTAATACCTCCAGATGTTTTTTTATTGTACTGGATTGATTTAGCTATTCTGGGCTTTTTGTTGTTCCATATGAAATTGAGGCTAGCTCTTTCCAAGTCTATAAAAAATTGTGTTAGTATTTTGATAGGAATTTCATTGAATCTATATATTGCTTTTGATAGGTTGGCCATTTTTATTATGTTGATCCTACCTATCCATGAGCATGGGAGATCTTTCCATCTTCTAAAGGCCTCTTCCATTTCTTTCTTCAAGGGCTTGAAGTTCTTGTTGTATAGGTCCTTTACTTGCTTGGTTAGAATTGCCCCCAGGTATTTTATGTTGTTTGTGGCTATTGTGAAGGGGGGTTGTTTCCCTTATTTCTTTCTCAGCCCATTTGTTTGTTGTATAAAGAAGAGCTTCTGATTTTTTTGAATAATTTTGTATCTATCCACTTTGCTGAAGGTGTTTATCATCTGTAAGTGCTCTCTGGTGGAATTTTTGGGCTTGCTTATGTATACTATCATATCATCTGCAAATAGGGATAATTTGAATTCTTCGTTTCCGATATTTTTCCCCTTGATGTCCTTTAGTTGTCTTATTGCTCTAGCAAGAACTTCAAGTAGTATATTGAAGAGATATGGTGAAAGTGGACATCCTTGTCTTGTCCCTGAGTTTAGAGGACATGCTTCAAGCTTCTCTCCATTTATTTTGATGTTGGCCACTGGCCTGCTGTATATTGCCTTTATTATTTCTAGGTACGGCCCTTGTATGCCCGTTCACTCCAGAACTTTTAGCATGAAGGGGTGTTGGATTTTGTCAAATGCTTTTTCTGCATCTAGCGAGATTATCATGTATTTTTTTTCTTTCATCTTGTTTATATGGTGAATGACGTCGATAGACTTTCGTATGTTGAAACATCCCTGCATCCCTGGGATGAAGCCTACTTGATCATGGTGTATGATACTTTTGATGTGTTCTTGAATTCGGTTTGCTAGTATTTTATTAAGTATTTTTGCATTTATGTTCATGAGGGAGATTGGTCTGAAGTTCTCTTTCTTTGTTGGGTCTTTGTGTGGTTTAGGAATCAGGGTGATTGTGGCCTCGTAGAATGAGTTTGGCAATGATCTTTCAGATTCTATTTGGTGAAAGAGTTTGAAAAGTATTGGTGTTAGCTCCTCTTTGAAGATCCGGTAGAATTCCGTGCTAAAGCCATCTGGCCCTGGGCTTTTTTTGGTTGGGAGATTTTTAATGACTGTTTCTATTTCTTTATGGGTTATAGGGCTGTTTAATCTGTTTATCTGATCTTGATTTAGCTTCGGTAGGTGGAATCTATCAAGAAAATTGTCCATTTCACTTAAGTTTTCAAATTTGGTGGAGTATAGATTTTTAAAGTAGGATCCAAATATTCTCTGGATTTCCTCAATGTCTGTTGTTATTTCTCCCTTTTCATTTCTGATTTTGTTGTTTTGTGTTTTCTCCCTCTGTCTTTTAGTTAATTTGGCTAAGGGTCTGTCTATTTTGTTGATTTTCTCGAAGAACAAACCTTGGTTTCATTGATTCTTTGTATAGTTCTTTTTGTTTCTAAGTTGTTGATTTCAGCCCTAAGTTTGATGATCTCCTGGGTTCTGCTCCTCTTGGGAGTGTTCGCTTCTTTTTTTTTTTCCAATTCACCCAGTTTAGCTGTTAATTTGGTAATATGAGCTGTCACAATTTTCTTTTTGAAGGCACTTAGTGCTATGAACTTTCCTCGTAGCATAGCTTTCATTGTGTCCCATAGGTTTGGGTATGTTGTGTCTTCATTTTCATTGGATTTTAAGAAGTCTTTGATTTCCTTTTTTATTTCTTCCCTGACCCAGTGGTCCTCTAGTAAAGAGTTGTTCAATTTCCATGTGAGTGTAGACTTTCTGTTGATTCCTTTGCTATTGAAGTCCAGCCCTATTCCATGGTGGTCTGATAAGATACAAGGGGTTATTTCAATTTTCTTGTATCTGTTGAGGCTATCTTTGTGTCCAACTATATGGTCGATTTTGTAGAAGGTTCCATGAGGTGCTGAGAAGAAGGTGTATTCTTTTGTGTTTGGGTGAAACATTCTGTTGAGATCTTTAGGTCCATTTGATTCATGATCTCTGTTAGACTCATTATTTCTCTGTTTGGCTTCTGTCTTGATGATCTGTCCATAGTTGTGAGTGGGGTGTTGAAGTCTCCCACTATGAAAGTGTTTGGATCAGTGTGCGATTTAAGTTTTAGAAGTGTTTCTTTTATAAATGTAGGTGCCTTTGTATTTGGGGCATAGATGTTCAATATTGAGATGACCTCTTAGTGTATATTTCCTTTAATGTGTATGTAATGCCCTTCTCTGTCTTTTTTCATTAACTTCAATTGGAAGTCTATTTTGTTTGATATTAGGGTGGCTACTCCAGCTTGTTTCCTGGGTCCATTTGCTTGGAAAACCTTTTCCCAGCCCTTTACTCTGAGGTAGTGTTTATCTTCAATGGTGAGGTGTGTTTCTTGTATACAGCAAAAAGATGGGTCTTGTTTATGGATCCAGTCTGTAAGTCTGTGTCTTTTTATTGGCGAGTTCAGTCCATTGATGAAGGTTGTAACAGTAAATTTTTATTTATCAAGCATATATTTATTAGTACTTACCAATTACTTAACAATTGCTATAAAGTTCCTAATTCCTAAAACCCGAACCCTAACTCTAAAACCTAATCTATAACACCCTCCTACCTATAATATAAACATTTAATACTAACCTAAAGTTTCTCAAAAGGATATTTTCCTCTGGGCATGGATCTTTATGAATGGCTGTCTTTCATCAAATTTTTCAGTCCCAAAGTCTCTGAATTTTGTTTGTCAGATCCTAAGACAATTTATCAAGGAGAAATTTCCTTTGCGGTCTTAGAGACCAATTACTTATCATATGAAAAGTCTCCCATGCTCACCATTCAGATGCTTCAGGCCTGCAAGGGTTCTGCTTCAGCTTTCCATACTTCTGAAGCCCCTGGGCTCAGAGGAGAGACAACTCCCCCGCCTTAAACGCTCCAGAATACCAGGGAGAATCTGTTCTTAGACCAACAATGGGTCAATACAAGAGGGTGAAGCCTCCCAGTGAGACTGATGTGAGTTTCTCTACCAAATGAGGAGGATGTGAGACAGGAAGAGGAGCGAAGCACTCTGTCTACATGAATCTTGATTTAAATATCTTCTCCTATCCTAATGAATTAGCAACATGATTTTTGGTAGAAGTCTTTGCAAGCTTCCAAGTCATGCCCCTGGGCTACGTTCCTTCAAAGCTTTTTGTAGAGGGCTGAGAAACAACAGGCAGTCTGGAGATTGTGTAATCTGGGGGCAGGTGCCTCAGGGCATGTCTTCACCCATAGTCCTATGAGCAAAGAAGTCATCAGTCCTTGGCAGGTTCCCAAGGACATGTCACATTGGAAGTAAGTCTTTTTTTTTTGTTTGTTTTTTTAATAATTTATTTTTTGTTTCTTCAAGTTACATCTCAATCACAATCTCCTCCCTACTCCCCTCTCCAGTCCCACCCTTCCACCCTTCTCCCCCTAAACACCCCATCCTCTACTCTTTTTTTTTTTTTTTTTTTAGTTTAAGATATTTCTTTTTCCCCCCAACAGCTCTCCCTTTCAGTCCAACAAATGGTTCTTTCTCTTACAACTATAAATACAATACAAAACAACAGAAATAATTAGACCACAATTAATGAGAGTTATATGGCTTAGCATACATTCACAATGTCCAGTCCATATGTATTTGGCACCTGACTTTAACATTCTACTATCTAACCATCTCCATGAGTTTAAAGTTCTATATCTAACTCAGCTTTCATACTAACTTGCCTCACAATTTTAAAAATATCTTCTTAGATCCAGAACACCCTCTTGATTCCTAAACAACTCAAAATTTAACTATGAGACTCTAGCTATCTATCCTTCAACCACCTCAGAGACCTGAGAGAGATAAATATACCTGATTATATAGGAAGTGCAGGGTCTGCAGCTTCCAAAACTAAGAAATGACATACCAGTTGCTGCCTGGACATTTCCCAATTTCTCTCCATACATTACAGCATCAATCTTCATCTGTTTGGCCCCGTTTTTCTGACAGACATTGATTCTAGAGTAGGAATTATGAAGGACTTAGCTACCCTGTCTTGGCAGAGCTAGGCTGTCGACTTACCTGCTCTCAAACAGGTTTACTACGTCCCAAATCAGCTGGAAGTCGTTTTAAGAAAACAGAGTCCCATCCCCAGAAGGTGGGGAGGATGTTTCCCCCCCTTTGGTTATTTGATGGATAATAGAAAATTTTGTTATTTAGGGGAAGAGACTACAAGCTGTTAAATGGTCTTGTTAAATGGGTTTTGGAGGTTAGACCCAGGAACTTCTCTCTTTTGCTTTTCTGTGTCCTTCTTTCTCTCCTATGTAGGAGGGAACAGACTTGAGAAAAAATGGGCCATAGACATAGTATAGGAAAAATCAAGAAAAAAGGACATATTATTGAATATGGCCTTATACCTTTGTATATTGATACAAAATTAATATTATATTTGGCTAAATTGGTATTGATCATTGTATATTAATGTAAAATTAAGATCGTATTGGATTACATTGGTATTGATCTTTGTATATTGATACAAAATTAAGATTATATTTGGCCACAATGGAAGTAAGTCTTTTATCTTAAGTCCAGGCTTTTGCTATTTTAAGTTCCCTATGCTATTAAATACTATCACTAACCTCACCACAGAAGGTAGAGGCATTTTGTTACTTCAGTTTGAGTTATAAATGAAAAGTTTGTATTTAAGATCTTGATGTTTATCCTTGTGGTTCGGTATAACATATTTGGGGTATATGCTCAGGAGTGGTATAGCTGAACCTTGAGGTAGAACTATTACCAATTTTCTGAGAAAGTTCCAGATTGCTTTCCAAAGTGGTTGTACAAGCTTGCAGACCCACCAGAAATGGAGGAATGTTCTTTTTTCTCCACATCCTTGCCAGCATGTGCTGTTGCTTGAGTTTTTGATCTTAGACATTCTCAAGGGTGTAAGATGGAATTTCAGAATTATTTTGATTTAAATTTCCCTAATGGCTAGGGACCTTGAGCATTTGTTTAAGTGCTTCTTGGCTATTAGAGATTCCTCTGTTGAGAATTCTAAGTTTAGCTCTGTACCTCATTTTTAATTGGGTTATTTGGTTTATTAGTGTTTAGTTTCTTGATTTCTTTATATATTTTGGATATTAGACCTCTGTCAGATGTAGGGTTGGTGAAGAATTTTTCCCCATCTGTAGGCTGCCATTTTGCTCAACTATATTCATAGCAGCTTTATTCATAATAGCCAGAAACTGGAAACAACAACCTAGATGTCCCTCATCCGAAGAATGGGTAAAGAAATTGTGGTACATTTACAAAATGCAATACTACTCAGCTATTAAAAAATGAGGAGATCATGAAATTTTCAGGCAAATGGTTGGAACTAGAGAAGATCATCCTTAGTGACATCACCCAGACTCAGAAAGATACACCTGGTGTGTACTCACTCATAAGCAGATATTAACCATTAATTACGGGATAATCATTCTACAATCCACAGACCTGAAGAAGCTAAGTAACAAGGCGGGATCAAGGGAGAAGGCTTGAATAACACTAAGTTAGTGAAATAAATTGGACATCAGAAGTGGATGAAGAGAGGGAACTGGGTAAGAGAGGGAGTGGGGAAGGGAACAGAGAGGCAGTGGAATCAGGTGGAGAGAGAAGGGATGGGTGTGTGTGAAAGGGCTGTGAGAGAGAAGGGAAACTGGTGTTGGGGAATTTCTGGGTCAAGCTGGGACCTAGAATGAGGGAGGCTCCTAGGAGGATATGGTGGTGACTCCTGCTGATACTCTTAGCAGCAAGGGATACTGAAACTGAAGAGACCGACTGCATCCTGTAGCCAGGGAGGATTTCCAGTGGAGGGAGGGGGACACCAACCCATCCTCAAAATCTGCCACCCAAAATTTGTCCTGCCTTCAAGATAAGCAGGGATAAAAGATGGAACAGACATTGAGGGAATGGCCAGACAATGACTGGCTGACCTTCAGACCGACCTAACAGGAAAGACCCAACCCATGACACTATAAATGATAATCTGCTATTCTTTCAGACAGGAACCTAGCATAACTGTCATCTGAGAGGCTTCATCGAGTAGATAATGGAAACAGAAACAGAGACCCACATCTAAACGTTAGGTGGAACTCAAGGAATCATGTGGAAGAGTTAGGGGAAGGATTGAGGGAGCTGGAGGGGTTAAGGTCACCACAAGAAGACCTACATATCCAACTCACCTGGGCCCAAAGCAGCCCATAGGGACTGAACCACCAACCAAAGAACATGCATGAACTTGTCCTAGTCCCCTACACATATGAAGCTGATGGGCTGCTTGGTCCTCAAACAGTTGGAGTAGGGGCTATATCTGACTTGGACTCTGTTGCCTCTCTCTGAGTTCTGTTTCCCTGGCAAGGTTGCCTTGTCTTACCTCAGTCAAAGATGAGGAATTTAGTCCTGATGTGATTTTGTGTGCCAGAGTGGGTTGGTACCAGGTATGTGTGGAGGGTATGAGGTAAGTGGGTGGGAGGGTGGGACTAGGAGGAGAGGAGAGGGTGAGTTGTGATTGGGATGTAAAATAAGCAAATAAATTAATTAAAAGATGTTGATGTTTGTAGCTACCATAGATTCCTTATTGCCTGCTGAATGTCAAATCTATTCCTAATTTTAAGTTGCGATACCAAATAGCTTCCCTTATTGCTTCCAAAAATAAGTTTGATTGCTATTATGATAATGTCTTAGAGCATAAATGGTTGATTCCATCATGGTTGTGTTTTCTTTTTGAAATTCCCATCCACAGTGCCTACACTAGCTTCTTTCTTTTTTTCCCACCTCACATTTCATCCACATACTTTCAGATCTTGATAAAAAGCAATTTGCTCCAGAAAAACTTTAAGAATCAAATCAAATTCATGATTCCACTAGTCTGTGATTGCTATCCAACTAATATTCAATTGTGTTTATGCACATAAACATTTTGTGGCAATGTATCAGAGAACTGTTTCAATGATTTTGAAACAACAAGCTTATATGATTCTCTTAAACATGATCCTTCTAGTACTTCCCACCATGTAATGTGAGTCAAAATTTGTTTTGACCATGTCTCAGGACTAGAAAGATTTAATAGTTCTTTAGGACTCAGGAAGGTCTTCAGGTCATGGGACTTGTGTAAACCCCTTTATCTGCAATTTAAGACTCTTATTATCTATCATATCCTTTGCCAGATGCTTAAGCCATTTTCAAAACTCATCTCAGAATCTCCTTGAAGATGGAATTACCTAGATCATCTACTAATCCTCTTTTGATCACTCTGAATTTATTTGTGTGCAAATGTTCTGTATGTATTCATTATCATGAGAAGAGAGGCAATGATATAGGCAGCTGGGAATTGTGTGTGTGTAGGTCAGTCTTTATCTTTATTTTAATTG
Organism: Lophiomys imhausi; assembly: GCA_907164525.1. Taxonomy (NCBI): domain Eukaryota; kingdom Metazoa; phylum Chordata; class Mammalia; order Rodentia; family Muridae; genus Lophiomys; species Lophiomys imhausi. The sequence continues at coordinate 1,205,788 of CAJQZJ010032332.1, forward strand.
GCTATGAACTGAGTCCTTAATTCAAGTCACTGTTACTCTCTATAGGAATGCCTGCCCTGTTTAGTGTCCTGCAGAGCTATATCAGTTTTTCACACTGACTGGCCACCCTCTATGGGGTTCTTGGAATTCTTTGACTCAACCATATTCCACATCTAATTAATCAGCCCTGATAATTTTTTTTCCCTCTGTTGCATGACCTCCCAGTCAGATCCAACCCCACTGCCACTTGCTTTGTTTGTGTGATATAATACTGATCCTTAAGCTATGAGCATGGTTTTTTAAAGATAGCAGCTAAAATAAATCAAATTCTGGCATAATTTTTCTTCCTTTTCTATTCATGATGGCTGAGAAATGGAGACAACTAGAGTTTGGAGCCAAGAATAGCAAAGTAGGACACAAGGGTGTAAGCCAGTGGCTCTCAACCTTCCTAACACTTCGACTATATAATACAGTTTCTCATGTTGTGGTAACCCCAAACCATAAAATTATTTTGTTGCTATTTCATAACTGTAATTTTGCTACTGTTATGGATCATAATGTAAGTAGCTGATATGTAGGATATCTGATATGATCCCAAAGGAGTCATGAGTCACAGGTTGAGAACTGCTGGTAGAAGCCATCTGCCGGGTGAGAACCTCTGACTTCTGGATTGTTAGATGAGAGAAATACATTTAATCATTAAGCTACTGCTCTTGTTTGGGGAGGAGGAATGAATAAAGGGGGAAGTTGCTAAGGGTGATGAGATGTCTTCTTAGGTAAAGGCTTCTGCAACCAAGCCTGACAACCTGAGTTCCACCCCTAGGAGTCAGATGTTGGAAGGCAAAGAACTGATCCCTGTAAGTTGTTCTCTCTCCTGCACACCCACACCATGGTCACAAACCTCCTTCCACTGTATATAAAACAAACAAACAATTAATTAAGTTAATGAATAGGAGGCACTTCTGTCTCTCTCTTATTAGCATTGCCTTTATCTTAATGAATATATTAGCATAATATAAGGCCTACTAGTTAGACCTGAGTTTCTTGGAGCCAGTTAATTAATCTTTGACTTTCTTTGTTGTGTTATTCACAATAGTAAAGGTATAAAAACAGACTAGATACTTATCAACAGAAGAAGATATAAAGAAGATTTGAAATATACATGTGCACATACACACCCATATTGCAGTTATATGCAACTTTGAAGAATTATGTAATTTTCAGGACATGGCTGTTTATGCAGACTAAGAAAGACAAATATATGGTTTCTCTTTGTATGGAATCAACACTTAAAATAATATTGTACTTAAATTGTAAAATTACAAATATACACACACATGTATGTGACATGAATGTAGATATTAGGGTATATGAAAGAAGATGGAAGTAAGGAGCATAAAAGGAAGAGAGAGAGGGACCAAATTAATATAAGGAGAGAAATGAAGACAAAATCACATTTTCTTTTATAAATAGAATCTGTTTTTAATTAAATATATGTCTTAAGCATGGCATGAAAGCATAAAGAAGATTATTAAGGAAGGGGAGAATAGGAACAATGGATGGTCAAGGGGGGCAAGAGAGTTGGCAAAGGCAGTTGTATATGAATAAAGTATATTGATATATATGTATGAAAATTCAATAATAAATCTATTATTTTGAATGTTAACTAAAAACAGAAGCAAATGATGATTTCTTTGTTCCAAGGAAGTTATGAGAATCAAGTGAAATAACATATGTGAAGTTAACTTTAAAAGAAGGAGTGTGGAATAAATATAGCATGGGCTGGGCTTTTACTAAGAAACATGAATATTTCAGTGTTTTCAGAATAAATAAATAGGCTCATTGGCATACAAAATTCACTGTAGTACTGTGTTAATAAATCTTGAAATGCATGCTTAATACACAACTCTTGAAAATATAATTGAAAAGAATGTCTAGGTGGCCTTAATCCCAAAATGACAATCTCAAACATAAGGCTCTATCTTGACACTTTAGAGACCTGATTCTGTATTATATTTGGAGATGAATTTGTTCTTTCCTTTCTTGCTGTTCTCATTTCACATGGGAAATCTCATATGTTTGTTGCCTAATGAATAACAAACATGATTACAGGGTTTCAGCTATATAGAATTATCTATAACTTAAAATAAGAACATATGCAAGGCACATTAGAATATTTTTTGTTCTCAAGATATGTTATAGTTCCATGGTAGAAGAGAAATTTATTGGACCAATCATCATGTTTTTGTGTGTGTTCAAAGACTTACCAACACCTCATTGATGACTGGGAGACACATTTTTGTTTAAGTGACTCTTTTACTTGTGTGGTCTCTTTTCCTAACTTATTTATTCCCACGTATTTTATTAGTACTACCAAGCATGAAAGATTATTTTTAAAGTTTGTATAACTATGTTCATTATGTTGAGAGTCTGTTCATGAAAATAAACTAATAGCTTGTTTGGAATCATTAAAATTTTAAACGTTTTCTATTAAAATCGAGGATTACCATCCTCAATTTTGTCCCATCCTCACTCCAACCAAAAAGTCAGTTCTTTATACTCATCAAGATAAGAGTATGTTTCAAAATATGCTTTTGGACATATGCTGTCAAGAAGCTCTAATCATGTTATCAAAAGTAATGCTTGAGTCATTTATTAATATAATCAAAGTAGGCCAACTCTAAAATTTAGAAACATCTCACAGGCATAAAAATGATATGTAAATTTAAATTATAGTGAGAATTAGTGCCTATATTACAATATGTATCCTGAAGATCATGGAATAACTTGCTTAGCCATTTCTGTGCATATGTTTAAAGATTGTATGAATGCAACTAATTATAAAAGTTGTAACACTGATCCATTTCTTTCACAGCTACTTTTGTGGGTTGAATTACCTATTGGAGAACTAATTTCTCCAAATATGCCTTCTTTGAAATAGTGTTTTTATAAAAATAATTGAGTTAAAATGAGGTCATTAGGCTGAGCTCTAATATTGTATGATGGTAGTGTCCTTATGAAATAGAATTTGGACACAGAGCTGTGCATACACCTATGACAATGTGTAGAATCATAGAGAGAAATGATCATACATGCCTATGGGGGATATCTGGAATAGATCTTCCTTCACAGCATTCAGAGAAATCAATCACACCAATACCTTCACTTTCTTTTGCTAGAATCCTGAAAATATATTTTTGTCATAACCACTCCACCTCTGGTATGCTGTAATCATATCCCTATCATAAAAGGTAAGTTTGTACATAAAATACACTCCTTATTTCATAAAGAAATATGAACACAAGAATCTCAATGATTGGTATCAGTTTCCATATATTGATCAATGTTGGGGTAGTGTTAAGCATTCTAAATGTTAATTAATTGGTCCTGCTTGCCATCTGTTACTTACATTGACTCTGGTTGGTTAAATAAAATGCCGATTGGGCAAAGACAGAGAAAGGTGGGACTTCCTGGGATTAGAACAAGAAGTCTGCACTTTAGACAGAGATTAAAGCATTCCAGCCAGCAGCAGGAAGAAAAAGCATTCTAGCCAGCAGCAGGAAGAAGGAGGCACACACCATGGGTTAGAGAAAGAACCTCATTCCACATGGCCAGGAGCATCGGCATATCATGGAGAATGGCAGTCCAAGGGGATGTATGTATATATGGGGTCATACTTGGGTAATAGAATTATGAGCTAGCTTAGATGGGCTAGGATTGCACAACTCAGGCCAAGGCTTGATAAAATCCACGTGGTCACTGTGTGTACTCATTTATAATGGCGGAATAAGGATTAAAGGCTGTGGAACAAATTAACAATAACCTAAATATTGGTAAAAAATTTAATTAGCCAAGTATATATATTTTTTACAGATCAAAAAGTCTGGGACCTTTCTTTCTAACCCTCTTTTCTTTGCATCTCATATCTAAACAATCACCAAATATTTCTTAACTTTCATGACTTCTATTTATTACCACGAATCTAAGAATGTCTAGACCACCATATCTTGTCTGGAATACTGAAGTAACTTTCTGAATTGTCTATATGTTTACACTCTTTCTCTTCTACAGACCATTCCTGAAGTAGAATGATAGATAATCTAGATCATATGTCTTTTCTATGCCTTCTATCTTCTTTGTTAGTTTAGCAAAGACCAGACATCTCATCTGGTTTACCAGTTTCAGTAGTGTCTGAAATTTCATGCCTTTTAAAACACAGTGTAAGTGATTTATGCTGAAGGACTGAGTGGACAATTAGACCTGAGCTCCATCATTGCCGTAAATAGCCAGAAAGCTATAGAGATTATGGTGTATCTGTTTTATGCTGTTTGGCACCAAACAGTACGGAGCTCAGATGTCTGAAAGTAGGGAAATGAATAGGCTAAATTCCATGATCTTTTGGATTTTTGTAGACTGTTACTTTTTGAGAATGGAGATTAGTAGAACACAGCAATCTTTTTTAAAAAATGCATTTGTTTATTTTACATCCCAATCGCCACCCCTCCCTCCTCTCTTCCCAGTCTGCTTTCCTACACACTTCCCCCATACCCTCAACCTCCCGCCCAGTACCAACTTACTCAGGCACATCAACTTGAATCTGGACTAGGTAATTCCTCTTCCACTGAGGCAAGAGAATGCAGCTCTGTTAGGAAAATGGGATCCAGAGAGAGACAACAGCATCCAAGTCAGAGATAGATCCTGCTCCAGTTGTTAGGGGATCCTCTTGAGACCAAACAGTCCATCATATGTGTAGAGGGTCTAGGACAAGTTCATGTATGTTCTTTGGTTGATGTTTCAGTATCTGTGAACCCCACTGTGGCCGAGTTAATTGGTTAGGTAGGTCTTCTTTTGGTGTCCTTGACCCCTCCAGCTCCCTGAAATCTTCTGGTAACTCTTCCTCAAGGCTCCCTGTTTGACTGAGAACACAACAATCTTACTGAGATTAACAGCAATCAGAGGTCCAAGCTACAGAGGTAGTAAATGCTTGTAGGATGGAGGAAGTTTGTCAAGAAGCTGTAGAATCTGCCCAGGCCTTTGGCTAAATATTATATTGGTAATTGTGCAGGTAAGAAAGGATGAGGCTGGGGAAAGAGAAAACTCTGGTATACAGAGCAGCTAATGGGGAGTGATGAGACCAATGCATAGAAGAGAATATTAGATGAATGCTAACTGATGCCTTAAATGAGAATGATGTGGCCATTCTAATAAAAAAATTCTTTCCATATGGAAAGAAGACCTTATTGTCTGATATTTGTAAGATAAACTTTCTATGTAACTGTTCTGTTAAAATTAAAGGTAGGCATGGCTGAAAAAGTGATTTATTAGTTAGGAGTACTGGCTGCTCTTCCACAGGATCTGGGTTTGATTCCTAGCACCCAAATGGTGACTCAAAAAACTTTGTAACACAAGCCCCAGTGGATTTGATGCCCTCTACTGGTCTTTGTGGGCACCACACATACAGACAGAACACCGTTGGCACATTAAAAAAAAAAAGGGAGACAAAATACTAAAGTTGGAGGCAGTGAGGGGTATGATCCAAATATACTGTACAGTTGTATGACATATCCCCAAAATAAAAATATCTATTAAAATAGCACTAATTCTTCCTGAATATACAATGATACTAAAGGTAAAAGCACATAGTAATAGGGTTTCAGACTATGCAAAGGGAGAACTACGATAGTGGGTGAGAAAAATAGAAACAAAATACATATGTGAAGATTTAAAATTATTCTCAATAATAGAATGAGTGCCCAAAAAGTCAATATGTACTTGGGAAACTTACAAAACATTCTTAATCCATCCAAGCAAATCATAAAAAAAAGAAACAACAGAGCTCATAAATGTAGAACATACCTTCTTCTTTCAAATTTGTGAAATATTTACTAGTGGCTCTTTAACCTGAAAGGTTTGAAATAATGTATAGTATACTCTTTGATCACAATGGTAATACCTGATATTAATAACAAAACACCTGGGAAATCTCCTCCTATGTGGAGGTTGAGAAGAGCAGTTTTGAAGGGGTCACCAATGAAAGGATGTCTTAGGGAATGCTCAACTAGAGTGCTCTCAGAAGAGCAAACTACAAATTACTGATATCAGGAGTCCAAGAGGAACTGTTACTGTAGAGACTATTGAAATTAAATGTTAAATAAGGAGAATTATAGGCATTTATATAATAAAACAATAAGGTAGATGAAATAGATACATTCTTTCAATTCAATATATGTCTCTTCATAGTTATTCTTCAAATGATCATATATTAAATGCTAGTTTTATTTCCCTCCCAGAAATATAAGAGAATTCGATATTTCTCCTTTTAGAAATCATGGTATTGTAAACTAGTGGATGGACTTCTACAGTCTAGCCAGAATTTTATACTGTGAAGTAAGTGTTTCAATTTTTGCATTTCTGAAGGCATGCAGTGGAATCTTACCATGGTTTTAAGTTGCACTTTACTCTAATAATATTAAGCATTTTCCCATGAGCGTACTGTCTTTCTGCATACCTATGTTTGCTTGCAAAAGACCTCTAAGGTTTTTCTTGTTCTTTTCCTTTGCACTTTGAACATTTTTTCTATATTCAAGTTATATTTTATTTTAAGGGAGGTAAAATATTCTTTAAAGTACACACAAACAACTAAGAGTGGAAATTTTGAAATATAAATTGAAAGTGAATGTGATAAGATTGATCAAGTCATGGTTAACTAATTTTCCATTTTGTGTGGATCAGACAGATAACAATGTCAGAAATGAAATCACTGTGTCAAAATGAAACACCACCAACAACAAAACATACTGAATGTAACCAACAATTACACACTTACACACAATCAAACAACACACTCTTGTTAAAAAGCAAAATGGTATGTGAGATTTAAAGATGAAAAAGTACAGTGATAGATCATTTTCACTTGATGTGTGTAGGCCATTGTTGCTAGTCATAAAACATCTAATTCATTAGAGATTTTTATGGTACTTTACATTAAAATTTTATACATGCATATAATATGTTTTTATCAAATCCATCTCTATTGCCTCACTTCCAATTCCACCC
>CAJQZJ010032332.1:1227822-1249794 GCA_907164525.1 Lophiomys imhausi
GGCCAGATACTTTGTTTCTTCAAGTCTATTGAGTCTTTCCTGTTTTTCCTGACTTCAACCTTGTTTTTCAGTCTTTTAAGTCTTTCCTGTTTTTGCTGACTTCATGCTGATAATGCTCTTCAGGCCCCAAATTAAGAGACAGTATCAGAAACTCCTATATATTTTCTAAATCTAATTTATCTAATCCCTACAGGTCTCACTAAGTAGCTCTGGCTGTCCTGGAACTCACTATGTAGACTATGAATTCACACACACACACAAATATACCTTCCTCTGCTTTCCCAGTGCTGGGATTAAAGGTGAGCATCACTAAATCTGGCCATTTCTCTTCTCTTACTTATATCTTATGATCTCATTGATATTGTGAGAAATGCAATACTTTATTAATGTTGTTACTTATTTTGTTACTCAGCTTATTCCAAGTTTTGCCATAGAGGGTACTGTTAGGTTGGCTTGTATAACCTACACACCTAATGAGTCCATCATTAATTAAAGAAAAATTACGGAGCACTTCATGACTTTATAATGGCATTGGTGTCCAGAGCCCAAGTAGTGTCTTCATATTGCCTCTAGTGTTTGTCAGTCAAACAGTTCATAGGAGAAAAGATTTGAAGATTTTCCATGCTTTGCATTCACTTTTAACCATGACTCTAAAAGGCAGAACTTGAAGACTCCTTTATTTACCATCATCATCATCATCATCGTCATCATCACTCCTTGTCTCTGCCTGTACTTTAGCATATTTAGCTTCTTATTTGATTTCCATTAACAACAAGCAGACAACTTCAAGTCCTAGAGATGGGTCACAGTGTGGGAAAAATGATGGTAGCTATGTTCTGAAGGGGGTGTTGTCTCCTCCCCACCTATGAATTCCAGTACTGAAATGTCACCATCAGTGTGCACTCACTGATTTTCAAAGAGTCCTCAATGAGCTGCCTTGTCACTTCTTCCATGGGAGGACCCTGGAAGCTGCTGCTATAAAAGAAGCAGAGGGAGCTTTCTTACCATGCATTGAACAGACAGGCAGCTTGCTCTTGAGTTTTTTCTTTCCAAACTGCATGAATAAATTCCTGATGTCTATAATCAGTATTTTGTTAGAAGAGACAGAACAGACTTAGACAAGTCTACATGGCTTGTTAGAGACTTATTTTTAGAATGAAAAGGTATAAATTGGTGCTGCCAATACAAAGTAAGACTACATTAAAAAACGTATTATAATTTGTTGTATCTATTGGAATGCCATCCAATGAGCAACAAAACAACAAAAACAACAGACCGTGATACTACATTAAAGCCAAATCCTACAATCTTCCCTCTCCCTTTTGACCGTTCTCTAAGCTCTGAATGGGCCTGGGATCTGTCATTTCTCTTTCCTTTCCCAACATTGGTTTACATCTAGTAAAAATAAAGAGAGGCTAAGGGAATCTAATGAAAAAATTAAAACATTTAACAGTCATGATGTGGGCAGAGAATTAGAAAAATGTGCAATTAAATGGACTGTGTGCAAACATACATTGGCCTTATTGAATTCTGTCACATTAAAGTTTAAGAAAAAAAAAGGACCTTGGGAATCATAGGAATAAATAACATATAATGAAACAAATGGCATAATAGCTTCTGAGGATTGGTTGAAGCATTAAAAGACTTTTTAAGGAATTCATTTGGACACAAGACTTCAAAAACAGAAGATAATAAAATAAAAAAGAGAAAGTTAATATGGAAAACAGAATGAAAAGTGTTAGAATTAATATTGAAAGACACTTTCAGAAATTGCTTCTTTTATGAAAATAGAAAATCTACTGAAAATAAAAAAAAAACAGAAAAATTGTGGTATTAGAAATAAGAATAACAATGGGGGTCAAGATGGTGGCAATCAAATAGGACGCATTTCGATATTGTCAGGAAGACAGATTGGACAACAACAGAGATATACTCCTGCTGAAAGCAGTTTGTGAGGTTCAAGACTATCTGTGCTTGCCCAGAAAAACAATAAAGAACTTGGTACTGGAAATATAGACACTGGAATATTGGAGTCACCAGATACGGGCACAAAGCACTTCCTGCCGGCCTGGAGACTGCACTCCCTCCTTACCAGATCCTGTCAAGAATACAGCTGGCGGTTTCAACCTCTAAACATAGGGCCTTCTGAGTCTGCAGAGCCTGTGCAGGGGCTAGGCATGGACACCCAGGAGCATACCAGCAGAGCTGCTACACAGTAAGACTGAGGGACTGACTCTCCCTGAGATATTCAGTACGGCAGTGGGCAGCATCTAGCTGACCAGCAAAGGTAGCCTCTAGCAGTGAGATCTAGCTTCCCTGAGCACAAGCACACTGTGGGCAGGAAACAGAACACAATTTGGAACTCCCTCCCTCCTCCACACCACCCTTCCCTAACTACAGGGGGTATGGTAGAAGTCCCTTCTAGGTGGGCTACTTTGGAGCATTTCCATACTGGCAGGGAATCAGTGAATGAACTCCATATTGGATCTCCCGGCTCCACCGCCTCTGCCTGGCCCCTAAGCTGGGACCCCCTGCAGTGCAGCAGGGTACAAAAACAGCAACAGCAGTGGTTCACAGAGTTTCAAGCTGAGAGATACAGACTGGCTATCAGACTCCTCTTAGAGTGGATTGAGAAACCATAGCCACAGCCCTGACACCATAGCTACAGGGGGTCTGGTGGAAGCCCCTGTCTATCCAGGCAGGCTGTACCAGAGCACTACAATTCTGGCAGGGAAAAGGCGCTGAGATTTGATGAGTGAATTCCATACTGAAACTATCTGCCTGTATTCACTTCTGCAGGGCACTCAGTCTACAGACCCAGCCTAGTACCTCCATTATCTCCTCCCAGAGCAGTGAAAAGGTCCTGGACTGGGGCGTGCTACCCAAGGGGGCAGGCAACACCTGACCACAGAGTCTCTAACTGAGAGGCACCCTGGCCCCTCCCCCCCCAGTCCAAGTGCTGGAGATGCTTTGCAAACTCACTGCCTACACCCACTTTGGGAAGGCTCTCAGTCTACTGCCTCAGGTCTGGAGCAGTAAAGAAGTTCTGAACTATTGCATGTGGCCTCAGCAGGTGGTTTGCTCTGACCCAAAGAACTTCTGACTGAGAGGTATATGGTGATCCTGAAACCCACAACCCCCCCCCCCCACTCAGGGAAGAGTGTGGAAGGACCACAGCCAAGTCTTGATACCCTTGCTACAGGGAAACTGCCAGAAGCCATATAAGTGCAGGCTAGCTACACTGAAGCACAGTGATTCTGACAGAGAAAAGGCAGCTGAGCATCTCTGATTCCAAAAACTGTGGACAGGGTGCGAATTCCACATCAGATCTCCCTAACTGCATCTGCCTTGCCCCTCAGCTGAATACCCAGGCTACAACACAGAGAGCTCTGACTCAGGAGCAGTGAAACAAGCCTGGACAATTGCTCATTGCCTGGGTGGCATGGGCTGTACCAGAACACAGTGCTTCTGGCTATAAGTCACACATTGAACCTGAGAACCCCCTGCAAGCAGCTTCAGAGGACCACTATCATGGTCCCAACACATAAGCTACAGGGGAGCTACAGCTCTAGCCAGCAGTCTGTGTCCTGCCAAACAGCACTATCATTGCTACGAAGACCAGTTGAATCTCAAGAATCTACAGGCAGGAAAAACACATCCCACCACAACCTTTGACCTGAGTTCCCAATTGGGACACAACAGAAAAGAGTGAGCTTTAGGAGACACACTGAGAGCCAACCTCCACACAAGGCTGCATACAGCCAGTGGAGAGCTATAGATCACCAAGCTATATGGCCTCCACACCAAAGTGCCTTTCTTGGCACCAAGCCCAGAAGGCACCAGGAACAACCAACTAAGAACAGCCAGATGGCTAAAGGTCAGTGAAAGAACAGATCTGAGAATAGTCAAGGAAATATGACTTCAACAAAATGCAGCTGTGCTATACAGCAAGCCCTGACCACTCCACTACAGATGAAAAACATGAAAATGATGACAAATCTATACTCTGAAAAGAGAGAGAATCCTATCAAGAAGAATTTAAATATCTGAAGGAATTCAAAGATTCCTCAGTTTTACAAACAAAAGCAATGGAGTATGCCATTAGAGAGCTCCAAGCCAAAGTGGCTCAACTTGAACAGGAAAGAGACAAGGCAACAAGCAAATTGGAGCAGGAAACATATAAAACAAATAAAATCATCGAAGACTTGAAATTGGAAATGGAAGTAATAAAGAAAACACAAACAGAGGTAATCCTGAAGGTGGAATATCAAGGGAAGAGAATAGGAATTACAGACACAAGTATCAAAAATAGGATACAAGAGATGGAAGACAGAATCTCAGGCATGGAAGATTCAATTGAAGAAATCAGTACAACAACCAAAGAAAATGAGAGATCAAAAAAAAAAGTTCTCACTCACAACATCCAAGAAATCAAGGACTCAATGAAAAGATGGAATCTAAGAATTATTGACATAGAAGAAAGAGAAGACTCCTGACTTCAAGGTCCAGGAAACATCTTCAAAAAAAAAACATAGAAGAAAACTTCCCTAACATAAAGAAATAGATGCCAATATAATTCCAAGAGGCATACAGAACACCAAACAGAATAGACCAGAAAAGAAATTCTTCATGCCACATAATAATTGAAACTCCAAATGTACAAAATGAATATTAAATAATAGAGAATAAGGTCAAATAGTGTATAATGGCAGACCCATCAGAATCAAACCTGACTTTTCCTCAGAAACTTTAAAAGCCAGAAATGCATGGGCAGATGTCCTACAAGCCCTAAGAGATCATAGGTTCCCTGCTAGACTACTATATCCAGCAAAACTCTTTATCAACATAGACGGAGAAAACAAGATATTCCATGACAAAATCAAATTTAAACAGTATCTATACACAAATCTAGCCCTACAGATGATCCTAGAAGGAAAATTCCAACCCAGTGAAGAGAACTACACCCAAGAAAACAGAGGAAGCAAAAAACTCCATTGCAGCTAAACCAAAAGAGTACACAACCAACACCTACATCAAAATAACAGGAAATAACAACCTTTGGTCATTAATATCTATCAACATCAATGAACTCAATTCCCTAGTAAAAAGACACAGGCTTGCAGAATGGATCCACAAACAAGACCCAACATTTTGCTGCATACAAGAAACACATCTCTCTAACAAAGATAGATGTTACCTCAGAGTAAAGGGCTGGGAAAAGGTTTTCTAAGCAAATGGGCCCAGGAAGCAAGTGAGAGTAACCATCCTAATATCAAATAAAATGGACTTTCTACTGAAGTTAATAAAAAAAGATAGGGAAGGGCACTACATTTTGTCAAAGGAAAAATTCATCAACATGACATCTCAATACTGAATATCTATGCCCCAAATACAAGGGAACCCACATTTGTAAAAGAAACTCTTCTAAAGCTTAAAACTCACATTGATCCTCACACATTAGTGGTGGGAGACTTCAACACCCTAATCACAACAATGGATAGGTCATTGAGACAGAAGTCAAACAGAGAAATAATGAGCCTAACAGAAGTCATGAAGCAAATGGACCTAACAGATATCTACAGGACCTTTCACCCAAACACAAAAAGATACAACTTCTTTTCAGCACCACATGGAACCTCCTCCAAAATCAAACATATAGTTGGACACAAAGCAAGCCTCAACAGATACAAGAAAGTTGAAATAATCCCTTGCATCTTATTAGACTACCATGGAATATAGCTGGACTTCAACAACAATAGAAGTAATAGAAGTCCTACACATTCATGGAAACTGAACAACTCTTTACTGGATGACCACTGCGTCAGGGAAGAAATAAAGAAGGAAATCAAAGACTTCTTAAATCCAATGAAAATGAAGGCACAACATACCCAAATCTATGGGACAAATTGAAAGCAGTGCTATAAGGAAAGTTCCTAGCACTAAGTGTCTTCGAAAACAAAATCGTGACAGCTCATATTAGCGAATTAGCAGCAGAACTGGAAGAACTGGGAAAAAAAGCAAACACTCCCAAGAGGAGCAGAAGGCAGGATATCATCAAACTTAGGGATGAAATCAACAACTTAGAAACAAAAAGAACAATTCAAAGAATCAATGAACGCAAGAGTTGGTTCTTTGAGAAAATCAACAAAATAGACAAACCCTTAGCCAAATTAACTAAAAGGCAGAGGGAAAAAACCAAATCAACAAAATCAGAAATGAAAAGGGAGAAAAAACAACAGACATTGAGGAAATCCAGAGAATCTTTAGGTCTTACTGCAAAAACCTGTCCTCCACAAAATTTGAAAACCTAAGTGAAATGGACTATTTTCTTGATAGATTACACTACCAAAGTTAAATCAAGATCAAGTTAACAAATTAAACAGTCTTGTAACCTCTAAGGAAATAAAAGCAATCATTAAAATTCTCAAAACCAAAAACAAAAAAGTCCAGGGTCAGATGGTTTCACCACATAATTCTACAAGACCTTCAAAGAAGAGCTAATACCAATACTCTTCAAACTCTTCCACAAAACAGAATTAGAAAGAACACTGCAAATCTCATTCTATGAGGCCACAGTCACTTTGATACCTAAGCCACACAAAGACCCCACATCTCTTAGAGGATTAATATCCAAAATTTACAAAGAACTCAAGAAATTAAATGCCAAGAAACCAAATAATCCAGTCAAAAAATGGGGAACAGAGCTAAACAGAGAATTGACAAAGGAGGATTCCTAATGTCTGAGAGACACTTGAAGAAATGCTCAGCATCCTTAATCATTAGAGAAATGCAACTCAAGATGACTCTGAGATTCCATCTCACACCTGTCAGAATGGCTAAGATCAAAAACTCAAATGACAGCACATGGTGGCAAGGTTGTGGAGAAAGAGAACACTCCTCCATTGCTGGTGGGAGTGCAAACTTGTTCAACCACTATGGAAATCAGTCTGGAGATATTGTAGAAAACTTGGGATAGTTCTACCTCAAGACCCAGCCATACCACTTCTGGGTATACATCCAAAAGATTTCTCACCAAACCACTAGGACATATCCTCATCTGTGTTCATAGCAGCCTTATTTGTAATATCTAGAACCTGGAAACGACCCAGATGTCCCTAAACCGAGGAATGGATTAAAAAAAATTGTGGTACATCTACACAATGGAATACTACTCAGCCATCAGAAACAATGAAATCATGCAATTTTCAGCCAAAGGAATGGAACTAGAGAAGCTCATCCTGAGTGAGCTAACTCAGGCTCAGAAGGATACACATGGCATCTATTCACTTATAATTGGATTTTAGCCATATAGTACAGGATAACTATACTACAACCAATGCACCAAAGGGAACATGAACATAGACTTTTTTTTAACCTGTGCATGAGAAACTTTATCCTAGTGGTGCTGCCTTGTAGGTCCCAAGTGTATGAGGAGGTTCTTGACCCTCATATGACTGCTGAAATGGGGGGTGAGGCACTGTTATGTAGGGACACTCCCCTCCGGAGCAGTGGGTTGGAATGGATAGGGTGTAGAGGGTGGGACTAGGTGGGGTGGAAAGAAGGTACTATGATGGAGATGTAACCTGAATTAATAAATAAACATTAAAAAAAGAAATAAGAATAACAACATAAAAAATGTTGAGATGGTAAAAATATATTGTAGAGACATTTAGTTGATATAGTTGATTTGTAAAGAGAATATGAATAAAATAGAATAGAAGATGTGGAAACTGTTTTTTTTTTTTTGGATGGTGATATAATGAAGAATTACTTATTTTGTTATTTTGTTGTTGATCATCTGCATTTAATTGTTTTTATTTTGGATATTGTTTTATTGTACAATAAAAATATAACATAATTTTACTTATATTAATAATATTAACAGATGATTAAGTATTCCAGAAAGGACAGTTCTTAGACTCCCTCTTAATCTATATTATAATATAATTATGAGTTCTGGGAGAAGGGGGAGGAGGTGGGAGTGCGGGACTGAGAGGGGTAGAGGGAGGGAAATATGATGGAGCTGTAACTTGAAGTAATAAATAAACATTAAAAAAAAAGAAATAAAACCACAACTTACCAAATAGTGCAGACTTGTGGAGCCCAATCTCAAATGATACTTCTACAACACAACTTCTGTATTTGTTTACTTTTGAAGAGCTAAAATAAAGCAGACTATCGCCTTGTCTGGCTTCAGCTGGGAATGTGAGCATGAAACATTTCAAATGTTTTGCTGCTATGAATATGTCCACAATCGTCCTTGTAAGAATCTTAAGTATTGATGTTGGAGTTACAAGTACATAATTGCAATTGTGAAATGTATAAATAATTAGGTTAGACTGGACTATGACAATTCCATGGCACATGTTGATTTTCATATTCTTATAGGGCCTCATCAATTAGCAAATTATAATTGAGAGTGTTTTCCAATTCATCTTACTTACTGTTCCTGGGAATCCTAATGAATGTTGCTGTCTGTACTATTACCTTTGGCTTCAAGAGTTCATTACTTCAGTCTTTTATTGACTCTGGCTTCATAAGACTCTTAACGGTTTACTTTAAGACAAACAGACAAGACTGTGCTTTGATGTTGGAAGCTTTACATGTCTTTAAAGGTATGCGAAAGATCAGAAAATAGACTGTAAATAATGTTTTGAACAGCATTTAGATCAGAGGTCCTCAACCTGTGGCTTGTGTGCTACTCATTTGACAACCCTCTGTCTCCAAAAGTATTTACCTTACAGTTCATAACAGTAGCAAAATTACAGTTATGAAGTAGCAATGGAAATAACTTCATTTTGGGGGTTTACTACAATATGAGGAACCATGTCAACGGGTCACAGCATTAGGAAAGTTGAGAATCGCTGACTTAGATATTGAAGTAAATTCATCTTTCCCTTACAGAATAGAATAATGAATCAGAGCTTAAACTTGTTTGAAATGAGCTCCTCCTAAGGTTTACAGACATATTTTGTGAATAAAGCAACATATATTCCAAAAAAGCCTCTGAGGTTATGAAAAAAACAAATGATCAATGAACAAACAAAAATCAGTAACAAAGAAAACCCTCCAGGTAGCAAAAAAGGACAAAACTAGGCTGTGTTTTATATGGGCTATAACTTGCTCCAAGTTATAGGCCCCATTCTGTGAAATATGGAATTGCAGTATTGTATTTGGTAAAGTTTTTTTCTCTTTTTTTGAAATTATTAACAGACACAAATATCTCCTTTGTATCAAAATTTTCTGGTATTGGTAACTGCACTTGAGTATAAAGTATTATGGTGTACAATGCTTCAGGATTTGCTTAATATCCTTTGATCTAATGTTGTGCCTCTCCACTACTTCCTGTCCACAAGATTGAAATAAGATCAAATGTTTCTCTTAAGTTTTTCCACACTCTAATTCTTTTTCATATATTTAGAATTGCTTTTATTAGTGAGCAATTAGGATATGCTACAGAAAATGAAAGTTATTTCCCCTTAAAAACAAACAAATGGTTTACATTTTTTCAGAAAATGATATATACACTTATTTATCCCACTAAAGATGCCTCCAGGATGAATGTGTTTAGTGGTGAGATGTGAAATCCAATCTACTTGTTTTCCCTTTAGGAAATCACGTTTGGATTTGTTTTTAAAGTGTTCTTTAATTACTAGTCATGAACCATGAACACTTTAGGAAGGAAAATGTCTTTGGGCTAAAAGTCTTGGGAGATGAAGAATAAATCAAGTAGGGTACCCCAGACAGTCAATTTATTACTAAGAAGTGCTAAGTAAAGCTCTCAAGGATAAGTTAGTGTCTTTGCCAGAGAACCTTGTGTACTTTTGTATTGGTTTTATAAAGCTTTGGGAGGTGAGAAAGCTATTCCTTCCCCTCTGAAATACATAGAGATCATACAAGCATCTAGTAGATGAGAAAAAACAGTTAGCATCTTTACATGGTCATTTAATGTATTCAAGTTCAATTAATATTTTTTCCAATTAAACACTGTTAACCTTTAAAGGGGGATTTTATTTAATGTATTACAATTTTTGAAGCTCACAGGAATGCTTTTATTCAGAGCACTGGTTGTTTGTTCCCTCTTGAGTGCTTGGTCTGATGAGTTGAAAAGGTTTTCCAGAGGACTGGGAACAGATCTTAATAACAGTTTCCAAGTCTTCCTTGAATCTCTTGAGTGTTGCATACAAAGAATTAGGTATCCCTGGATCCCATTCACAGTCTTGCTTTACTTCACCAGCAATTGGGAGGGGATCATGTGAGCTTCTGTCAACACTAGCATGACCAATGTATCATTGTGGAAAAGGCTTATGACCCTGGTAAACTTTCCTTGGCAGCCCAACATTCTCAAATATCTGCCAGATTGCAGGTCTACTGACAGTGCCAAACGTTTTCATTATGTCACCAAAGAACACTGGGTGATATTCTTTGTATTGGCCTGCAGAACTTCAGTTTGGAGTCACACACAGAATGTGAGACCCAGAAGGGGCCTAAGAAATGCTGTCATCTGAGTGTCACACTTTTATGAGGAAGTGGAGGTATCTTTGGGGAGAGTCAGTTGCCCAAAGTGACAAAACATGTCAGTCCTTTGGGCTTCAGCTCCTTCGGGGTTGACTTTCCCACTATGCAAAAGTAAAAAAAAAAAAAAAAAAAAATGGAGTACAGAGCTAAACCGAGAATTCACAACAGAGTAATCTCTAATGACCAAGAGACACTTGAGGAAATGCTCAACATCCTTAATCATCAGAGAAATGCAACTCAAGAAGACCTTGAGATTCCATCTCACACCTGTCAGAATGGCTAAGATCGAAAACTCAAGTGACAGCACATGCTTGTGAGATTGTGGAGAAAGGGAAACACTCCTCCATTGCTGGTGGGAGTGCAAGCTTGTACAACAATAATTGAAATCAGTCTGACGATATCTTAGAAAATTTAGAATAACTCTACCTCAAGACTCAGCCATACCACTCCTGGGCATATATCCAAAAGATTCCTCACCAAACCACAAGGACATCAGCTCAACAATGTTCACAGCAGCATTATTTGTAATAACTAGAAACTGGAAACAACCCAGATGCCCTTCAACAGAAGAATGGATTAAAAAAAAACCAAAGAAACAAAACTGTGGTACATTTGCACAATGGAATACTACTCAGCTATCAGAAACAAGGAAATCATGAAATTTGCTGCCAAATGGATGGAACTATAAAAGCTCATCCTGAGTGAGCTAACCTAGATCCAGAAAGATACACATGGCATGTATTCACTTATAACTGGATCTTAGCCATATAGTACAGTTTAACTGTCCTACAACCCACAGACCCAAAAGAACAGAAACCTAGCATAACTATCCTATGAGAAATTCCACCCATTAGCAGATCAAAACAGATGCCGATACACACAGTCAAATATTAGGTGGAATTCTGGGAGTCCTATGTAAGAGAGGGAGGAGGAATAGAGAGACCCAGAGGGGTCAAGATCAACACATGAATATCAACAGAACCAGCTAACGCAGGCCCCTAGAGGCTTACAGAGAAATACCAAAATAAGAAGAAAAAGGCTTTAGTGTTGATCCAGACTCTCCTATACAAATACAGAGGATAGACAACTTGGTCCTCATACTGATCCTTTAACAAGTAGGGATGGGGCAATCTCAGTCATGTACTTTGTTACCTGTTAGTGGGATACTTTACCTTAGTGGAGCTGCCAAGTCAGGCCCCAGAACAAGAGGACGCTCTTAGTCCTCCTGTGACTGATGAACTGAGAGGGGCTGATATTAGGGCACCCACACACTGGAGGAATTCGGGAGGGGAAAGAGGGGGTAGAGAGTGGGAGGGAGGGACCTGGAGGGGAGGAGGGAGGGTTTGTGATTGAGATGTAACATGAATTAATAAATGAAGGTATTTAAAAATGTCATTCAACTTTATCAAGTGGATGGAGGGAAGTGAAATGATGAACAAATGCAATGGCCAACCAGTGAGACATAATCTATTATTTTTCTTTCTTAGCACATTAAAAGTCCATTGTTCTATAGCATTTTTATTAAGTTTGGTTAAGATTAATTTCTCTGTGATAATATTAATGCAGAGAACTGGAGAGATACAAAGCATAAAGTCAGGAATTTGTTCAAATACAAACATTCATGCATTGATGAGACAAATCAAGAAACGTACGGGATGTTTATCTTACCACAGAAAGCTAACATGTGTCTTTTGCTATCATTTCATACCCTGTATCCACACCAGAGACAATTTTGCTTTGATTTCTGTCATTGTTGATTGCTTTGGCCTAAATTACATCGTTAGTCTTTATGGCTGGCTTCTGCTTAACAAAGTGCATTTGAAATTCCTTGAATTGATGCTGTATCTAGTTGGTTCACTATCATCACTGTGTAATACTTCTACCACTGTTTATTCATTTATCAATTGATAAATATTTGCATTATGAGCTTTCTTGTTCAGAGATATTTCATTTCATATGCATGTTTTATTTTTGAGAGTAAATGTAATAGAAATGATGCCACAGTGCATGTGTTATTTGACATTCTGAGATATTGCCATTTAATCTTCCACAATGAGAATTTCAATGAGTATATACTTTTGTTCAATCTTGATATTAGTCTTAGTTTTAGACTTTCTCATTGGTGTGTGGTATGAGCTCATTGAAATTTTGGTTTACATTTCTTCATTTGTAATGATGTTGAAATCATTTATATTTGTGTATATGTATATGATATATGTGTGTAGCACATGGTGTGTTCTTGTCTCTCTGTGTGTATATGTACAAGTATTCTATTATTTACCCTTTTTTTACTTGTTTGAGTTTTGGGGGTGTATATTTTGGTGTGTGGGTAAAAGGGTACCTGCATATATATGAAATCAACATGAAGGGTTATTCCACTGGAACTGTCTACCTTGTTTTGTGAGACAGGAACTCTCACTAGCACCTACAGCTTGCATATTAGACTAGGTTGGATGGCCAAGGACTCTCAGATGTCCACTGTTTCTGACTCCCCAGTACTGAGGTTCCCACACATCACCAAACTTGGATTTTTACACCGAAGATGGGGATCAAACAAGGTTCTCTTGACTGTATGGCAAGCAGTTTACTGATTGACTTACTTCTTATTTTACTGTTTTATAATCTCTTACTTTATATTTTAAGGCAGGCTTTCAGTAAATTGTTGAAAAAAGCTTTGAAATTGCTTTGTGGTCCAGGCAGAACGTAAACTTCGGATCCTTCTGAGTAGATTAGATTATAAGTTTGTGCTTACCATTTTTTCTAGTTTTTTATCTTTAAAGACAGGGTTTCTCTATGTAGCCCTGGCTGTAATGAAACTCTCTCTGTAGACCAGGTTGGCCTTGAACTCTGCCTTTGCCTCTGCCTCCCAAGTGCTGGGACTAAAGTTGTGCACCACCACTGTCCAGATTTTAATACATTTCTATTGAGTCTATAATATGAAAATAAAATTGGATTATTATTCCCCATGTGTATGGTTGAGACCCAAATAAATTCTATTTGGATTTTTTCAGGTCTCTGTTAAATTTAAAATAAACTCTTTTCTCCTCTAAACTGTTTTCTGACCACAATAAGAATCCACATTCATTCTCTGCTCCATATGATCAAATTTTAATAAATAATATATCTTGTAATCTCTGCATAAAAGTAATAATAACTTTTTGTGTACCTGAACATTTTTCTAAAATAATATTGTCTTAGAATGATAAAAAATGTTTATATTATATAATTTGAAATACAAAAAGGGAAAAGTTGCCCTGACCTTCTTCCTGAGGATCATTCATGTGGGATTTCTCCCCTTAAGTTTTAATTAAATGTAATCTCATTCACTATTTGGATACACTCCATGGCTGTTTTTTTAACTCATTAAGTATTTGTTCTACAGAATATTTACATTTACTTGAGAAAATGGCATTGAGTATTGTGAGTATGAATTCTCAAGTGAATATACTTCTTAGGCATGGAAGGAGAAAACCTTAGAATACAAGCAAAACATTGCCTTTCCAAAGTCACTTGAAGACTACAAATTGTAAATGAAAGCAGAAGGTGTGAATTGTGCTGGGGTGATTGGGGTATAATAGGGAGGTACTTAGTCAGACATCAAGACTTCCTTGGTGGGACTTGGGGAAACCAGTCAATGAATGAGCTTGAATGGAAGATGGTGAGATAGTCTTAGAGCTAGAGACATACGAAGAATGGGGTAAATAACAGTACTGCAGCTCTCCAGCCAAGAGGTATAATGACTGATGAAGTTGGACATGGAGGCTCATCACTGTTAAATCTTGGCGCTTGGGAGGCAGAGTCAAGAGGATCATCAGTTAGAGATACTCCAAAGTTTCAGCAATAACACCAACTGTTGATGTGGGAGAACAGGGAAGGAAGATATCATGATTATTTCAGATGATTTAAGGGAAGAGAACAAACATTACATATGATTATCTGGATATCAGGAAAAGAAATACAGGAGAAAAGGAAACTTTGGGTGGGAAAATATTTAGTTTAGAAACGTGGTAGGCTCCTACTAAAGATCTGTGAACGTTCATGTTGTCAAACTGCCTTCTAAATACACATGCTTATAGCCACATATGAATGCTGACTCAGACATTGTCAGACTTCCTTTTTATTGCAGTCCAAAGTAGCTAATGCAAGACTTATAATTTGTCAAAATGTTGAGAATAAGTGATGGTGAAGTGCTTTGTATCTAAATGAAACATCTATATCAACCCTCTCCAAGGGGCATCTGAGGGGTGGTGTCACTCTCTTCAGGGGTGTAGCCACTGATGAGCTGTGTATTCTTCAGTACACAAACTTCTACTCACGCTCGTGCAAGCAACCCTACTTAAATTCAGTGGTTCACACAGAGATGGAAGACAGGAAAGTAGGAGAGAGATAATCTGGGACAAGGAAGGTTTCATAGGAGAGGCAGAGGGAATGACAGAGGATAATTAGAGTGAATATATGTATGAAACCATCAAAGAATAAAAATAAGAAAAATACCTCATTTGGTGGCAAGATAGGCTATAGACCAGTGGTTCTGAACCTTCCTGATGCTGTGACCCTTTAATACAGCTCCTCAAGTTGTAGTAGCCCATAATTATAAAATAATTTTTGTTGCTAATTCATAACTATAATTTTGCTACTGTTATGAACCATAATGTAAATATCTGTGTTTTCCCATAGTTTTAGATGACCTCTGTGAAAGGGTCATTTGATCCCAAAGGGGTCGAGACCCATAGGCTGAGAAACACTGCTATGGACAGATATTAAAAAAAAAAAAAAAAAAGAAAAAATTGAGCTGGGATTAGTGTTTGGTCTTGGCAGAGGTATCAGGGATTCCAATGTCACCACTTCCCAGCTGCATCATATTAATTACATTGTACAACTTTACCAAGCCTTTCTGAATTCACTTTCCTCATATGCCATAATGGAGCTAAAGTCCCTACCCCAAGTGAATTTTTCTGAGAATTATGAATTAGAATATGCAAAGGTAGTCAAGACTTTGGGTTTGGGGCTCTGGAATATTAGATGAGCCAACAGAGCATTTTAAACATTCTTAGTTGTTTTGGACAGTTAATCGAGTTATGCCTGTCGTGCAGTTTTGTCATTGAATTTTTCCTAGCTTTAGCTTTAGTTCTTTAGATAAAGCTAAAATGATTATCTTTGTGCATAATATTGTAAATTTATTAATGCTTCTCTTCACTTTCAACAAATACTTATTAGAGGGAGAAAGACAAATAAAATGAATATCTGGTCAAATTCCGGGAGATTTATTCCTGGAATAAACAATACTTTATTTCTTTGTGCATTCCAGAATGCTGTGTAGGCTCCGACTGTATTAAATAAATGAGAAGTTGAAACCCTAAATTGTTCATCTTCCAACATTTTCCAGCCTGCGATCTATCTTTGGATCAGCTATAATTGCCTGGACAGCTATAATAGCTTCATTAATTTTTGTTTGTATTCTGTGTTCTTTATGCAGAGATGGAAGGCACGCATCGTCCGTGTCAAAATCTAAATGCATTTGTCTAAACCTAGCTGCCTCTGATATAAACACCCAGATCTGAAATCCAAATCACAGTAGAAAATTCTGTATAGTCACTGGGGCAACAAAACTGAAATTCAGTGTAACCCATTATGCTAACTTCAGAACCCAGGACTATTTGTTTATGTTGAAATGTATCTTTAAGCTGTGTTGCCAAGATTTTTTTTTTTTGTGGAATCAGGTGACCATAAATGTGTATTTTTCAGTAATATTTTCTTAAACAGAGCCTATAGTTCTCCTTTAGAAAATCATTTCTTCTTTACTGATCTGTCATTTTAAAAGTACAGACAGCTGTTTGAAAATGTCATGCCCACTCCAGCACTGGAAAATCATTGTTCTATATGTCTTTTAAATTGTTTCTCTTTCCCACAAAGAGGGTCTGATATTTTGGTTTTAATACAATGTTTGGTTTGGGTGTTATTGCTGCTGTTGAATTGTAAAAAAATTCTGACAGAGGTGAAATGTTTCATGATGTTGGATAGTGTCTTTAATGTTAAGTTACACTCATCTGCTCTCTGTGTATCCACTTCAGGGGTGTGTGTGTGTAGGAAATGGTTTTATTCAAGTCTAGATCTCAGAAAAAATAGAGACTACCTTGCAGAAATGTACCCTGTATTTTCAAAAGGAGAGAGTGTCAGGGGATTTACTTAGCAATGACTGATAGATTCCAGTGCTTGGAGAAGTTTTCCATCCTCCCATATGTTCTTTGAAACACTTCTATTTCCTGAGCCAAATCTATATATTCTAATTTTCTATGTTGTGCTCTGCACACATTACATTTATTTAATGGTGACGATGATAATAACATGATATTTGGCAATTTAGTTTCATTTCTAATGCCTTCCCAGATACTTATTAACATTGTCTTCTTTAGAACTTTATGCTATAAGAACCATTCTTATCTCTAAGTGAAAAACAAAGGTAGAGTCACTCTAAAGAGCCTGCTCCAGGTCACTTATTTAATAAATTACAGAGGCCAGGCTGGACTCTAGGTTGGAGCCTCTCAATAATTATTTTACTGTTTTGTTTATATATATTATATTATCAGAAAATTACATTGTCTACCTGCAACTTGTATAAGCTTAAAATTTCCTATATAGGTCCATGAATCCTTTCAAATAGTTTCATATCTATTAAACTAAGTAATAATGTAATTTAATGGACCTATTCTATTTTCATTGTGTTGATGTAATAAAAGACCATGACAAAAAGCAGCTTATGGAAGAAAGGGGTTCATTTTAGCTTACAATTCCAACTTATACTCCATCACTGTCAAGGTAGGAACTTCAAACAGCTAGTCATATCACATGCACAGACAAGAGCATGAGGAAATTGAGTGGATATGTGCTCAGCTGGTTTTCTGCACTCACCCAGTTCAGGACCCTTTGCCTAGGGAATGGTACTATACTCATTGGGGTGCGTCTTCCAGCATCAACCAAGACATTCTTCCACAGACATGTCCACAGGCCAAGCCAATGTAGAGAACCCTTGGCTAAGACTCTGCCCAGGTTGTGCAAAGTTGACAGTACAAACACAAGGCCTCAATCTCTTTACTTTTGATATCGTGGAGCTCTTCAAAATTATCTTAAGTTTGAAGATTGGGTTTGTTGTGTTTTGGATTTCAAATATCCTCCACAGATTCCTGTTTTTACTCACAGCTTTGGACCTTAGTAGAAGTAATTTAGGTCATTGGGTGCCCCCACTTGAAAAGATTACTGGAACCTGGATGTAGTTTCTGTTCTCTTTCTTCTTCCTCTTGATTAGCAAGAGATGAGCAGTTTCTTCTTCCACATGCTCCTCACTAGAGCTTGCCTCATCAACAGGACCAAGCAACTCCAAGATGAAGTCCCTGAAACCTGAACCAAGGCAAATCTTTCCTACTTCAAATTATTTATAACAGGTATTTTTTCCAAGTTAGAGAACCCTAGCACAGTTAAATTATCTATCTATCTATCTATCTATCTATCTATCTATCTATCTATCTATATCTTTTAACCCTGGCTTAGCAAAACTGATAATACATTAATTTTAAAATGACAGAATGATAATGATTCATATTTCCTTAACATATAAACTAGCTCCTAATGTGTAATATTAGTTTAAAACATCAAATATTTGGTATTTCATGAATATATTTATTAAGTGCCTATTTCTAATATTTTAGTAAAACTATAAAGTCTGTTCCTTGAGGATACTAATTTTGGCTCATTGTGTGCTACTTACACTTAAGGTTTTTCCATACAGGTGTTAATATTTTCATTGTTCACAGCATCAGAATTTCTACCTGGGTATAAAGGCCTTGCAGATGATCTTAGCATCATTACAGTGTTCTCTTTACAGACTACTGTAATTTAGGATGTGTCGGAAACTTGTTGAATAAATGTTTAGAGCATTTATAATCCTCAGGTTAAAAATGTCCCACTTTTTTGAGGCACAGCAAAAGATTATAGAGATTATTTTGTCATAAACCTGTGATAGTTTACAGATGTGCTTATGACATTTCTTTCCAAGTTATTAGAATTTTTTCTTCTTCTTTTTTAATTTATTTTTTATTTCTTTAAGTTACATCTCAATTGCAATCCCCTCCCTAATTCCTCCTCCAGTACCACCCTCTTCCCACTCAACCACCCCATCCCCTTCCCTTTTTTTAAGTTTAAGGTATATCTTCCCCCCCCCAACAACTCCCTCTTTCAGTCCAACAACTGGCCCTTTCTCTTATAACAATAAATACAATACAAAACAACAGAAATAATTAGGCCACAATTATGAGAGTTATAGGGCTTAGCATACATTCCCAATGTCCAGTCCATACGTATTTGGGACCTGACTTTAACATTCTACTATCTAACCATCTCCATGAGTTTAAAGTTCTATACCTAACTCAGCTTCCATCCCAACCTGCATCACAATTTTAAAAAATCTTCTTAGATCCAGCAACATTTATTTATCCAAATATAAGAGATAGATAGGTGGTCTTCAAAACATCAAGAGAGCTACAGAATATGGCATTCAAAGATATTTTCTTAACTTAAGATTTTTTTTTGATATCGAGACATGTCAGCTCCTGACAGCACCCCCTATTCTACTCCAAGTAGAAGATGAGCATCGAAAAATCTCCAAGTGGAGATGGTTGAATTAGTGGCAAGCCTATCTCTTGGCAAGAAAAACCCCTTGCTTCAACTGTAGACAGAATGCTGTCCAAACAGGACAAATCTTGGAAGCAGGTAGGTTGACAGCCTAGCTCTGTCAAGACAGGGTAGACAAATCCTTCATAATTCCTGCTTACAATCAATGTCTGTCAGAGAAACGGGGCCAAATGGCTGAAGATTGATGCTTTTATATATGGAGAGAAATTGGGAACTGTCCAGGCAGCCACTGGTATGTCATATCTTAGTTTTGGAAGCTGCTGGCCCTGCACTTACTGTATAATCAGATATATTATCCCTCTCAGGTCTCTGATGTGGTTGAAGACTAGATAGCTAGAGTCTCATAGTTAAATTTTGAGTTGTTTAAGAATCAAGTTATTAGAAATTATGTTTTGTTATTATTCTAAATCAATGTCAAGATTATCATTTATGTATCAAAATTATTTTAGACATATTTTAAACCCATACTTTGATTTTCATAGCAGAATCAACTATACTCGCTTTTCTTCTTTTTTAAAAAATTGAAAATCCATACATATACTCTGATCATGGATTCTCCTCCCTCTTCTCAAATGCTCCCCGTCTCCATCCATCCAACTCAGTGCCTTCTTTCTCTCTCTTTCTCTTTAGAAAACAGACATGAAAATGCAGAAGTCAACCAAACTAGTATAAAAATAAATGAAAAACTAAAAAAAAAAACTCCACAGAAAACCTACACATACATACAGACACACAGAACAAAACCTATAAAAACACAACATAGAAAACTGTAATATACAAGCAAAAGATACCTTTTACCCAACCTGGTCTACAAAATGAGTACAGGACAGCCAGGGCTTGCTACACAGAGAAAATCTCTCTCGAAAACCAAAAACTAAAACCCGCCAGAAATCACCACCACCACCACCAACAACAAAAGAATGCCTAAACAAAACCATATGAGACAAAAACTCTACAGAAACATTATTAAGTTCATTTTGTTTTGGCCATCTCCTGATGGGCATGGGGCTTATATTTAAGTGTGGTTTACATACACTGTGAGGCTCCTGAATTTTTCTTTGCAAGTGGTTTTCAATTAGATATAACTTCTTGTTTAGAGATAAGAACTTGTGTTCATTTCCCGTATCAGTACGGGTACCTGGTCTGGTTTGAACATGTGCAGGATCTTTACATAGTCTATGTGAGTTCCTACATGCAACAGTCCTGTTGTGTCCGGAAGACACTATTTCCTTGGTGTCATCTATCATCTCTGACTCTTACAATCTTTCCCCTTCTTCTTCTGCATAGCTTCCTGAGCCCTGAGGGGAGGGGTTTGAATTCCATTTAGGACTGTATACTCACTTTTCAAGTCAGCAAACACTACAACAGTAGACTATCCTAATTATTAAAAAGCATGCATTTAATTCCAACAAATTTCTCTAAAATTAGCTCCTTGCATAAATCATATGGTCATTTGGATTTCAACAGGTATTTATTTAAATCATTTAATACTCTCCAAATACAAAGAACAAAGTTAAGGAGTTTTAATGTAATTTAAGGGTCTTTCTTGTAATCCTTTTGTTGTATCATGAAAATCAAATGTGTCAAGGATTTCTTCTCTTTCCAGTGACACTAGATTTATGAGAGTGTAATAGATGCTAAAAGACACAACACATTGCTGATATTTTCATAGTTTTTTTAACTTCATGGGAATAATTACAATTATAAAGAGTTTTAAAGTTTGTAAAAGCAAGTTAGTTTTCCACTGTTCTGCCCTACATAAAATGAAAGCAAGTTTCAGATAAAAATGCAATATTTACACATTTCTTAAAATAGTAATTAGTAAGCTAGCATAGTTTAACCTATTTCATGAACCTGACAAAGTTCCTGCTTTCTATTCTTTTTTGAGTTCTACAATCTTTCAGCACCTACCACCTGGTATATCTCTTGAGATATGTTTAACAACATTTTAGAAGGTTTTTACCTGGAGAGTAACTATTAGTTTGTAGAAATATTAGTAAAATAATGAATGGATACTGAGCTGTTTAGGGATTAAACCCAAAGCACTATTTCAAGAGGGAGATTCTCTTATTATGACCATGAAAGCATAGTTTTTTAAGCCTATTCACTTTACTTGAATAGACCTTCAAAGAAGAGCTGATACCAATACTCTTCAAACTCTTCCACAAAATAGAATCAGAAGGAACACTGCCAAACTCATTCTAGGAGGCCACAGTCACCCTGATTCCTAAACCACACAAAGAACCCAACAAAGAAAGAGAACTTCAGACCAATCTCCCTCATGAACATAGATGCAAAAATACTTAATAAAATACTGGCAAACTTAATCCAAGAACATTGAATTAGTGGCAAGCCTATCTCTTAGCAAGAAAAACCCCTTGCTTCAACTGCAGACAGAATGCTGTCCAAAAAGGACAAAACTTGGAAGCAGGTAAGTCGACAGCCTAGCTCTGCCAAGACAGGGTAGGCAAGTCCTTCATAATTCCTGCTCTACAACCAATGTCTGTCAGAAAAACAGGACCAAACGGCTGAAGATTGATGCTGTAATGTATGGAGAGAAAATGGGAACTATCCAGGCAGCCCCTGGTATGTCATTTCTTAGTTTTGGAAACTGTGGGCCCTGCACTTCCTATATAATCAGATATATTTATCCCTCTCAGGTCTCTGAGGTGGTTGAAGAATAGACAGCTAGAGTCTCATAGTTAAATTTTGAGTTGTTTAGGAATCAAGAGGGTGTTCTGGATCTAAGAAGATGTTTTTAAAATTGTG
>CAJQZJ010032332.1:1250194-1270853 GCA_907164525.1 Lophiomys imhausi
CATTGGGAATGTATGCTAAGCCATATAACTCTCATAATTGTGGCCTATTTATTTCTGTTGTTTTGTATTGTATTTATTGTTATAAGAGAAAGAACCATTCATTGGACTGAAAGGGGGAGCTGTTGGGGGGAAAAGATATACCTTAAACTAAAAAAAAAAAGGGGTAGAGGATGGGGGGTTGAGGGGGAAGAGGGTGGAAGGGTGGGACTGGAGGAGGGAGGAGGGAGGGGATTGTGATTGAGATGTAACTTGAAGAAATAAAAAATAAATTAAAAAAAGAAAAAAAAAGTATCGTACACCATGATCAAGTAGGTTTCATTCCAGGAATGCAGGGATGGTTCAACATATGAAAATCCATCAATGTAATTCACCATATAAACAAGTTGAAAGAAAAAAAAAACACATGATCATCTTGCTAGATGCAGAAAAAGCATTTAACAAAATCCAACACCCCTTCATGCTAAAAGTCCTGGAAAGAGCAGGCATACAGGACCATACCTAGAAATAATAAAGGCGATATACAGCAAGCCAATAGCCAACATCAAATTAAATGGAAAGTAACTGAAGCATTTCCTCTAAACTCAGGGACAAGGCAAGGATGTCCACTTTTTCCATATCTCTTCAACATAGTACTTGAAGTTCTTGCTAGAGCGATAAGACAACTAAAGGAGATCAAGGGGATACAAATTGGAAACGAAGAAGTGAATTTTTTTTTAAACTGGTAAAAACCAATAGCTAATAGTTATTATAATATAGCTCCTAATTTTACCACTAGAAAGGAATAGTGAGTATCTAGTTCATTCCTTATAATTACACTCTGTACAATGAGTGTGCTTCCTTCACTCTGTGTTCCCATAATAAACTATGTTCATGTATACTCATAACAATGTGGGATATCAGTCATGAACTGAAATCTTCCAAACAGAAGCAAAACAAGCCTTTCTTCTTTATAAATTATTTGAGTGTTTGTTACAGTGATAGGAAACTAATGTGGATATACAGTATATTGGGGGAATAAAGTGGAAAAAGAATGGAAATGGATTGAATAGCAGATCTATGAGGTTGTAATGTCAACATGAAATGTAAGTGAGAATCTCTAGAAAAAATATGGCCTACTACATCAGCCTTTCACTGGGTAGAAATAGTTGGATATGGACAATAACTTACTAAGGGTAAGTTGGATAAGGGTTGTTCTGAGTTGTGTGTCTTCATCTACTATTATCTTTCTCAGTAACTGACCAGGGATGTCTGTGAGATTTGTTTAATGTGGGCCTCCCTGGAGGATGCAATTTAAGCACACTCATCACAGCTGTGAAGTAAGCCATTTCTTGTTAAAAGTTCTGAGTGCTGCATTGTTGTGTTTGCTGTAGTGCCAGCACTGAGCCAACTCTATTATTATTTGGAAAGCAACTTTGCTGGGACACCATTTTTCTCTTCCTCCTTTTTCTCCTTTCAGTATTAAGGATTGAACTTATGGCCTGACACATTCCAGGTAAGTGCTGTACCACTCAGATATCAGTTCTCCAATGTCTTTTCACTGAGAGCAAACTTATGAAAAATTAGAGAAATATTGAAAAGCACACTATGGACAGGAAAAGGTAATGTACACTGGTTCTAAGTCAGTATTTCCAAAAGTATGAATCATTGATCTTTTTGAGACAGAAGAAAGCAAATGAGGCTAGTCAGTTATCAAGTAACTTACAGAACTCCTCCAGGAATACAGAGGATACCCATTGGTCTCTGTAGCTAGAAAGTTGCACATCAGAGGCATGAGGAATTAGATCATTCTTTCTAAATGGGAGTCATAGTTATTGGGCTTGTGCATAGACTAGCCTAGAACATTTAATGTAGTACTTGCTGGTACTAAATTCATGGCAATCGCCCTGCCTTGACCTCCTGAGTGCTAGTGCTGTGCACAAAGATTCCCCATCCACCCATCTTTGTGGACTGGGACAGAAGCTTGTGGAACTCTTAAGGATGGTACGGAAGTCTGCACTAGCTGATCCCGTATGTAACTGTATCCTTACATTCCACTTCTGTTGGTTCCTGGATATATGATTTTATTATTAAACTGAGTTATGCTAGGGCTCCCTGACTTTTTGACTTAATAGGTCCAAAAGGAGAGTCCCAGATGTGTGGTCACTTGGTGTCCATATGTTCTGGAATTCCATCATTACCAGAGCCCAGTAGCATGCCAGAGGCTGTTTTCCTAATAGTGTGCAACTCTCCTCTCCAGATGTCATGGCCTTACTCCAAAACTCCAGGAGCTTAGTTTTTGATTCTCTTGCTGGGGCTTGCCATAAAATCCACACCACATCTATTTTCTGCTACTGATGCTTCCAGCATCATAGATCCACAGGACAGCAACCTCCAAGGGCAGTCCCTCCAACTCTTCACAGACAACTTTCTTGCTACAGGCTTCAGGCTAAGCCAGTAACCACTTAGGATGCTCATGTGTGGACTAGGTTATAGTATTTTAAAATTCGGAGTGTATTATCTATAGCACTTCAAGAGGCAGTTCAGGTTTTACGCTGTTTCCTTCATAGCAGGGAATGTAAGATGAAGCCATATTGTCTTTTCTTTAGAAAGTGTCACTGATCCATGACCACCTAAAATTTTCACTGAAAGAGAAGGTACCAAAACCTTCATAAGATTTGTTCCTACCATTTGGAACATATCATCAAAGCCTTTAGTATGTTTATGGCCATTTCTTTGCACTGATTGTTTCATACGATACTGTCAACGGAACAGATCATTAGGTGTTATTTGATATTCTTATGAGGTGCAAATCTTTGGATAGAATTATGGCAAAGGAAAAGATAGGTCAAAGTATATGTAAAATTCTTATGTATGCATGAAAAATATTTCAATTATTTTTCTTTATTTTGATAGAAACAGTGCGTTAATTTTATCAAGGGGCAAATGCTATGTATTTGGGGTCATGTTAATTTGTGGGAGCAACTATACCGTGTCTGCTTTGCAACTCAGATGAAGACTAACCTTGACTCCATTGAGTTTGTGATAGAGCGTAGTCACTCTTGTTCTCCTGTATCCTTCTGCTTCCTGCAGTGTCTAGAGTAGTGAGTTAATTTATTACTCTGCACTCATTACATTTTTAGAGATTGGCACAAATTTCTAACCATTAGGCTGAAGTGTATAAGTACAATCTTTTAAAAGCTATCACTTGGATTCTATACCAGAAAGATAAGAACTTCATGTGTCCTTCATTTCTTTAGCAACTCTATATTTTCAATTAGTCTCGGTGTCAATTGTCACATTTTGGGACTTGTGGGAAGCATACTGTGAGTGAGAATCAGAAATGGAGATATGATACTGTGGAGTAACACATATGAAGGGGAAAGAAAAAGAGCAGCATTAGCCAAGGATATCAGACTAAATGTTCATGAGTGTCTGACAGCTTAAGTTTTAAAATTCTTATTGAGTCTAATTTTCCTGGCTTTAAAAATCTGTGTTGTGTGTGTGTGTGGGGGGGGGGGAGGAGAGAGAGAAAGCGAGAAAGAGAGAGTAAAGGTGTGTGGGTGTGAGGGTGTGTGTGGGGGGGGAGGGAGAGAAAAAGTGTGAATGTGTGTATGAGTGTGTGTTTGTGAGAGTGTGTGAATGTATGTGTGTGTGTGACTGTGTGTTTTTGCAGTCATTTCTGAAAGTTACTGCCTCCCAAAAGTTCAGAAAGATTTGCACTAATAGTTTTATTCTGATTTTTTTGCTTTTGTTTGTTTTTTGAGACAGGGTTTCTCTGTGCAGCCTTGTTCTGGACTCACTCTGTAGACCAGTCTAGCCTCAAACTCAGAGATTTGTCTCTTCTGCCTCCCAAGTGCTGGGATTAAAGGTGTGCACTACCACCGCTCGGCCCAATATTTCTAATGTCAGCTTATATAGAATATATGATCTTTTAAAATGATTTGTTTTTAATTATGTACCTCTGCATGTATATGCACATGAGTTCATGTGTCTGTAGAGGCCAGAAGAGGCTATTGCCTTAGAGCTGGAGTTACTGGAGGTTTTGAGCCACCAGGCGTAAGTGCTGAGAACTGGACTCAGGTCCTCTAAAAGGCAGCAGCAGTCTTAATCCCTGAGACATTTCTTCAGCCCAAATAGGTTTCGCTGTTTTTGTCCCTGCTCTTGTTTGTTTATTTTGCTTTTTTGAGTCAAGATCTTACCATTTAGTGCAGGGTGGCCTCTGAACTTGTAATTCTCCAGCTTCTGCCTTTTGAGTGCTGATATTTTAGGTATGTACCACCAGGGATTACTAAACACATAATATATTTTACATCAGTTTTTACAAATTATTTGAAGTAGGAATACAATTTTGTATTTGTGTCTGTGGATATTCAGCATTGCAATTATCATGATGAAAGAACTCTTTTGCCAATGAATAATTTTAATAGAATTCAAAAACCAAGTGCATTTAACTTTTTTTTTCTTTTCAATGGAAAACTAGAGATTAAGTCCGGGGCCTTGCACCTGCTAGGTCTATGACTGACTGAGTGCGTTGTCAGCTCTGTGAGAGACTGGTGCTCTACAATCTCAGTTCTATCCCACTGTGCAAAATTTCCTCCCTTATTATTAGCATCTTCCTGTTTAATTCATTGCAGCTTATAAGTAATTTTTGAAGTGAAGCTAAGACCTCAAGCTTTGTTATCATTTTTTAGTGTTTTGTTTGATGATTTAGGTTTACTCATTTGCTTTTAGTTATTCTAGATTTCTTGAGTTTATTTATTAATTTCAGGGCCAGCTTTACAGTTTCTTTGAAGGAATCATCTGAGATTGCAATGATTCTGTATGCCAATTTTAGAATTGCAATCTTAACCATGGGAAGGCTTTTGATTTCTGACATTGTGCGCATTTCTGTTTGTGTTGGTGTGAAGCATACCAGTTACTAACCAATCCCAAAGGCAAACTCCCGCTGTCCACAGGATATCAGAGGTGAGGCTTGTGCTATCTACTAGAAAGAAGGTTCTAAAACCTTCCACCCTCTGCGTTTGAGCTTTAGTGTTACTGGGTCCTGTGTCTGATAAGTCAGAACATACAAAAACTAAAGTGTATGGTGAGTTTATTATTTATAGATAGGTAGCATAAGACACAAAGTGTTAGATTCACTGTGAGCTGTGACCCCACAATAATGAATCAGCCCAGCACGGATGGATAGAATTTTTGGTGGGAAGGTGGGACTGGGAGGGGTGGAAAGAAGACACTAAGATGGAGATATAACCTGAAATAATGATAATAATTAAAAAAGACTTTCTGGTGTGTAATTAAGACTCTGAAAGATAGGCCTGCCTTGGATTATGTATCTCTTGTTAACGTGACACACTGCAAAAGCTTTGAAGACATCCTGATTTTAGGGAACAAACAAACAGCAACAAAAGAGCTTGCTGCCAACTAACAGAAGATGCTACGACCCAGAAAGAAAGGTCCAAGCTGTTTCAGACAGTCCCGTCCCCAACCCTCCCACCTGCTTTTCAACATGTTACATCTTCAGTACATCCTCTTGCTCTTCTTTAGAGCTAGAAGCAAGACTCTAAGGTCAGTGGGAGAACTATCCTGCAGTAGACGTCTTTAATTTCCTTAATTACCTGAACAGTGAATTTAGTTGAAGAAACCTAAAACTTATACTCTGAAAATGTGTATTCTATTAGTCTACAGTTAATTTTTAATAATCATATACTAATTTTCCCTCAACAATGTTGTGCAGTTTGGAGAATTCAAATTTTATATTTCTTTTGTTAAATTCATTAGCCAAATACTTTTCCTGCTATTATAAATGGTACTGCTTTCCAAACTGTTTTTTTTTATTTTTAAATTTTTTTTTATTTTTTTATGGCTCAGTTTTCATTGTTTGGGTTGCTTCTGTTCTTCCATTCTAACAGTGTATGCCATTTGATTGGAATGTTACCATTTAATGTCATTTTCTCATGCCGTGAAGCTCTGCTCCTATGGACCCCTTTGTTGTCATTTATATATTATACACCTAATAGCATGAGTATGTGGCTTTTTAAAACTGCAATTTCTTTTAAAAGTACTTGAGACAATGAAAGGACATAAATATGAATACTTTCACAAATAATTATATGCCTTACACTGTCTTCTCCTTCACTATATGGTCATATTACAACATTTTCTTGCAAATCTCATAATTTTTCTTAAAAGACAGGTATTTTATATAATAGAACAGCTATGCAGCTTTCCATTCTGTTTTTTCGAATGTGACTTATTGCTTGTTTTTCTATGTAGGTGCTTGGTTAAACTCTGTTAGTGAATCCATTTTGCCACAGTATGAAATCTCATCAGTGATTAGCATATGTTACATCTGCTACTAATAAAATTTCTCTTTTTATTTTGGAATGCATTTACTTTATTTATTTTTGAGACTATAATATAACTACATCATTTCTTTTCCTTTCTTCCCTCCAAATTCTCCCAGGTACACCCCTTACTCTCTTCTAAATTCATGGCTTCTTTTTTTCTTTAATTGTTGATACATACATATGTGTGTGTGCACATATTTACAGATATGTGAATACATATACATGCATTCATATATATGTGTGTATAATGACATTATATGTGTATATTACGAAATGCATAAATATAACCACAATCTGTATAATGTTACTTGTATGTATATGTTTTCAGAGATGACTGTTTGGTATTAGATAGCTTTTATTCTTTGCTATACAAGGTTTCTTTGTGTGCAGTAAAGACTCAGTTGGAACTTGCTATGTAGCCCAGGCTGGCTCTTGCTTCCGTAGGGCTAAGCTCTCATCACGGACTTGTCAATTTGCTTTTGTCCAATCTCAGCAAAATACTTTGTTCCCATTGATGCACAGGCACAGAATTTCATTTAAAATGTATTTGAATGTAGTTGGACTACAACTCACTGAAAAGGCAAAATTTGAACCACATGTTAATGAATAGGAATAGAGATCACAGGGAGGTCACCGTTCACAAATGAACATTTGTGACCATATTTATGTCTTTGTTTGTTTGCTAAGCAGGTCCTATTTTGTTCTCCTAATTTGTTCTAATTGGTTCATATGTTTTGGTAAAAAAGACTGCTCAAGAGTAAAATAATACTGAATTGCATGATGGCATGGAATGTGATGTTTTGTTTGAGCTGTTTGTATCTTATGGGGAGAACGGAATCACTGCTTATTAGAGTTAGAATTATATGACAATAATGATAAATTTAAGTGGATCAGATACTGACCGCATGACTTAGAATTGTATTATTTTAGGTTCTCATTATTCTCATCAATGACATTTACCTACATGGCAAGTGTAATGTGTGAAAATATGTGAAACGTGACACAGTTATCCTTAAGAAGAATGAAATGATCTAATATCTCTTCTCTTTTAACTAAACAACCAAAAAAAAAAGCTGTTTGGTAAATAACTCTTGCTTGTTTGAAATAACTGTAAAGATTTTTTTTCCACATCAAAATGTCCGTGGGTACAGCTGAGCATGGCGGTGTACACCTGCATTCTAAGCTGGTTGGAAGGCTGATGGTCATTTAAGCTCACGAAGTCAAATACCAACCTGGGAAGCAAAGTGAAGCATCATCTAAAAGGTTATAAATGTAAACCAATAGTAGCTTTCATAGCTTAGTAGTTAAATTTCAATTTTGACTGCTATAATTTTTATATACTTGTTTCTGGTTTAATATTAGCATAGGGTAATATTAATATTACTTCTTATAGAAAGCTGGGGTAAATAAAATATCACCAGATCTGTGTCAAGATGAAGAATTTTCATCTATTTGCTTTTCTTGCATAGATACTAACTGAATTCTTAGTGTGTAGTGTGTTAAACACAGTTGTGGAAAAAATAAGTATGGCCTTTTCTATTGCCATGATAAAACACCATAACCAAGGCAACTTATAACAGAAATCACTTAATTGGAGTATGGTTCCAGAGTGATAGTCTGATGGTGGAGCAAAGACATGAAGGCAAGAACAGCTGAGAGCTTCCATCTCGAATTGCAAGCAGGAGGCAGAGAAAGTTAGATCTAAAAGGCTCAAGTCTTTGAAACCTCAAAGCTCACCTTCAGGGACATGCACCAGCAAGGCCACACCTCCTAATCTTTCCTAAACAGCCACTGACTGGGGACTAAGTATAAAATGCCCAAGAATCATGGGAGACATCTCATTCAAAGCACCATATGGCCCTTTCTTTAATAGAATTTAACATTATATGTATGTATATAGGAGAATATCCAACTTTCTTACACACAGCAGGTGCTTTTATCCTATAGCGCCCATCCTATGGATCCTTAAACTTATCTTTAGATGATTGACTAGAATATTTTTCATCTTAAATTGCTTACTGGCAAGTTCTGTTGTTATCAGTACATTTGTAGTTGTTAGAAATACATAATTACTAAAGTTAATTTTATTTCTTATAGTCTGTGAATTGTAGCTTAGAAAATGAGCAAATGTAAGTGTAATTTACCTTTACTATGAAGTCTTTTCAAGAAATTGAACATAATTGCAAAACACCAAACATATTCAGTGTTGACATCTCCTTTCCCCTAATCTTTAAAACTCTACCCTTCTAGATAAGGGAAAAGCACATCCCTTGCATAATTGTTCAGGTTATTTCTTGGACATAATTGATAAATTTGGTAGAGTAATTTTTAATTTTTTTATAATACAAACAAGAGCATTTGCTGTGGTCTCTGACTTGGTCCTGTTGGGAATTTCTACATTATTATATATTTTTAGAAAGAAGTAATTAAAAAATTCCTTGAAACATTCATAGATGTACACAGTATATTATAATTACATTTATCACTGAAACCCTCCATCTACTTCCTTTTGGCCTTCTCTCTAATGTATTTCCCTTTCCGTTTCCATGTCTTTTTAAAAATAATCTGCCAAGTCCAATCAGTGCTGCCCACATATTAATAGCTCTGATGTTATCCTCTGGTACATGAAGAACCCCTCTGAGAGAAGTGAGTCTTCTTCCTTTAGCATCCATCAACTGACAACTGCTCCTCAGCTGGAGACAGGTGCCTGAGCCACACCTTATCCCACGTTCTTGAGTCTTAATTGGATTAGTCTTGTTCAGGACTTGTAAAGATAAACATAACTCCTGAGTTTATATGTACAACAGCTATGTCATGTACAGAAGGCAGTATTTCACAGCACCCTTCCCCATCTTCCTTGCATTCTTTCCAGGCTCTCAAGTGGGATGTTTCCTGAGGCTGGAGGGAGGGCCAAAATAGATGTGACTGAGAGCTCACAGTCTCTTATTTTCAGGATGTGAACAATTATGACTCTGTAAAATTACTATTTCAATAAAAAGCTTGCTGTGCAAGAGCAAGCTGTACAAGACCAGCACAAATTTATGGATAAAAACATAGATATTTAGAAGACAATTTGGCAACATGGTCATTTAGCAAAGGGTTTTCTCCCTGGTTCTCCGACTTCTGTTGCCATGAGATTTGCACACATTTACAATACCAAGCACCAATTCCTTCCTGTGGTGCAGGCCTCAAATCCAATCAAGAGAGTACCCATAAATAGTTTTGTCACTATTGCACCAGTGTGGATAATTTTCCTGTCAAGTCAGTATTTCTGTAGCATAGAGGGCATAGAGGGTCCAACTCTTGATAAGATCAATATGTTTTCTCTTAGAACAGCCTTCATAATACCTTCAGCGACATGAAAGTTAGCCAATAGGAAGAGTTTCCTGGTCAGTTCAGGTTCATTTCTCAGTGTCCTGCATTCAATGTGAATAGAGTGAATAGTGTCTTCAGCAATAGGATCTTAATGTCCAGTTATGGTGAGCCATCCACAGTAATGGCAGCAGCCTGTGTTGATTTGGTGCCTCTGACCAGTAAGTCCTAGGGGATTGTCCTTTGCACAGAACTGAGATTTTTATTTATTTACCCATGTCCCTTCGGAGCACACCCACTGTGTGTGGTGTTCCTCTTTTCAGACTCCTCTTTTTGTTACAGATTTAATTAGCTTACAAACTAATAATTCATATATTCTTAATTTTAGTTAGCCCACTTCCCCACCTCCCCTTTCCCTCACCCCTCTGCCACTTTCTCTGCTAAACCCGTTGCTTCCTGTATTCTTCTTCCCAGGCTCTCTCACATCACATACATTCTCCTATCTCTTGTTAATACTTTAAAATTTGGATTGCAAAAATTATATATTCCCATGTGCCTTCTACATGCAAATTTAATGTTGGCTATGTCTTCCCCTCCTCCTTATTCTCTCACTCCAAGGTTCCATTTTCTTGGACCCTTCCG
Source organism: Lophiomys imhausi (assembly GCA_907164525.1). Taxonomy (NCBI): domain Eukaryota; kingdom Metazoa; phylum Chordata; class Mammalia; order Rodentia; family Muridae; genus Lophiomys; species Lophiomys imhausi. The sequence goes on from CAJQZJ010032332.1 coordinate 1,260,475, forward strand.
CCTCCAGTATTTCTCTGCCACTTTCATTTCTCCTGTATTCTATTATCCCATCTCCTTAGATGTACAAGCCATGGACCATTTTTGATTGCCTGGATTCTGCATGCTCTCTACATATAAAACAAAAGATCTCAAGCTAGGACAAATGTAATAGACAGAACATACGTCATTTGTCTCTCCTAGCCCGAGTTACCTCACTAAATACAATTTTTCCAGTTCCATCCATTTACCTGAAAATTTTGTTATTTTTATTTTCTATTACATGATGGTAATATCCCATCATGTATGTTCACCAGTTTTTATTAGCCACTTACCCATTGGTGGACATCTTTATTGAGACCATTTCTAGCTATTGGGAATAGAGTATCAGTGAACATGAATGCACAAGTGTCTCTGTAGAAAGATACAAAATCCTTTGGTATATGCTCAGGAGTGGTATAGCCAGATCATATGGTAATTCTGTATATTATTTGATTTAATTTTCAGACTAATTTTTATTAAGTAAATAAGGCCAGTAGTAGAACAGTTTTATTTCTAGTTTTTTTTTTTTTAATGAAACCTTCTGAGTGTTTTCTAAAGATGGTTCACCATTCCTACCATCAGACAAATGTGCTGTATAGGAGAATATAAATTAAGTCTTCAGTGAAGAAAAGGTGAGATGGAATGGTTTAGAAATATATCCTTTATTGAACAATTCCAGTGATCTGTGCCATTCTCCCCAGCATATTGTCAGTTTGTCTTTCTTTAAAGTTCCAGCACCTAATCTATATGTCATATGCAGTAATTAGAGGTTGCATGCTGGCTCATGACAAATAAATAAATAAATAAATAAATAAATAAATAAATGAGTTAATTTATTAAACCTTCCTATTTTCTCTTTCTCATAGAACCAGATAAGCCACAATACATATTGGTTAGGGAGGCTTAATGATAATATACCTGTATTTGGAAATGAATAGTAATTGCATATGGTTCCCTTCAAAGTAAATGGCATTAGTTCCCTCAGGTATAGATGGAGTGCTATAATCACAAAGCCTTTCATAATACCTTTCATTCTACTAGGAATTTCACATGAGGCATTATGTAGTATATTCTTACTACATGACTTGCAAAAGTGAAGAATTGTGAGCTGCAGTGAAGTAAGAGCAAGAATTTGGTTAAGTGAATTATACAATTAAGTTCTGCATGCTAACACTCATGAATTTATAGGGGCTATTGTGTAATTAGTTTACAAAAGAAAGAGCATTGGAGTTATTTATGACAGATGTTTACCTAACTTAAAACAGGAAGAGTATATTTACTTCTATGTAGTTATTACAATGTAATTAAAACCATAAAACCACCTTATCTGAATTTCAAAGCTGGGGCATTTTTTTTTCTTCTTTTTCTTTTCCTTAGCCTTATTGACTGCAGCTCTCCTCACTAATTATGCGAGGATCACCGAAGAGGGCCACAGGTTGACACTATGGGTGCCAGACATTTTAGAAAGGTTTTATTTATTTATTTTGCCACAGTGTTAAGTAGAGTGATGCAAGTATCTCTCTGAAAACTATTGACAAACAAACAAACAAACACCCTCCCCCCCCAAGATGTGGCAGGTGACTAAAGTTCTAGGGGTGGTTGGGGAGCAAAAAGAGGTTGTTTCGTCATCAGATGCTTCAAGATGTTCTGAGTTTCGGTACACACTATCACCTTCCAGACCTGAGGAAACAGAAATGGACTTGAGCATTAATCTTCAGTTTGGTTTTGTATGCACTTGGTGTTATGGAGTTTCAGTGTGACATCTACTGCATGCCATTGCCAAGTGGGTTGGCTTTGGGCTGCTTACTTTCCCCAGCAAATCTGCTGCAAGAGAAAGTTCCTGCAGGGAGTAACAGTTGGATTTTCAGAAAACATGAACCATCTCTTTATTCAAGGCACAGGGAAATAAGCCCAGATGTCAAATGTCAGCTCCAATCACTTCAGCTCATTCCTCCATAATCATTTGCTTGTTATGGGAGATTTCCGACTTCTCATAACGGCTCACTTGGATCAGGGAAACATTGTTCAGGGATTTGACAACATGTGCAAACTCTTTTTGAATTAATTTTCAAAGCCTTTTGTGACTGGTGTCAATTTGGCAACAGTGTTCTTTCATATCTGTAGGCTCAAGGTCTTGAGTTTGGGGTTGTTGTTTTTTTCTCATTTCAGTTTTCTTTAATTTCACTTCATTACATTTCATTGATTCCGATTTCATGATATTATATTCCATTCCATCTCATTTCATTTTTACAATTCCATGTCATAAGCTCTCTGCATTTCATCACTTTCTTTCATCATCACCACATTATTTCAATCCATTACATTTCTTCATTTTGCTACATGAAATATAATTGCATTCATTAATTTCATCTCATCATTTAATTTTTCATCTCAGTCCATTTCTTTCCCTACATTCACTCAGTAAATTTCAGTTCACATTTTCTTTTTTTTTCTCATGTTCCTTTATTTTTTATTTCCTCAAGTTACATCTCAATCGCAGTCCCCTCCCTATTCCCTCTCCAGTCCCACCCTCCCACCCTCAACCCCCCATCCTCTTCCCTTTTTTTTCTTTTAAGTTTAAGGTATATCTTATTTTCCCCTACAGTTTCCCCTTTCAGTCCAACAAATGGCTCTTTCTCTTATAATAATAAATACAATACAGTACAACAGAGGTAATTAGGCCACAGTTATGAGGGTTATATGGCTTAACGTACATTCCCAATGTCAGGTCCATATGTATTTCGTACCTGACTTTAACATTCTACTATCTAACCATCTCCATGAGTTTAAAGTTCTATATCTGACTCAACATTCATACTAACTTGTAACACAATTTTAAAAGTATTTTCTTAGATCTATAACACTCTCTTGACTCCTAAACAACTCAAAATTTAATTATGAGACTCTAGCTATCTGTTCTTAAACCACCTCAGAGACCTGAGAGGGATAAATATATCTGATTTTATAGGAAGTACAGGGCCTGCAGCTTCCCATACTAAGAAATGACATACCAGTGGCTGCCTGGACAGTTCCCATTTTCTCTCCATACATTACAGCATCGATCGTCAGTCATTTGGCCCCATTTCTCTGACAGACATTGATTGTAGAGCAGGGGTTATGAAGGACTTAGCTACCCTGTCTTGGCAGAGCTAGGCTGTCGACTTACCTGCTTCCAGGTTTTGTCCTTTTTGGACAGCATTCTGTCTACAGTTGGGGCAAGGGGCTTTTCCTACCAAGAGATAGGCTTGTGACTAATTAAATCATCTCCCATTGGGGATTCTTCGATGCTCATCTTCTACTTGGAGGAGAATAGGGGGTGCTCTCAGGAGTTGATATGTCTATATAAAAAAAAATCTAAAGTTAAGAAACATCTTTGAATGCCATATTCTGCAGATCTCTTGAGGTTTTTGAAGAGGCCCTATCTATCTCTTATATTAGGGTAAGCAGATGTTGCTTGTCTCTTAGCAGCTTTATTTCTGATTAGCTTAGCAAGTAACTATAATAGGCTGTCATAGTACCTAACAGAATGACCGGCTTGCATAACCATTAGTTTGCATTTCTTAATTATCCTAAACAGTTTATGACAATTAGTAGTAAAAGGCCGAAACATCACATTTCATTTTTTTTCCTTACCTCCTAACCCTTCCATCCCATTTCTCTGGGGTGGGGTGTCCTTATATAACAGTCCCTCATCTCAGTTGAGAGGTCGTATGAGGGCCAAGAGCCTCTTCATTCATTGGGGGTCTACGAAGCAGTACCATCAGTGAAAAGTGTCTCGTAGCCAAGGAGAGAGAACTACTAAACAAACAAACCAATAAGCAGACAATAGATAAAAAAGACTAAAAAAAAATAGAAAAAAAATCCTACTATTCACTTATAGTAGTATTTTAGCTATATAGTAGAAGGTATCGATACTACAACTAACACACCAAAGGGAACTTGGACATAGACTTCTTATTTTTAATTTTTATTTTTTATTTATTTTTTATATATTAGTTATATTTTTTTCTGTTTTTTAGTCTTTTTTATCTATTGTCTGCTTATTGAGTTTGGGGTTGTTAATGGCAAGAATTTCCTCTCTGACAATTCCCCTTCACCTTTCAGAGGGATGGGGGTGCTCTGAACATCAGGAATATTAGAGTCAAAATAGGGAGAGGGATTTGAGTTTAGGGTCATGAAGTTGACTCTGAAAAGATCTTTTAACAGCAACATAATATGAAAGTAAGACTACAGGCTAGACCTGGCCTTATTCAAGGCCTCTGAAAGCTCATGGCAAGAACAGAAACCTTTTCACATAAGAATGGGGCACTATTAAAGATGATATTAGCTAAACTATTAAAACTCATCACACACACAACTACATTACACAAGAAACATGAATGAGTTAAAATGGAGACAAAATATTAAAAAATTAATGTATAAAACTTAAATAAACCAAAGACAGAAAATTTTCATGACTTGATTTTACTCAGTGTTATCTTGAAGGACTTAAGAAGCATTTTCATTTCAACAGTACTAAAGGGAGAATTGAATAAAGATTGGTAAAGATACACTGCCCTTTTTTCCCCAGTGTCCTTCATTGTAGCTAATGACCTTGTACAGCTTTGTGGCTTCGATCTTCAAGAAGTCTCTGTGTTGCACATGGTAACTAACATTAGAGCTTTGTGGAGCAGAGGGAAAGATCAGCAGGACAGTGCTTTAGGGAGTCTATATTCATTCCTTTTATGTGGTGACCTGTGAATGACCTTTTCCAGATTTTCTCTTTTGTCTTCCCCAAAAGCAATAATATGATTTACAATAAAAATTCACAAGCGTTTATATATGTGTGTGTGTGTGTGTGTATATACACACATATATATATATATGTACATATATATATATGTACAGGTACAGTTACATATATGTATTTATATATATTCTACCAAACCAGTATCCAAATGCATTTGCCTGTGCAGAGTCTAGGACAGAATTTTGTGCTCTAACATTCACCTTCCTTTTTATGTATAACTTTAATACAATTTATCATTTTCTCTGTTAGTGACAATTACCTCCAGTTTTACATCTATAAGAAATAAGCATCTCTTATCAAAAACAAAAGTTACCTCTGCCAGTGACAGTAATCTTGGTTGTGGTACTATTAAACATTCCCTTGCATTCTCCAACACAGGTTCTTCTTGCACATTTCAGCCAGGTGCTTTAGGTATATATAAAAGAACAAATGAATTTGATCAGGGAAACTTCCATTAACACAAGGGCATTCTTCTATTTAAAAAGACTGAAAGCATTTGATTAGTTATGGTAACCATTGAAATACTATTTTGCTATTATGTTGTTTATATAAAGCAAACAATTCACAATGGGCTTTTGCCAAAATGTTTGTTTATAATCATGTAGATTTTACTGCAATGTCCTAATAGTTTTTCATTTTCTTTGACAATGGTGCAAGGCCAAACATGGCTCTATAAAATTAGATTTTATTATCACCATGTTTGTTGAGTCAAAATTCCATTCCTTAATATTACTCAAAAAATAATTAGGTTTTGAGGTTTAAATTCCTTTCTTTAATAGAATGGTTTATAGGACTTCTATTTTTCCAAATAAAAGATACAGCAATGGTGATGATCCACACTAAAAACATCAAAATTAATTATAGGTTTTTATTATTACCTCTAAGTTCTTTAATGATAAACCTGCATTTTAGTTGGAAATCTGATTTGCTAGGTATTTGCTACATGAAATACATTGGGAAGGTCCTTATCTTCATAAGGTTTATTAAAGTAAGACTAAGCTTTTGCAAAGTAAAAAACAAAACAAAAACAAATATAAACAAAATGAAAAAAAAAGCTAGTTGATAACATCAACAATGAAAAGGAATATATAGAATGTGAAGAAGATATCAAAAATTGATGGCTTAAGAAATAGTAAGTAGATGGGAACATTCTCACCACTTGCACAGAGCTATTTGTTTTCTCCAATGGAATGACATATTCTAAAGCAAGCCCCATGCTCAGGACTAGTTGGCCACCACAAATCAGACTTTATGGGTTTTATGTATACTTTATGTTTGTTTTGTCTTTAAGAGAGAGAAAGAACATGGAACTGCTGGGAGAAGTTGGGTGAGAAGAAATAACACAATCAAAATGCATTGTATAGTATTCTCAAAACATAAATATTTAAAAGAGAAATCAGAATATAAGAGAAAATTATCACAACAAATCTTATTTTTCTTACTTGTTTTATTTTCTCATTTCCCATCATAATTTTGTTCTAGTCCTCATTTTATCTTAAAACAAAATGAGAACATATTTCTTCTATGATGACTATGCACAAGACAGATTTAGGTGAGTATAAACCTTTCAGTTTTTGCGATGATTGAGAGGTATAATGTACTCAGGGCTGGACAGATGCCTCAGCGGTTAAGAGATCTTGCTATTCTTCCAAAAGACCTGCATTTGTTTCTCAAATCCCATGTTAAGTAGCTCATACCATCTACACTCCAGTTCCAAAAGACATGGAACTCTCTTCAAGCCTCTGTGAACACCAACACACATGTGACATTCACTCATATATACACCCAAAACATAAGTAAAAAAATAAATCCTAAAAATAGTATACACAAAACTACAAAATTTTTAACATTTTAAAACAAAATGAAGAAGGATAACAGGTGCATCAAGAAAATGTAAAGCAATTGCAGTGTTCTGGTTTTTAAAAATGTGAACGAACTTGGAAGAAAATGGTAGAACGAGATTTCCTTTACATGGTAAAGATCTGCATATCAAACCACAGTGAGCAGATTTCACATTCAAGGAAATGCTTTAATTGTTTCCGTAAAACAAGACTCACAGAGGGATGCCTCCTGTGCTGAACATCCTATAACAACTTTGTTGCTCTTTCCTTTTGGAGTTCAGCAAGCTAAGCTACAGTGTGATTCTGCTACCTACAACCAGAGTACAGAGTAACACAACTTAACCAGTAGTAAAACCAGAGAAATTAATGAAATAAATTTAGATGTAAATACAAAAGATATTTTAATACAGTGTGCTCTATATAAATATTCTTTGATAATTTCTTTTAGTAGTAATTGTGTTTGGATGCTGATGGGACATAGGTTCTGCTGGTACCACTGTAAAGCAGGAACATTCCAAAACAGATATTTGTCTATATTTACCTACAGTTTTCACATTGGATATTCTAGTACACTTATGTATTGTGCACTGATATTTCAGGGAATTTTAGACTGAATATATGATGATGGTCTCATAAGATTACAATGTGCCTGAATTGTTCCCATTAAATGGTAGTGGCATAGCCACCATAACTTGGTAGTACAGCACTTCATGTTTGTAATGATGCAGTGCAAACAAATCCACAGCACCAACAACTGTATTAAAGTACTGCACATACAATTATGCACCATCCACAATTCTCCATAGTGACAGTAAATGAACATGGTATTGGTTTATATACGTACACAGGACAGTTTGCATTGTTCTTTTAGATAATACACTTCATGAAAGATACTGTAAACTGATGTGTGCTGTTTTGAGACATTTTGATAAATTATCCTGACAATGAGTTGTAAACTTGTTCATTGAGCTTTACATTTTATGTTTAAGCTGAAAATTCTATCACTTTGAAAGTAACAACTAGGTTTACCAAAATGGATTTAATTTCATGAAGGATCCAGTCTCCCACCTATTTCTAAGCCAATCACTTAATCAGTAAATCAAACCCTTGAGCATTTTTTTTTTAAAGAAGGAGTGTGCGGGAGTGTCAGATAACTCAGAGAAGTCAGGGAAGATAAGTACTGAGGAGTGTTTGTGGGACTTGGTAATTAGGAGGTCACTCCTTGTGACCCTACAACTCCACAGTTGGACGGAGGAAGGCTTGTTTTGCTCCTAAAATCAAAGGAGATCAGTTTCCCTTGTCTAAAGCAATTTGTTCAACTTTTTACATTGCTTGATAATGTGAAGGAAAGGTAGTAGGAATTGTTTTAGTCCCTCGGCCTACAGGGACTAGAGCAAGCATCAAACCAAACTTGCAAAAAGTTATTTGTACAAGTCATTCCATAGGCAACAAATGAGAAATAAATAACCACTAAAAAGCAAAGTAAGATTAAATGCCTCAAATAGCTCATCAGTACATTCTTTTGTTTGTTTAATAAATCTCACATATCCTGCACGTGCTGGGCATCATTGTTCTGAGATTTCATCTGAGAAACAGTCAGCATGTACTTTTGATATCTATATTCTAGTTGTGAAATAGAGACAAGAGATAAAAATGTAAAATAAAACTGAGCTAATAAGGATGATATGAAGAAATTCATGAAAGTCGGGCTATTGAGGTGTAGAGAGTGGTTGGAGCCTTAAAGCAGCATGTCATGCGGCATTGAAAGGGAAGTAGTGGAGCTGCTCTTTGATATGGGAAAGATGCTATGGAAATAGAGCAAGGACCAGCAGGAGCCTGGCACTCTTGAGACACAGAAGGCAGCTGGTAGCCAATTCTGTGAGAGGATCAAGAAAAAGTTAGAGAAGCAAGCAAGGTGGACCCATGTAAGGCTTTGCAGATCTCTGAGAAGATGAACAGCTTTCCCCTTGATGTGATGCGAAATCATTGGGAGCCTTGAGCAGAGGAGTGGCTGACAGTGCCTTCTTACCATGGCTTTGAGAGGGGACTTTAAAGGAGGATGGAACCATTTCCCTTCACCTGTTAAGATGATGTCATCTAGCTCTGCTCTGTGCATTTCATTCCTGGGACTGCATGGCTGTGGCTGCCTTTCCTCCTGCTTCCAAATGGCTTTCCAAATGGTAGTGTGAGACAGATAGAAGGAAACATTGTGTGCTATTTCTCTTCTCCTTTCTTCCAAAGCCTGTTTTGGCAATATCTGTAGTCTTAGCTGTATCCCATGCCATTTAAAATTTTAAGCAACTAACATAGATTTCTAAAGACTTAATGATGTTTGCTTTTATTTAGGTTCAGTTCCCATGGCTATCATTTCATCAAAATACCCTGTTAAAAAGCTATCCCTCAACTCATTTCCATTTCTTCCCCTTTGTAGGACAATAGCTGTGTGACAAACTCTGTTTCCTCTGCAGTTCCCTAGGGATTGACAGCCTTCTCTTGATCCCATACGCAGTGGTGGCTGAAGAAATGCAGTGCGCTTGCCATGGTCATTTTGGGAGGTCTGTACAGCAGTGCACCATGGCACTTTGCCTATGTTTTTTGCCCATAATAAAAATCTATGCAAATAATAAGGACCAGCTGCTACGTTTCCAACACTGCCGCAGTGCAGTGTTTAGCCTGTAACTCCTGCTTGGGAACTTTTTGTTCCTCACTAAAGTATGGGGAAAACCTCTGCTGGAGGGTCTCTTTCCTTTTTTACTATGTTGGAGGTTGAGGGGGTACACAGTATTTTCCCCATTTGGGCAAGTTTCTCTGTGGCTTCAATTTACTGGAGGCCTTCGTTAAATAAGACTGGTTACACAGTTAACCTTTCTTCTTCCCCATCTGGGCTCAGTTATCATTCAGGTTCATTTTTCTCCCCCTCGAGTTGGTTTTCCCGTTCTTAGACTGTGGCTGACTCCGCTCTGGGAGGTTGGCAATACTGCCCAGTGACTGGAGTGAGCGCTTGATTAAAGATTGCAGCTAATGACGTTGGGGATGGACACAATGCTGTATGCTTTCCTGTCCTGCTCTTTTTCTTCTAATACTTTCTTATTAGTTAAAACCTTAAGTAAAGCACGCGAATTTCTTGGAAATGTTAAAACATTTCTTTTTATCTACTATACTTTAATGCCAGATTGCGTGTAGACTAGTGACCCAGAAAAGTCATTTACTGATATATGGTGTGTAATTTAGCCAAACTGGTTTGATTACATTACTGGGTATGATTTAGGCTCATACAAGAGTCAACTAGCAATTTGATTGAAGCCACGCTCTGCCTTGTCATCCAAAGATCAGAACAGAAGCCTTAATTAGCCTGGTTGATGAAGCAAAAAGCCAGTTTTAGTCAGTTACCAGGAAGACCATAACACAAGAGCTAATGTGAACTTGAGAATGATATTTTTAAAGGCATAATAGGGAAATACTCGTATTTCCTCTTCTATCTTTAAAATGATTTTGTAATGATGCCAGAAAAAAATCTCTTTTTTTTTCTTTTTTTTAACCAATCATGGTAACAATCACTGCATCAGCTGAGGCCACCTGAGCCAAGTGACATTGTAGAAACTGGATTAGAATTTCTTTTTTTTAAACATTTCCCTCAAGTTTATTACTCCAATAGTAACACCAATGTAGGAAACAACTGAATCGAGAATGCTTTAGCCTATTATACAATGATGTTAAGAGTGCATTGGAAA
>CAJQZJ010032332.1:1280853-1361899 GCA_907164525.1 Lophiomys imhausi
AGGGCTGGCCATTGATGGCCAGCTCTCTCCCTGAAGCAGAAAGAAGCTGGTGAGCAAAGAAAGCCTGAGCAAGACACCAAAAGGCCAAGGACTGGACCCTGTGGCTCAGCTTTTGCCTAGAGGGGTTTGATCTGTCCAAACAGTGGCCTAAAGGAAATTGTGCCTGGCTTTAAGGACTGAGGCAGAGCAGCTGAGTTCCTGATTCAAAAGAAGTAATTTGGCCTGCAGACGTCTGGGGTCTCCCACAGAGAAGAAAGCATGAAGCCTTATTTAAGGTGAGACTGCAATAACCAACGACCCTGACGAACCTGCATCTGAGAGATCCAGAAGAAGGACTGCTAAGTGTGTTAAAGAATCTACAACAAAGACTGTGTTCCTGACGACTGACGACCTGCCCCAGAGACTGTATCATTCTAAAAGGTTATGAAAGTAGTTGTTATAATTACCAATAGGTTTAGTGGATAGGTTAAAGGGGTTGTAGGAATTTATAGGATTAATAGTTAAGAAATTGTTGGTGTTTGTTATAAGTGAATTTAGTAATAAATAAATAAGTGTTAAATAATAACTTAAAAGTTCGGTTACATTGTTGGCTATTGTGAAGGGTTGTTTCCCTTATTTCTTTCTCGGTATATTTGTTTGTTGTATAAAGAAGGGGTTCTGATTTTTTTTTGAGTTAATTTTGTATCCAGCCACCTTGCTGAAGTTGTTTATCAGCTGTAAGAGTTCTTTGGTGGAGTTTTTGGGGTCGCTTATGTATACTAACATATAATCTGCGAATAGGGATAATTTGACTTCTTCATTTCCAATTTTTATCCCTTTGATCTCCTTTAGATGTCTTATTGCTCTAGCAAGGACTTCAAGTACTATATTGAAGAGATATGGTGAAAGTGGACATCCTTGTCTTGTCCCTGAGTTTAGAGGAAATGCTTCAATCTTCTCTTCATTTAATTTGATGTTGGCTACTGGCTTGCTGTATATTGCCTTTATTATTTCTAGGTATGGTCCTTGTATGCCCGTTCTCTCCAGAACTTTTAGCATGAAGGAGTGTTGGATTTTGTCAAATGCTTTTTCTGCATCTAGCGAGATTATCATGTGTTTTTTTTCTTTCATCTTGTTTATGTGGTGAATTACATTGATAGACTTTCATATATTGAAACATCCCTGCAATCCAGGGATGAAGCCTACTTGATCATGGTGTATGATACTTTTGATGTGTTCTTGAATTCGGTTTGCTAGTATTTTATTAAGTATTTTTGCATCTATGTTCATGAGGGAGATTGGTCTGAAGTTCTCTTTCTTTGTTGGGTCTTTGTGTGGTTTAGGAATCAGGGTGATTTGTGGCCTCATAGAATGAGTTTGGCATTGATCTTTCTGTTTCTATGTGGTGGAAGAGTTTGAAAAGTAATGGTGTTAGTTCCTCTTTGAAGGTCCGGTAGAATTCTGTGCTAAAGCCATCTGGCCCTGGGCTTTTTATGGTTGGGAGATTATTAATGACTGTTTCTATTTCCTTGGGTGTTATTGGGCTGTTTAAGCTGTTAATCTGATTTTGATTTAGTTTTGGTAGTTGCAATTTATCGAGGAAATTGTCCATTTCGCTTAGGTTTTCAAATTTAGTGGAATATAGATTTTTAAAGTAATGCCCGAATATTTTCTGGATCTCTTCAATGTCTGTTGTTATTTCTCCCTTTTCATTTCTGATTTTGTTTATTTGTGTTCTTTCCCTTTGCCTTTTTAGTTAATTTGGCTAGGGGTCTCTCTATTTTGTTGATTTTCTCAAAGAACCAACTCTTGGTTTCATTGATTCTTTGTATAGTTCTTTTTGATTCTACGTTGTTGATTTCAGCCCTAAGTTTGATGATTTCCTGCCTTCTGCTCTTCTTGGGAGTGTTTGTTTCTTTTTTTTTCCAATTCACCCAGCTTAGCTGTTAGTTCACTAATATGAGCTGTCACAATTTTCTTTTTGAAAGCACTTAGTGCTATGAAATTTCCTCGTAGCACAGCTTTCAATGTATCCCATAGGTTTGGGTATGTTGTGTCTTCATTGTCGTTGGATTTTAAGAAGTCTTTGATTTCCTTCTTTATTTCTTCCCTGACCCAGTGGTCATCCATTAAGGAGCTGTTCAATTTCCATATGTGTGTAGGCTTTCTGTTGATTCTTTTGCTGTTGAAGACCAGCTTTATTCCGTGGTGGTCTGATAAGATACAAGGTGTTATTTCAATTTTCTTGTATCTATTGAGACTATCCTTGTGACCAACTATGTGGTCGATTTTGGAGAAGGTTCCGTGGGGTGCTGAGAAAAATATGTATTCCTTTCTGTTTGGGTGAAACGTTCTGTAGATATCTGTTAGGTCCATTTGGTTCATGATCTCTGTTAGACTCAATATTTCTCTGTTTGTCTTCTGTCTTGATGATCTGTCCATTGTTGTGAGTGGGGTGTTGAAGTTTCCCACTACTAATGTGTTGTGATCGACGTGCGCTTTAAGTTTTAGAAGTGTTTCTTTTACGAAAGTAGGTGCCTTTGTATTTGGGGCATAGATGTTCAGTATTGAGATTTCCTCTTGATGAATATTCCCTTTAATGAGTATATAGTGCCCTTCTTTGTCTTTCTTCATTAACTTCAGTTGGAAGTCTGTTTTGTTTGATATGAGGATGGCTACTCCAGCTTGCTTCCTGGGTCCATTTGCTTGGAAAACCTTTTCCCAGCCCTTTACTCTGAGGCAGTGTCTATCTTTCATATTTAGATGTGTCTCTTGTTTACAGCATAAGGAAGGGTCTTGTTTGCGGGTCCACTCTGTAAACCTATGTCTTTTTATTGGGGAGTTGAGTCCATTGATGTTGATGTATATTACTGACCTGGGGTTGTTATTTCCCATTAGTTTGGTATAGGTGGTGGTCCTGTGCCTCTTTTGTTTTAGTTGCTGAGGGGTTTTCTATTCCCTTTGTTTTCTTGGGTGGAGTTTTCTTCTCTGGGTTGGGATTTTCCTTCTAGGATTTTCTGTAGGGCTGGGTTTGTGGGTAGTATTGTTTAAATTTGATTTTGTCATGGAATATCTTGTTTTCTCCATCTATGTTGATAGAGAGTTTTGCTGGGTAAAGTAGTCTGGCTGGGTACCTATGATCTCTCAGGACTTGTAGTATATCTGACCAGGCCCTTCTAGCTTTTAACGTTTCTGAGGAGAAGTCAGGTGTAATTCTGATGGGTCTGCCATTGTATGTGACTTGACCTTTTTCTCTTACAGCTTTTAATATTCTTTCTTTGTTCTGTACATTTGGTGTTTCAATTATTATCCGAATTGGATGAGCTAGGATAATTCTGCTTTGTTGGAGTCTATTTCTATTGATTTCTATTTTTTTTTTTTTGACCTTTGGCCATTGGATGCGTTTAGCTGTCTGTTTTCTGTGCTTGGAACCACAGTGGATGATTTGGTGCAGGGGACGAGTTACTTGGCTATCTGTCGTTGCTTACAGGGGGATCTCAGGGTCACTGTGGTTTTAATTGCCTGAGGCACTGTGAGCTGGTGCAGCCTATTCCCAGGTTGTGAGTAATGGACCAGGATTGTTTCACTGCTCCCAATTCAGACTTCTCTATGTTGCACTCTGAGTTATCAGCCTGTAATGGTTCTGATGGTATGGACCTGTTTGCCCAGGCACAGATTCTGTGGGCTTTGTTTGTCGTCACGGAGGCTGACAGGGTCTGGCTCCACACCTAATATGTCTGGATTTTCCAGAATACAGCTATGGTCCCGATTTCTGGATTCTCACTAGGCTTCTCGCCACAGGGCTGGCCTCTGTGCCTGATTCCCTTCCTGTCTGCACCGCCGCGGGTCCCCCTCTCTGGCTGCTAGGCCGTGGGTACCCCAAGCCCCGGAACCTCCGGCTGCCTGAGTGGTCCTCTCGCCCCAGCAGCTCAGCCGTGGGTGCACGGATCCCTGGCCCCACCCACGCCTGTCTCTCTCCCCAGTTGACCTGCCGTTGGTTCGCGGGGGTTTGGCCCTGCTAGCAGGACTCCCTCCCCAGCTGCGCTGCCGTAAGTGCGCAGGATTGGGCCCCTCCCGCCCGCCTTTGTGTTCCCGTCTTCCCACATTCTCTTGGAACCTCCTGCCCTCCGCTTCACGTGCGGCTTCGGACCACCCGCTGAGCCCCCTGTTTGTTTCTTGCTAAGCCTTCCACTCTCTCGCAAAGTTTTTTAAGTGGGTATAAGTTCTACCTGAGGTGTGGGGAGCCCAATAGGCCAGCGATCTATGGCCAAGTGGACCCTGATTCTGCCTGCTATAAGTTGGGATCGATCTTACCAGGCGCCTCTCCAGATGGGAGTTCCCGAATCCTGGGTTTAGTGGCTTCCGTGTCTGCGAGAGATGGGGAGAGAGCCTTGCCCTGGGACTTTTAACATTCCCTTGGGAGCTGTGAGTGTTCCCGGGGGTGTCTAGCCCCTCCGGTTTTTGCACAGTGCCCAATAACTCTGTGATTTTTATGGCTCTTTTTTCCCCCCGCGTTCAAAATGCGTCAGTGTAGGTCGCTGCCATCTTGGCCCACCCCTGACTGTGTTTTCTTTATTGTTTCCATTTCCCTTTTCATGTCTTGAATGGTTTCATTCGTTTTGTACATTTCCTGCTTTAGTTTGCTTGTTTTTGCCTGGAAATCTTTCATTGCTCTCTCTTTTTCCTGTTCAACGATGGTTTTCATGTGTTTCTTCTGTGGTGAAGTCATCAGGATTGGATGAACTAGGATAGTTTTGTTTTGTTGGAGTCATATTTCCCTGATTTCTGTTTTTTTCTTGGATCTTTCTGGATTAGAATTTCTGTCCTTGGTACTTGAGGCACTGAGTACTGGAGATAACTCTAAGACATTAATATAAGGCTGCTGTCTTTGGGAGAATAATATTTTCTGACAGTATTTTAAAAAGGCATGAAATGATGGTGAAGATTATTAAAACACACCTTATTGAGGTAAAATAATTTGAGCAAAAATATGCAGGCTACTATGAAAGAATATGGAATAGCCAAGTGTTTGACATAGTTACTCCTCTCTGTGTGATTATTTCTTCTACTTTTACTAGTTTAAATTTTATTACTGGGGTCTTTTTAGGAATAACCTTCACCAGCTTGACAATGAGAAGTTTTAAAGTTTATCTCTTTTAATTTTTCTGAGAGACATGGTGAAATTTGATCTTTTGTTGATGATTATTAAGAACATGGTCAGTTTAATAATGTTGCATGCAGTATGATACAAGAGAAACTGGGTCAGATGTTACCTTCCACAAGTGGTTTATTCTGAAGGCTTATTTTTTAACTCATTATTTGAATTTTATTTATTTATTCAGGGGGTTATGTATGTATCTCAGTGTAAGAATCTTAACTTGGTGACAGTAAACAACAGTAGCCCTGACACTCAGAAGCAGAAATGAGAGATTTGCAAGTTGAGAGTCAGCTTGAGCTGTATAGTAAGACCCTGTATACAATGTCTCATTGTTTAGTACAGGCTGGCTCTGAACTTACTGTGTCATTGGGGTTCATCATTTAACTCTTAATCTTCCTGCCTCCACCTGAGCTCTTCAGTTATGTCTCTCACCAAACTCAGCCTTGGACTAGTCACTGAGGGCAGCTATTTACCTATTTACTATGTGTAATTTAGTCAAACTGAGGGAGATGGGGGTAGTTGGGCAATTGTCAGTGTGTTAGTTTTGTCCTCAGACTCTATCTATCTATGTATCATCTATCTATCTGTCACCTACCTATCTATCTATTTTTATTTTGGGAGGGATTGAGACAGGGTTTCTCTGTGTGTCATTGGCTGTCCTGGAACTCACTCTGTAGACCAGGCTAGCCTTAAGCTCACACAGATATGCCTGTAAGTTCTGCATCCCAAGTGCTGGGATTAAAGGCATGCATCACCAAGCCCAGCAATTACAGACAGCTGTGAACTGCTCTGTGGGTGCTGGGATTGGAACACAGGTCCTTTGGGATAGCAACCAGTGCTCTTAACCACTAAGCCATCACTCCAGCTCCATTTTTTGTTTTTCAGGCAGAGTTTCTCTGTGTAATCCTGCCTGTCCTAGAATTCATTATGATGACCAGGCTGGCCTCGAACTTGGAGATCTGGTTGCTTCTGTCTCCCAAGTTCTGGGATTAAAGGTGTGCACCATCACCATCTGACCTGAGACTATCAATTTTTGTCACATATTTGGAATACTATAAATATAGAAGCCTAATTATTTATCTCATAAAAGTGTAAGGAAATAGTAGATATATTAACACTCTATATCCTACAAACTTTTATGGAAATGCTCACATTATATTTATTATTGTTAATACAATAATCATGAATGGTCAGATATACTGGAGTGTAGTATAAATAAATCTAGTGTTGGAATCAGAGGACTTACACTGTGTCAATGGTTTTGTCACTTATTTTTGTTCCATATTTTAGGTTAATTTAAAATTTAAAGTATCTTCACCAAAAAAATGTGTTATTTTCACAAAGAGATTGTTAAACTCGACTCTTGTTAGTTCTAGACTTGGAATTGACTGAACTCAGCCTTTCTCATCTAATTCAACTAGGGTACCACACCAGAGAGCATCTCACAGTTCAAGTGATCTCTGCAAAGTGACTTAAGAGTTATTGGACTAGATGGCTATTTCAACTTTGCCTTTATATTCCAGATCTCATGTTTTACACAGCAGTCTGAAGGTTCTGATACTATATTATTCCAGTTTAGTAACTTTGAGCTGGTTTCTGAGATATGCCAAATGAATGTAAGGAAAGGATATCCAGAGGACTTTGGGTAGTAGTGATAGGAAGAGTGAGTCAAGGCCCTTCCACATGTCTAGCTCTGTTTTCCAAACAGTAAAGATGCTCCTTTATGTTGCTCCAAGTGACAGAATGATACTTGAACCAGAGAGAAATCAGAGATTCATCTTGCCATGTTTTAAAGCTAGAAGATATTAAAGACTTTTAACTTGTCTTAGAAATATTTTTTATATTATCTGGGAGTAATTTTACATATTCAACCATACTGCTAACTTTTTCCAAGGTACCCAGAATTTACTCAATATGATGATTAAAAATCCATAATAGGGAATATATGGGGGTGACTCTAGCTGAGAATCCTTGCAGTGGAGGATATGGAGTCTGAAGTGGCTGCCTCCTGTAGCCAACCAACCTCCTAGTGGAGGGATAAAGACACCAACTCATCCACAAAACCTTTGACCAAAAATTTGTACTGCCTATAAGAAGTGCAGGGACAAATATGGAACAGATACTGAGGGAATGGCCAAGCAATGACTGAGACCCATTTTAGACCCAACTTGAGATCCATTCCATAGGTGAGAACCAACCCTGACACTATTAATGATACTCTGCTATGCTTGCAGACAACAGCCTAGTATAACTGACCTCCGAGAGGTTGCAGATAGAAACAGATCAACAGACATTTATTGTAGAGCAGGGATTATGAAGGACTAACCTACCCTGTCTTGGCAGAGCTAGGCTGTCGACCTCCCTGCTACCAAATTTTGTCCTTTTTGGACAGCAGTCTGTCTGCAGTTGAAGCAAGGAGTTTTTACATGCCAAGAGATAGGCTTGCCACTAATTCAACCATCTCACGCTGGAGATTCTTCGATGCTTATCTTCTACTTGGAGTAGAATAGGGGGTGCTGTCAGGAGCTGACATGTCACGATATAAAAAAAAAAAATCTTAATTTAAGACCACATCTTTGAATGCCATATTCTGAAGATCTCTTGGGGTTTTTGAATATGCCCTATCTATCTCTTGTATTTAGATAAGCAAATGTGGCTTGTCTCTTAACAACTTGATTACTGAGTAGCTTGGAGAATATCTGTGATAGACTGTCATAGTAGCTAACAAGGTGACATGCGTGCATGACTAAGAGTTTGTTTTTCTTAACTATCCTGAACAGTTTAAGATGGTTGGTATCAAGAGGCCAGAGCTTCACATTTCATATTTAAGTATCTCTAGGTACGATACCATTAGGAAGTGTTACCTTTAATTTTGTATCAATATACAAAGATCTATTCAAATGTGGCTAAATATACTCTTAATTGTGTATCAATATACAAAGATCAATGCCTATGTGGCCGAAAAGGCTGAAGACTGATGCTGGAATGTATGGAGAGAAAATGGGAACTGTCCAGGTAGTCACTGGTTTGTCACTTCTTAGTATTGGAAGCTGCAGGCCCTGCACTTCCTATATAATCAGATATATTTATCCTTCTCAGCTCTCTGAGGTGGTTGAAGAATAGACAGCTTGAATCTCATAGCTAAATCTTGAGTTGTTTAGGAATCAAGAGTGTGTTCTAGATCTAAGAAGATGGTTATAATAGTGATGCAAGTTAGTATGAAAGCTAAGTCAGTTATAGAACTTTAAACTCATGGAGATGGTTAGAAGGTAGAAGGTTAAAGTCAGGGGCCAAATATGTATGAACTGGACATTGGGAAGGTATACTGGGCCATTTAACTCTCATAAATGTGGCATATTTAATTCTGCTGTTTTGTATAGAATTTACTGTTATAAGAGAAAAAAACCATTTGTTGGATTGAAAAGGGAAGCTGTTGGGGGGGGAAGAAGGTGGAAGGGTGGGACAGGAAGAGGGAATAGGGAAGGGTTTGTGACTGAGATGTAACTTGAAGAAAAAAAAATAAAGTACACACACACACATATATATATATATATGAAACAGATCAACAGCCAAAGATTAGATGGATCTCAGGGAGTCTTACGGAAGAGTTTGGAAAAGGATAAATGGACTCAGAGGTGACAAGAACTCCATAAGAAGGACAACAGAGTCAACTAACCTATGCCCTTGGGGCGGGGTCAAAGAGACTGAACCAATCAATAGCCAAAGAGCATGCATGAGCTGGACCTAGGCACCCTGCACATATATAGCAGATGTGCAGCTGGGTCTTCATGTAGGTCCCTCAACAACTAGAGCGGGAGCTGTCCCTGACTCTATTGCCTGCCTGTGCATCCAGTTCCCCTAACTGAACTACATTGCATGGCCTCAGTGGGATAGTCTATGCCTACTCCTGCAGGGACTTGATGTGCCAGGGCAGGTTGTTACCCATGGGGAACCTCCCCCTTCTTAGAGAAGAAGGGGAGAGGTGTATAGGAGGAGGGGCTATGTGAGGGGGAATGGGAAGGAGAGGAGTGGGGCTTTGATTGGGATGTAAAGTGAAATTTAAACATAAAAAGAGTAGAAAAATATCCAAAATAAAACAATCATGGGAAAGGAGCCATAAGAAAGCTTAGTGTGACTGGTCTCATGAAGGTGAGTGGGTGGAGGAAGGAGCTAAATACTATTGACCATAATCTAGTTAGATTTGCAGTCGAGGTTAAACAGAACTCAAAAAAGAGAAAATGGGGATTTAGTTTTCACCTAAAGAACACATTTAAAAAGAGAAGAGCAAACTTGAAAGTGAATAGGCTGTGGAGAAAGGGTAAGGTGTGATATGAGTGGAGACAGATGTAAAGGGGAGAATCTTAGAAAATCAATATCTTTTCCTCGGAGGGGTGTATTTGTTCCCTAATATGAAGTAAAGCTTAAATGGAAAAATATTAAATTACATTACATGAATTGGTACCCTCAGATGTAGTAAAAGATGAAAATACAATGCTTAGAATTTGTTATTGCTATTTTCTCATAGTTTCAACCCTGAACATTGAATAATTTGAAGTCCAGTTTGTATATGTGTATCTAATTTGCATCAATGATCAACAGATACCTTGATAATCAGCTATGATCATCGAGTATAATTTTAGTACTATTTATGACCTTGGCAGACTTTCTAAGATACACAATAAAAAATAACATCCTACATGCAATCACTTGGCATTTTATCATTTCTATAGATAGGAATATTGAAAAGTTTTATATTAGCCACCTATATTCTTAGTACAAACTTATCATCTCATTACCCTTAGCTATGTAGTTAACCATCTCTCTATACTCTCTGTGACTTCATATTTTCATATATTTATAAATATAGATATAATTATGTACTTATCCCTAAATATTTTAGGCTATCTAATTAGATTTTGATAGTGTTTACCATTTTTTCTTCTGATTTATTGTGAATGTATATTTTGTGCACATTTGACAGAGGAGTATACCTATTTAATTCAAAGTCCTTTCTAAACTCTGAGAACTCGCAATGTCCAGAAAGCTCTCCTGGTGACTCTTTAGTCTATCTTCACTCATATTCTTTCAGAGGTGAGTATGGCTTTTCATTCTGGTGATACGGTTTCATGAAATTACTAGAATCTTCAGAATGCCCTCTCTTATGTGTACATGAATTTGAATTTGGCACATCAGAAAATTCCTTCATTTCATTACTTGGGATTGCTGATTTTTTTTTCATAGTTCATTCTCTTATTTGCAGACTTTTGTATGTTTCCTAGTTTTGGACATTATCAATCAAGTTCAAGTGTTCAAATGTTTTGGTAAGCTTGTAGTTTCATTTCCCTTGGACAATATCTAGGAAAGGAATGACTATCCATACAGTAGGTGTATGTTTAATTCTGTAAGAAATGAAAACATTTCCCCAAAATACTTGTACCATTTTGTGATGGTATTACAAATGTAAGGGAAATTCACCCTCTAGCAACATCTGACTCAGACCTTTTAATTTTGGTCAATCTGGTGAGTACACCATTGTATTTTGACTTAACTTTCATTGTCCTGATAATTTGTGAAAGCTCTCTCTATAGGTGTGTTTCATGCCCTCTGATCTTATTTTTTTAATGTTTATTTATTACTTCAAGTTACATCTCCGTCACAGTCCCCTCCTTCCACCCCTCCTGGTCTCCCCTTCTCTCCCTTATCCCAGAACTCATAATTCTTTTTTTGAATATTTAGGCCACAATTATGAAAATTATAAGGTATAATATACATTCCCAATGTCCAGTCCATACATATTTGGCAACTGATATTAATATTCTATTATGTATCTATCTCCATTAGTTTAACGTTCTATACCTAACTCATTTTGCATCCTAACTTGTATTACCAACTTAAAAACATCTTCTTAGACCTAGTAGACCATTTTAATTCCTAAACAACTTAAAATTCAACTGTGTCTGTAGAACAAAACGGCAGCCTACAGACTGGGAAAAGATTTTTACCAACCTGACATCTGACAGAGGGCTAATATCCAAAAGACATAAAGAACTCAAGAAATTAAACACCAAAAAATCAAATAACCCAATCAAAAAATGGGTTATAGAGCTAAACCGAGAATTCATAAAAGAAGAATCTCTAAAGGCCAAGAGGCACTTAAAGAAATGTTCAAAATCATTGGTCATCAGGGAAATGCAACTCAAAACAGCTCTGAGATTCCATCTCAGACCCGTCAGAATGGCTAAGATCAAAAACTCAAATGACAGCACATGCTGGCAAGGATGTGGATAAAGAAGAACACTCCTTCATTGCTAGTAGGCATGCAAAATTGTACAACCATTTTGGAAATCAATCTGGAGATATCTTAGAAAATTAGGAATAGTTCTACCTCAAGACCCAGCCATACCCCTCCTGGGTATATATCCAAAAGATTCTTCACCAAACCACAAGGGCATTGCATCAAAAATATTCATAGCAGCTTTATCTGTAATATCCAGAAACTGGAAACAACCCAGATGTCCCTCAACTGAAGAATGGATAAAAACAAACAAACAAACAAAAAACAAAAAACAAACTGTGGTACATTTACACAATGGAATACTATACAGCTCTCAGAAACGATGAAATCATGCAATTCCAAACCAAATGATGAATCTAGAAAAACTCATCCTAAGTGAACTGACTCAGTCCCAGAAAGATAAACATGGTATGTATTCTCTTATAAGGTGTTATTAAACATATAGCACAAGACAACCATCCTACAACCCACAGACCTAAACAGATAAGAACCTAGCATAACTATCCTAGGAAAAAGTCCACCTAGCAGTGAGTCATGGAACCTGTTACAGGTCAGTGGAACACCTTACTCTAGTTGGGGTGTCATATCAGGACCCAGTACAAGATAAAGCTCTTTGCCCTCACATGACTGACAAACTGAGGGGTTATGATATGTGAGGGCCCACTTCTTCAGAGGAGAAGGAGAGTACTGAGAAGGGGAATAGTGAGGGAGGGAAGGAGGGAGTGAGGGAGGGAGAAAAGGAGGGAAAGAGGATAGGAGGGAGGTAGGGATGGACCAGAATGGGGGGGAGGAGGGAGGAAACTATGTTAGAGCAGTAACTTGAAAAAACAAATTTAAAAAAGGGAGGGCAAATAACCTTAAAAATTATAATAAAAATAAAATATAAAATTTTCAAATGATAACTTACCAAAGGCATACTGTCCTACTGGCATGAAAGGAAAAAAAGGTCTTATTTTCAGATTAGAAAGTTAGATTGAAGGGTGCCACATAGCTCACACAGTCTTGGATATCAGCTCATAAGTTTGTTTCCTATATATAAAGGATATTTTCATTGTTTGGCTTTAAAAAGGCAGTTAAGAGACTTAAAAAGTTATAAGTAAATTAAGGGTTACTACAATTCAACGTAATTTTCTAAACCTCTAAGAGCTGAAGTAATTTGGAGCTAGGGTAAAATATTTGGGAAGGACGGTGTTAGTCAATGCCTTTAACTTCAGCAGAGATAGAAGGATCACTACAGAGTTGGTTGTCTTTTAAATTTTAGAGTCACAAAGAACAGGGTGGTGATGGTGCACACCTTTAGTCCCATCATCACCTGAGAGGCATGCACCCTTAATCCCAACACAATGGAGACAGAAACATGCAGATCTATGAGTTCAAGGCCAGCTTGACAGCAAGTAAGCTCCAAATAGAGAAAAATTTAGATCCAGGGGTGGCAGTGCACACCTTTAATCCCAACAACTGGGAGACACAGGCCTCTGATCCCAATACTTGAAAGAGAGAGGCAGGCACGTAGGATTTGTAATGATTTAAGTTTAAACACTACTCACAAAAGGCATGCTGAAATTCAAAGTAATCTTATTTTGAAATGCTCTTTTCCATGAACCATATGTGAATAAAAAGTATTAAACATGAAAGAAGTGGGCTCCTAAAGATAGCTTTGCATAAATTTAAAGCCTGTTCTAATCTTGAATAGAAAATCACTAAAGATGTCAAATCTTCTTAGCTGCTTTGATCCGTTCCTATAACAAAACACCTTAGACTGGATTATTTACGAACTATGAAAGTTACTTGTCCTAGTTTTAGAAGCTGGGAAGTCTAAGGTCTTCAAGGCACTAATAGGTTGTGTGTGTAGCAAAGGCTTGCTCCTGGCTTCAAAATGCTCTTCATTGTTTCTTACGTAGACAGGAAAGTCATTCTCTTTCAATCCTCCTTGGAGCTCCTTTTTTCGTTAATTTAATTAACGAAAGTGTAGTCCTTGTTGTCTAACCATCTCTCACAGTACTCACCTCTTTACATCATCTTAAACATCATTATGCTGTTTACATGAAATGTCTTTCAGAAGAGTTAATTTGCAGGGAACTTGATCCTTTGCTGGTAAGGTTGTTTTGGGAGGTTATCAAAGTCTTAATGGAACCTAATGGAAGAAATAGGTCATGAGGGGATTGCCTTTGAAGAACGCATCTTGCCCTGTTCTCTCTCTCTCTCTCTCTCTCTCTCTCTCTCTCTCTCTCTCTCCCTCTCTCCCTCTCTCCCTCTCTCCCTCTCTCCCTCCTTCCTTCCCTCCCTCTCTCTCTCTGCTTCTGACTTACCATGAGGTGAACGATCTCTTCTGCCACATATATCTGTAGCCATGATGTTCTACCCACCTGGGATGCAGCAACCATGGACTGAACCCTCTAAAATTATGAGTCTAAATAAATCCTTTATCCCCGTTTCTGTCCGATTTTATTTCACTACAGCTTGTTATACCATACCTCTATGCTTATTCCTTCTTTAATGATACAATGAAAATTCTTGAGCATTTATTACCTCCTTTCAGTTTGTAAGTTTTAAGCACTCGTGACCTGTGACACATTAAGATGTGTATGTGTGTGCCTTTGTGAGTGTGTGTATTAAAAGAAGTTAAGCCCAAGCTGATCCGGTTGAGAACTATAGAGTAAATAATAAAATCCCCAATACCAGGCATGAGGAACCTTTCAAGTTCTTCATCACAGTAGTTCAAGTGACTCCGGGAACAATATAGTCTATTAATGCCGCCTATGGCTGTGTCTGAGGGTCTGCGGGTGGGCTCCTATTACTGACAACAGCACACACTGACCTGAAAATCTTTCAAGCAATCTAGCCTCTGAGGAGCAGAAAATACAGCCAAAGCTGCTAAAGGAGTGATTCAATAAACAGTCCTACCCAGCTACAAGACCTAGAAACCATGACAGTGGCCGGCAGGGCAAGGTATCTGTAAAGGTTCAATAAATGACACTGACATGTTTGTAGTAACCAACAGATGTCTAACTGGACTTAAGACCCACTCAATAGGCGGGAATTTATGCCTGGTATTGAATACCTAAGCAGATTCCTGGGGATAGTGAAGTCAACTAGATCAGCATAATCCCTTACAACATTCTAAATCTTATTCTAATATCCGCAGATAAGTGTAGATTCCACCCCTCATCAAAGAAACCTGTCTTAACAGAAAACAGAAACCATCACAGAAAACTACAGCTGGACATAACACAGAGATCAACAGATCATAGAGAACCCAGCCTCAACAGACACATCTATATCACAGCTCCTGTATTTATGGCTCAGGAAATACCATGGAAAAAGGGGCAAGAATCAGAATATGAAAGAGTGTGCAGTAAAACACTCTCTCCTAGAAATGACTGTAAAAAGAAAACCTGAATGTAGGTAATATCAATGGGCATATTATATGGAAGGGAGGAATTTTGTGGGGTCGTGCCCCTAGACAAAAACTAAAGGCAATGACTGCTGGGAGAAGAAAAATCAGCTTTTCCCAGGGTTGAGCCCTCTTACCTGTTGTCCAATGCAGAATGGATAGCCCTGAAACCATATACACAAACAACTAAAGCAGAGTTGGCAGGTTGTATATATATTTGTACCTACATATATATTATATTAAATATATATCAATGTATTATATAATAATATATAAATTAACATTATATAATATGTTTTATATAATATATATTTGTTTAATATATATTAAACAAATTCAAAAAGGCTATCAACTTGAGAGTGTAGAGGTGTAAGAGGTGGTAGAGGGGAAAGTGGTGTAATTCCATTTCAATTAACACACATTTTTAAAAGGTAAACATTTATTTGTTCACAAACCTTTATTGAGACTGTATTGTATTGGGTACTATAGATAAGGGAATGATTAAATTCCTGCCCCCCCCCCCAACATGGTTATTTCAACAGAGCAGGTCTAGTGGGATACAGATAAACATACAATTGCAATATGCATGAAAAAGAAGTTACAAAACATGCATCGTATGTATTGACAGGTCTCATGTGAAGAATAGTCAATATTGATTTGAAGTTAGAAGTCTCCTTATAAGTGGTTGCAAACTTTTGACCAGGAGTAAAAAATAGAGAAGTTTAAGTGTCCAAAAAGACAAAAGCAAGATTTTTGCCTAAAAGCCTTACTGCAAAAAAGTTAATTAAATGAATGTGTACAGCTCTAGTAAAAGGGACAAAGTACCTACTACTTTTATACAGAAGGAAGGATGTGGGACAATATCTTCCATAATTCATATGAGTGAGTATGGAAGATTTCATGGAGACAGCATTTGGACTATGTCAGGGGTTTATGAGTTTGTTTGTATTTCCATTTAGCAATTACTCAAGTTTACAAAGAATTTCATGTAATATCTGTTTAGCAGCTAACATCAGTTTTCTACCCTTAGCACTGCTGAATGCAGGGAACTGATAGTATCTTCCTTACCTTGTCTAGTATTGCTTAGGGCAGTTTTAAAAATCTTTATTTCTGCACAACTTTATACACATATAGAATGTATTCTGATCAGTCATCCATCCACCCTCTCAGCCTCCTCCCACTTCTCCCAATCTCTGATGCTTCTCCTTACCAAGTTTCCAACCCACTACCATGTCTTTTGGTCTTGTTTTAGTGTTTGGTTTGTGATTCACATTATTTATCCAGGCCTGCTCGTATGGACATGGATATGTAGCTATCTACTGGACCATGAGTAACTCACCAGTGGATGTATTACTGGAAAAAAGAGCTTTCCCTCTTCCAACTGCTTCACTGTTGTTACTGTCCTTGGTGGGTAAGAGACCCTGTGAGCCTTTCTTACATCTCCAACTGAATGTTTACTGGCTCAGTCATGTGCATGCCCTGTGCTGAGAATTGAAACTGTTGTGAATTCATGAAACTTGTGACCATGTCATGCTCATATAGCAGCATTTCTGGCCTTCCTTCCCACCATCTAACTCTTCCACGATGTTCCCTGAGCATTGGAAGGGGTGATATGGTTGTACCGCTGAGAGTTTTCTAGTCACTGTTTCCCAGCACTTTGATCAGACATGAGTTTCTATATTAACTACAATGAGATGGTTTTTATCACTTCCAAGAACAGAACTAGTCTATCAGTATAAACAGAAATATTTAAGAAACAGTTTGAAGGGCTGGAGAGATGGCTCAGCCGTTAAAGGCTAGGCTCACAACCAAAAATATAAGAAACAGTTTGACAACATATCCATCAAAAAACATCTGTTGTATATTCACAAAGCATTGACATTGAGACAAAATGAACTAAATAATTGAATAGTTATTATAGTCATTATTGAAAGAGATATGTGAAGAAAGACATTTCTAATGATATATGCACATAACAAAAGTTCTAAGCTACAGGGAAATTGTATAATAAATAAAAAAGAAACAATGAATTTAGACAGCAAACATTCAGGAGGTATTTAAGAACTAAATATAAATTATTTTGATTAAGTCTAGGTATAAAATCTGACTAGGCCTCAGTGATGTTAGAGAGATAGAGTGGCAATAATAGATGGAGGGCTTTGGAAATAAATTAAGCCTCTGAGTTTATTAGGTTGTGACAGGGACTACTCTCAGCTTTCTAATGGACATTTAGAAGGACATATCCTATGTAAAAGCCTGTGTTTACAGGATGACAGGGACCAGGTAAACAGAGATACAGGGATCAATATTACAGTTGGAACTAGAAGCTAGCATCCAAAGGAACCAGTAAGTAATCTGGAAAACTTCGATGCCACTGAGAAGCTGAGAAAATGGAAAAATAAAACAATGTTAGACTTGGCAGTTTGTTTTTCTTTTAATGACTGTTGAAAGAAGGGTTTCTGCTGAGTGATGAAGACCAAAGTCAGATTTTAAGGGATTAACAATAGTTTGGAAGTGGAAACTAAACACCACAAATATCATTTACTTGGAGAAAGCTGGCTGGAAAAATGAAATCGAGGAGGGAAGTGTGATAATTGCCTCAAAAGATTGCTGAATTGAAGTTAGAATCAGAATTTTTAGGAATGACAATATTTGTGAATTGAGGAGACAGAAGATAGAAGGTAGCATTTCTAATGAAGAGGTGGTATTTTCTGAAGGAAAAAATGTCTTAATGGAGATAGAAAAAAAGAGAGAGAACAAAGACGGTGTAAGCGTTACCCGTTGGGAAGATATTACCCTCTATGACATAAAAACTTAAAACAAATAATTTAAAAGCTCATGAATGAAAATAATTTGAAGAAATTCCTAGAATAGAAAGTACTTCACAAGTCAAAGGCAATGAATATCATTAGGAAGAAGAAAGCATGCAGATAGAACTCACTGTTGGAGAAGAGAGAATTATTTTTAAATTAATTTTGAAAGTACATGTGTTAGGAAATTTTATTAGATTTCCATTGTTGTGTGGTAATTTGTGCACAGTTAATGGATCAAAATGACACCATTTACTCTCTTGTAATTTACACGAGGCAGGAATCCCAGCCAGCTCACATGGGTCTTCTGTTCTGGGACCACAGGGTTACCATCAGACTGCATTTCCAACTGGAGTCTATTCTGTCTTCACAAGAGTGAGAGAGAACATGGTCAAGTCTTGTGCAGAAAGATGAGGCTTAGTTTGAAACTGCTGATCTAGAAGATTGATTCCTAGTTCCCATGATAGCAGGCCAAAGACTTCAAGGACAGATCATCTACCCCAACAATGACATCTTGCCTCAGATGTCATCATTCCCAGATGTCAAATTTATGCACAGGCCACTTGGAGAAGCTTTTTGGAGCTCACATCACAATCTCTCTAACATTGCTTGTTCATCCTCCCTGTCTAGAATTTTTTCTACCAATTGCACTTTAATTTTTACACTTTTCTTATTTTAAACATTTGGCTCCTATATTTGGAAAAAGATAATGTGCTATAGATAAAGTAATAGAACATGGAGGTGAACACTTTAGCATCATACAGTGATCTACCCTTTGCCTGGGTAGTGACTTCTTTCCTAGCTCTACCTCCAGCTTAAAATTGGAAGAGGTAACCTCAATTAAAAAAAGAAGTCCCCACCAGGTTTGCCTGTGGGGAAGCTTGAGATACATTTTCTTGATTAATAACTGATGTGGGAGGGCCCAGATCACCATGGGTGGTGCCATCCCTGGGTTGATGGTCCAAGGTTTTATAAGAAAGAAGGCTAAGTAAGCCATGAAGAGCAAGCCAGTAAGCAACAATCCCCCCATGTCCTCTGCATTAGTTTCTGCCTACAGGTTTCTTCCCTGAGTCTCCACCCTAGTTCCCTTTGATGTTGAACTGAGATATGGATGTATAAGTAGAATAAACCTTTTCCTCCCCTTCCCAAATGTAGCCCAATGGTAGCCCTGTGAGCCCCAAAGTATAGGACCCACCACTGGTCAACATGAACAGGATAAGAGACTGCAAAGTACTCAGTTCTAAATGGGACATCTATATCACAACCCATCCCCAACAAGGCTCAGGGATCATCCTGGAAGAGGGTGCAGATAAATTGTAAGAGCCAGAGGCAGTGTGCATCTACAGTACAGCAGTATTGGCTGAGTAAAGAGGTCTGGTGCACACATGAACTCACAGTGGCTATGAGTACATGCATAAGACATGCAGAAGATCGGCCAAAAATCCTAGCATGGATCTTGAAGTTCCACTTTTAGCTGAAGAGCTATTGACAAATGATAGTTGCTGAGATAGGGAGAGCTAGTTTTCTTTAGGGATAAGGTCTTGTGAGGCCACCCATGCTCCACTGGGTGGTCCTACACCTATGCACATACAGACAGCACTAACTTGACTCCATGGGTTTCAAAAAAGAACTTGTGAAGTTGGGAGGAGAAATTGGTGGAAAGAGAATGGAGGACGAACTGAGGGAGAGGCTAAGGGATGAATTTGAACAAAACATAGTATATGCCTGTAAGGCAGGAGACTGATATGTAGGGACACTTCAATCCGGAGGAGTGCGATGGAAAGGATATGGGGTAGAGAGTGGGAGGGCGGGACTGGGAGGGGTGGAAAGAGGGCACTGTGATGGAGATGGAACCTGAAGTAATAAAAAAACAAACAAAAAACCCTCAAATGACAGCACATGCTGGTGAGGTTGTGGAGAAAGGGGAACTCTCCTCTATTGCTGGTGGGAGTACAAACTTGTACAACCATTATGGAAATCACTCTGACTATATCTTAGAAAACTTGGAATAGTCCTACCGTAAGACCCAGCCATACCTCTTCTGGGTATCCACCCAAACGATTCCTCACCAAACCACAAGGACATATCCTCATCTATGTTCATAGCAGCCTTATTTGTAATAGCTAGAAACTGGAAAAAAAACCCAGATGTCCCTGAACTGATGAATGGATAAAAAAACCTGTGGTACATCTACACAATGGAATACTACTCAGCTATTAGAAACAAGGAAATCATGAAATCTGCAGCCAAATGGATGGAACTAGAAAAGCTCATCCTGAGTGAGCTAACCCAGACTCAAAAAGATGCACATGGCATGTACTTAGTTATAATTGGATTTTAGCAATTTAGTACAGGATAACTATACTACAACCTACACACCAAAAAGATCAGGAACATAGACTTTTTTACCTATCAAGGGGACAATTTTCCCTAGGGGTGCTGCCATGTAGGCCCCCAGTGCAAGAGGAAGCTCTTAGCCTTCATATGACTGTTGAACTGAGAGGGGCTGATATGTAGGGACACTCCACATCAGAGGAGTGGGATGGGTGGAAGAGGGAGGAGAGTGGGAGGGTGGAACCAGGAGGGAAAGAGGGTGGAAAGAGGGCACTATGATGGAGATGTAACTTGATGTTATAAATAAACATTATAATAAAAAAGATATTATAAAGTCTTAAAAAATAAAAAAAAATTCAAAATAAAAAAATTCTCAAAAGTATGACTCTGTGATGTCTCCAGGAAACTGACGTAAAATAAATGGCTGTAGTTGGTAGGTGAAAATGCATTTAGAGGTTTTCATTGTGTGGGGAGCAGGGGTTACTAGCAAAATGAAAACAGATGTAGGAGGGGCCAGAGAAATGGCTCAATACTTAGGAGGGTTTCCTGTTCTTTCAGCAACAATGTAGCTCACAACTACTGGTAATTTCAGCTCCAGGGGATCTGACATTCTCTTTTGATCTCCCTGAACCTTTCAGTCAGACTGCACACCTCTGGCATATTCTCACACAGAAATGTACACAAGTACATAAATAATAATAATAACAGGATGTAGGAGTACATCATATAAAATAGATTTTATGGGAAATTTTTATTAAGTGTAAGGAATATCATAATAGTTAAAGATAATATTCCAAAGGAATTTACAAAAATTTTAAAGTTATATATGACTAAATAAAACAACTATAAAATGACAATACTTTGTCTTTTTATTCTTGTACTAATGGGAATCAAATCCACAGTCTTGTGCATGCTTAGCAAGTGCTTTCAACACTGAACTATACCCAGTCTCAATAAAATAGAACTCTAAGAAGCTTATGTTCTCTAGTTATAGTGACTTTTTTAAAAATAGAGTTTTCAGTGTCTGGTAGATGAAATAACAAAAACACATAATTATAGGATGATTTGAACTACACAATTGGTTAGTCTTAAATAATCACCATTTGTAGACATTAAAATTTTCAAGTTTACATATTAGCACTTTCAATACATATGGAAATTTTATGGAATTTGATGTTTTCTATGCTGCAAACCAGACTTGATAAACACAAATAAACATTATGCAAGTCATGCTTTAGGCTAGTTCTGTATAAAATGAGTCAGTGACACAAATCTCCACACACACACACACACACACACACACACACACATACAAGGATATAATATAGTGATGAAATAAGTATTTTAAGAATAGGTCATAATAGATATCTAGAAGCAAATAATACTGTCAAGTCATACAGGATGCAAACGAATGATGAGCAAGTAATTTAGAGCCTCAAAAAGGCATATGCCCAAAAGAAGATCTTTAAAATATACTAGCAATTTGCAAATTCAGTAATTAAGGAAAGTTCAAGTAGTGTAAATATAAGTAAAGCAGAATATAGAAAACTGTAGTCTCAGTGAAATAAGAAAAGTCAACTATGTAAAAAAGAGTTAATCACAAGAGAGAGCTCTTTAAATTTATTGAAGATAAGTAGATAGACAAGCACATTTGTTCCTGCCTCACATTCATAACCCCATTACATGAGAGGATGAGGCAAAGGATTACAGGATTGCAGTGAGTTTGAGAGCAACATGAATTACATAGTGAGTCCTAGTCTAGCTTGGCTACAGAAATGACCCTTCTCAAGTCAAATAAAGTAAACAAACATTGGTAGAAATAAAAAGGTAACATTTCAAAGACTTTGAGAGACTGAATAATAAATTCCATTAAAGATTTAGCCAGTGTTTTACTGTAAAAAAAAAAAAAAAAGAGTTCTCTTGACAAATGTAGTGTATCCACAGCCTCGCTGAAGTAATAAAATCAATAGTTTCTAAACACATTATCACAAGGCCTACAGAAATTCAAGCCATATAAAATCTCAGCATGGAAAAGGATGTGGGCACAAAGTCTCACCCTTAATCAAGAAACTACTTAAAATTGATAACTGGGAGAGAAAAAATATCAGTATTCACCAAATGGAGTGATACTTAGTATATCAATCACAATGCAGGTCAGGTCTCATGCTCAGGAGTGGTCGAACAACACAAAAATTTTTGTGTGCTTTGTTGCTATGGTTTTGGTTTTTTATCATTTATTTTATTTATTTGTTTATTTTAAAGAGAAAGAGCATGAAATTAGATGGGTAAGTTAGTGGGGAGAACCTGAAGAATGAAAGAAATGAGTTTTATCTTGAAAATTAAACATGAAAGTGTCATGACCAGAAGCTAGCGAGATGGTTCAAGTTACGAGGATTGCCTCTTCCAGAAGACTTGGATTAAGCTTCCAGCACCCACATGGGAGCTAGCAATCATCCCTAACTTCAGTCTCACAGGATCCCATGTCCTCTTCTGGCATCTGTGGGCACTGCACACATGTGGTACACAGACATAAATGCAAACAAAACAACCACACAAGTAACATAAAAATAAATAAAACCTTAAAAGTGTCATTACCAGGGAGCATTAGGAACACATGTGGACCAGATGATTCCTACTTCCTTCATATATTCAAAGACTTAAAACAGTACAAACTTCTCAGCTCATATTCCATAGGGACATTATAAGTGGAGTCTGGAGCCACACTGACTTAGTGCCCTCCCAAGTTTCCCTCTAATACACCTATGAGTTTTTTTTTCTTTTATTGAAATTATATTTTATGTTATGGTTGTGTAGCTGGATGTTCTTGTGAGACTCCTAAGAGTGGAAGTGGGGGTGTTTCTGGCTCTTTTGCCTGCTCTTGAGACCCTTTTCCTCCTACTGGGTTGTCTTTTTTAGCCTTGATATGAGGGGAGATACCTAAGTCTTATTGCAACTTGTTATGCCATATTCAGTTGATATCCCTGAGAGGCCTGCTTTGTTCTGAAAGGAAACATATTAAGATTGAGTCTAGGAGAGAAAGTCTAAGAAAAGGTGCAAGAAATAGATATAGACACAGAGACCCATTCACTTGCACACTCAGGAATCCCATAAAACACTAAAGTGGAAGCCATAATATATATTCAAAAGACCCACACATTCTGTCTCAACCTCTGCAAGCTCTTATGTGCTTTGATCTGATTGATTTAGAAGGCTTTGTTTCCTTGGTGCTTCCACCCCCTTGGCTCTTACATTATTTCTGCCTCCATCTTTTGAAAGGTTCCCTGAGCTCTAGTGGGAAGGATTTGATGGAGACATCCCATTTACGACTGACTGTTCTAAGGTTTCTCACTATCTGTATTAGTATATTTTCCAGGGAGGACACCACTGTAGCTCAAATCCTTTTTGGCTAGGTTAGTGTTTATGTTTCTCCTTTTGAGGTGTGCAGAGTATCTCCATGTACCGAGGAAACTAGCATGTAGTTGTGAAGACTTTACGTAGACATCAGCTCAACTTCTCTACATGCAATGTGTCGTTTAGGTGTTGTCTTCAGCAATAGGGTCTTGACTTCAGTTTGTGGAGAGCAAACTACACTATTAGCAGCATCCTGGGTTGTTTGGGAGTTCTCATGGGACCCCTTTGGTCAACATCTCAATTAGATTAACCCAGTCCTGGTCCTGGAAACTTCATTTGGTAAGAAGTGTCTAGTTGGGACTTTGTTTACTTGCTATTTGGTGATTTCATTTAGCATTTAGATTGCATATATATATATATATTATAAATCTTCTTTGTATTAGGTGCCCATATTACCCCTAATTTTAGCTGTATTTTCCTGTATTACCCCATCATTCTCATCTTCCTTGCCTTGTCTACTTGATCCTTCTGTTACAACCCACCTTCAACTATTATTTTTCCCTTTCCTAGGGATCTATCTATCCCATCTAGTCATAACCTCTGTAGTTCTATAGATTGTAGCTTGATTATCATTGACTTAATGGCTATAATCTACATATAAGTGAATAATAGCATAGTTTTCTTTCTGGGTCTGAGTTACCTTATTCAGATTTTTTTGTCTCATCTACTTATTTATGCATTTCATGATTTCATTTTATTAACAGCTGAGTAATATTCTATTGTGTAAATGTACCACATTGTCTTTATTAATTTATTTGTTGAAGGACAAATAGGTTGTTTAAAATTTCTGACTATACGAATACAGCAGCAATAAACATGATTGAGCAAGTATCTCTGGGGTAGGAAATTTGATGTCCTTTGGCTATAAGACCAAGAGTGGTATAGCTGGATGTTGTTTTTAACAAAGTCTCAATTGCTCGATCTTACCAATAAAGACTCATGAGCTACATGCTGGGGTGAAAGCCTACTAGCTCAGAGAGGCAGAGGAAGCACCCCAAAGGAAAGCTGACCTTCCTCCTCAGCTGACATCCCAGAAGGAATCCTCCTGTCCCACACTGTCTCAAACAGCCTCTTTCAAACTGAGTGTCCCTCCCTTCTACTTCCTTTGTATCTCTCTATATGTTTTCCTGACTTCCCTTTCCTCTCTATGATTTTTCTTAATAATCTTGTGCTTACTTTCGGTCAATTCATTGGTTGCTTACAATATTCAAGCAGAAAGTTGTTGTATTAAAGGTATATATTAAGGTTGAGCCACACCACAACTAAAAACAATTCTTTTCCCAGTAAATAAAACAATCTCAGGGTTTACAGTGTGATCAAATATCCTGTAACATTTCTCCATTTTTGTCAAAATAAAAAGGAAAGATTTCTACACACTAAAGCTATTTATAATAACGAAGCAACTTCTGCCAAACCTTCCACCATGTCCAGCTTGGTTGTATTTGGCAGTTTTAGGATTAAGTATTTTTTTAGTTCAAAGTTCTGTAAAATGTTCACATCAGTCTCATATGAACTCAGCAATTTGAATGACCTGAGCAGACTATAGTCCAAAGCTGATCTTTGGTTGGTCTTTATAGGCTTAGTGGCAATTCTGGCTGGGTAGAACACAGAAATCAACCCAAAAGACTACACTGTTTACACAGAACCTGGTGGCAGAAGAGACATGGTGCGGTTTTTCCCAGTGGTTAGAGTTACCACAAATCAGGTGGATTCACTATTTCAGGGCCCCATCATGTTCCTGGAGATCTTTGGATACTGTTAGGAATGATCATTTTTTTTTTTTTGTAGAAAACATAAACATTTTAAATTCCATATTCAAATGATTTCTGAAATGTTCAAGGATCACAATCTATAAAGTACATCTGAGGTACACAGTCTTTGTTTCTAGTTACCTGATATAGACTCAAGCCTAAAATCATGTATAGGCCCTGCCCCTAGAGGCATTGCACATGTGGTGCTACATCATATGTGCATCAGCATGTTGGGGGAAGGTCTAATATTGTTTCTGATACATTGAATTCAATGCTGAGATCTGGTTACCGCCCCTTCTGAGGCATTCTCTTGATTGGTTAATAAAAGTTGCTTATGGCCAATTAGCTGGGCAGAAAGAGTATAGGAAGGCGGGACTTCCTCAGATCACAGCAGGAATTCAGTACACACAGAGACTCGCTCTCTTTCCGCCAGGAGACACAGAAGGAGACAGACGTCTGGAGAAGTCTGGAAGGTACTCACAGGCACATGTTGGTTTGGGGTTAACTTAGAGTAGCTAATTGAGAGTCTGCCCAGCTAAGGGCTAAGCGTTAAAATATTAAAAGGTCTTGGTGTGTTTAATTATTGGGGAAAAGACTGCGGCGGCTTATAGGCCCTCAGTCCAAGCAGTCCCAGGCTGTTGGATTCCCAGACTCCCTTGAGCCCAGGCGAATCTCCTGCCAAGCCGCCAGTAATTCTACTGGCCTAATATAACAACTTGTATTAATTAGTGGAGTTTAGATTATAGGTGGTGTAGGCCACCTTTGGTCCTGGGGCTCTTTCTCCAGGATAAGTTAGGCAAGCGGTTAAGGCACTAAGGCCAGGCCACCTGCTCCTCTGCCAAGCCACCGGCTACTCTGCCTGCCTAATATTACAGTTTATACTTACTGATAACTACATTAAATAATTAATTTGCAGTTTTCAGGTGGTGCCCAACATGGGACGCCATTTGTAAAAAAAATATGGCTAATTAAGTTATTTAACCAGTATTTAGATTATATTTAATTATTTCAGTCACTATTAATTCTTATCCGGATATTATAAATGAATACACAGAAACTGCATATATTTTAACAAGCCTTGGCCTGAATTGTGCAATCCTAGCCCATCTAAGCTAGCTCATAATTCTATTACCAAAATATGACCCCATATATACATACGTCCCCTTGGACCACCATTCTCCACACTAGCTGATGTTCCAGGCCATGTGCAATGAGGTTCTTTTTTTCTAACCCATGGCGTATGTCTTCTTCCTCCTCCTGCTCCTGGTTGGAATGCCTCAATCCTCTGTCTAAAGTGCAGGCTTCCCGTTCTAATCCCAGGAAGTCCCACCTTTCTCTGTCTTTGCCCAATCTCAGGCCTCAGCATTTTATTTAACCAATCAGAGTCAATATAAGTAACAGACAGCAAACAGGACAAATTAACATTTAGAATGCTTAGCATTACCCCAACATCAGCAGGTGGCAAAGAGGAGAGAGGCTATGTCTATATTCAGTGTTCTGACTTATGAACATCTGAATGAATAGTAGCCTAACATTCCTGAAAAAAAGCAAGCTGGATACCAACACAACGTTGGTGCCATGGGGTAGTCTGTGATGATTACCAGACCAACACCAGGCAAGCACCAGATGGGCTCCTAGGACAGGAAGCAAGGTAGAAACTATAAGAACTCTGCCTGGCCTTGAATGGAGGGTTGTGAAGACCCAGCCATGGGGTGAGATCTGGCCTAGATGGGGTCACAAGAGCAGGAGAGCTGTCCCTGCCCCTCACATGCTGCAGGACTCAGGAGAGAAGGCCCTGCACCTTGCCTGGGTAGCACAGTACAGCTGGTCCTGGATATGGGGGTTGTGGGTGAGCCAGCCCTGAGGGAGTGAATGTGAGAGATTCAGCCCTGCCTTCGGTCTGCTATGTGGTAATGTTGGCTAGTGAGAGATCCCTTCCCCTCCCTTTTGCCCTCACCACCATTGGCCAACAGGCGATCTGGCCCAGATGGGGTCACAAGAGCAGGAGAGCTATCCTTGCTCCTCACATGCTACATCACTCAGGAGAGCAGTCCCTGTACCTTTCCATAGTAGAACTTGCCCTGCAAGTGGGAGTTGCATGTCCAGAACCAGGGCTTTGAGTTGGCTCACTCCAACATCATCAACCACATGGACGAACTGCTGCAGTGCAAGAAGAGGCCAGTTCCACATCCCAAAACTACAGGCTTTCCATGACACAGGGAAGTTACAGCATATCTGAGAGCAGTTCCAGTGAGGTTCCAGTATTGACAAAGTAGCAGAAACCAGAGGACTCCTACCAGACCAAGGAGTCATTTTAATGAACATTTGCAAGCAAAATATATGAACAAAGGGGAATATTGTGGTACACATTTTGACACACTGCAGCTTCCACAATAAGATTTTGATTTTTATGATGGGACTGATTGCATATACTGGGTAGAGGGTGGGTCTGAAGGGAAGTGGGAGATGAGAGGGAACAGGATGCATGATGTGAAATTCAATTAAAAAACATATAGGAAGTTAGATGAAGTTTATTTCTAGAATTAGTACTCTGTAGGACTACCAATATCATGACAGAAAGTTTATATATACATAATAATCCTATAGATTTTGAGATAATATTTATGCCTTAAGAAAAGTTTAGGAGATTCAAATAAAAATTGAAAGATTATGAGATTAATGGCAATTGAAAAATCCCTTATTTTTCATTGTCCTCTGTCTCATACCAGCTGGCTCTTCTGATATGAGACAGAGATTTTTTTTTTTCCTTTAAGAAGCGTGTATGGGTTTAGAGAAGAGGAGAACCACACTCCAATCCCAAAGCAAGCTTTAGTTTTTTTTTTTTATTAATTTATTTTTTTCAAATTACATCTCAATCAAAGTCCCCTCCCCCCCCCCACTCCAGGTCCCTCCCTCCCTCTCTCCCTCTTGCTTATCTCCATCCTCTCCTCCTCAGATGAAGGCAGCCCCCTCAGTTCATCAGTCACATGAGGGCTAACAGCTTCCTCTTGTACTGGGGCTTAATATGGCAACACAGCTAGGGTAAGATGTTTCACTAACAAGCGACAGTATCCATGACTCACTGTTGGGTGGAGTTTTTCCTAGGAGAGTTATGCTAGGTTCCTGTCTGTTTGGATCTGTGGGATGTAGGTTGGTTGTCCTGTGCTACATGGTTAATATCCACTTATAAGAGAGTACATAATGTGGATCTTTCTGGGTCTGAGTTTGCTCACTTAGGATGAGCTTTTCTAGTCCCATCTATTTGGTTGCAAATTGCATGGTTTCCTTGTTTCTGACAGCTGAGTAGTAGTCATTGTGTAAATGTACCACAATTTTTAATCCATTCTTTGGTTGAAAGACATCTGGGTTATTTCCAGTTTCTGGCTATTATGAATAAAGCTGCTATGAATATTGTTGAGGCAATGTCCTTGTAGTTTGGTGAAGAATCTTTTGGCTATATGACTAGGAGGGGTATGGTTGGGTCTTGTGGTAGAACTATTCCTAATATTCTAAGATATCACCAGGTTGATTTCCAAAGTAGTTTTACAAGTTTGCACAGCCACCAGCAATGGAGGAGTGTTCCCCTTACTGCACAGCCTCGCCAGCTAGTGCTATCACTGGAGTTTTTGATCTTAGTCATTCTGATGAGTATAAGGTGCAATCTTAGAGTCATTTTGAGTTGCATTTCCCTGATGATCAAGGATGTTAAGCATTTCTTCAAGTGTCTCTCGGCCATTAGAGATTCCTCTTTTGTGAATTCTTGGTTTAGTTCTCTGCCCCATTTATTGATTTTATTATTTGGTTTGTTGATGTTTAATTTATTGAGTTCTTTATAAATTTTGGATATTACCCCTCTCTTGGATGTGGCATTGGTAAAAATCCTTTCCCAAACTGTAGACTGCCATTTTATTCTAATGACAGTGTCCTTTGCCTTACAGAAGATTTTCAGTTTCATAAAGTTCCATTTATTGATCATTGGTCTTAGAGCCTGAGCTCTTGGTGTTCTGTTCAGGAAGTTGTAGCCTGTGTCAGTGAGATCAAGGATTTTCCCTACTTTCTCTTTATCTCTTAAAAAAAATTACTGCAAATCCTTTGCTAATATTCATTTTCTATCCATAATGAGGCAAGTTCAGCATTAGTAAAAGGTATACCAATTTCTGATGGGTCTATTTCTGCTAATTGATAAAGTCCCATTTTCCCTTTCATAATCTATTCAGAAAACTTTTGTACATATTTTTACTCTGTTTTTAAAATTTTTATTTATTTATTACTTCAGGTTACATCTTCATCATAGTTTCCTCTTTCCACCCCTTCCAGTCCCGCCCTCCCACCCTCTACCCCCTATCCCTTCCATCCCACTCCTATGGAGTGGAGTGTCCCTACATAACAGTCCCCCGCCCCAGTTCAGCAGTCATATGAGGGCCAAGAGCCTCCTTATACACTGGGGCTGTATAAGGCAGCACCACTAGGGCAAAAAACATTTCAATGGTTTGATTTTACCAATGAGGACTTAGGAGTCAAATCCTGGGGTGAAAACCTACTAGCTCAGAAAGGCAGAGAAAGCACCTAACTGACCTTCATACTCCACCAATATCCCAGAAGGAAAAAGCCCTTTTTCCTTCTCCATGCTGTCTTAAATACTCTTCAGCTCAATGTCCCTCCTTCTTGTGTGTTCTTATGTTCACTACCTGTTGACTGGTTGCTTGTTCCCTCTCTTGACCTATGCTGACTTTATTTAGCTCTTGCATTAAAGGTGTGTGCTAGGACTGAGCCACATCACAAATAGAAATAGGTTTTTCCACTATACAATCTTGGGGTTCATAGTGTGATAAAATATCCTGCAACATGTTTGTGTGCTAAAAATATT
The DNA here is from genome assembly GCA_907164525.1 of Lophiomys imhausi. Taxonomy (NCBI): domain Eukaryota; kingdom Metazoa; phylum Chordata; class Mammalia; order Rodentia; family Muridae; genus Lophiomys; species Lophiomys imhausi. Next base: position 1,310,853 of record CAJQZJ010032332.1, read on the forward strand.
CATTTTAAGATAATATCTTCTCTCTGCATAAGAATTCCTGTGGAAGAATGAGGAAAAGGCAAAGTAACTAAAATACAATCAAGCTTTTCTACAGAGTGAATTCTCTCTCAGCTTCAGTGCATAATTTTCTTGAACTATTTAAGTCCTCATCACCTTGTGATGTTTCAAATAAATTACTTACCTCTTGAGTAGTTAATTCAATTTTTGACGATAGCGAGTTAATATCTCCCAGGAGTTTTGAAAACCATTAAGAGTTTGTAGTTGATCTCTCCTGATTTTTTATGTGTGGTTGGATTTTTCTGTAAATCTATCTTATATACTAAATAATTGATAAAATGTCCTTTTTGTATTTTTTTCAGGAGCAATTTATAATCCCCAATAAGGCAAAATTCACTTTACTTCATCAAATATTTTTTTCAAAGGTATCTGTGTCTGAATCAGCCAGTAAGATGTCATTTATATAATGATAAATTTTAGATTGAATAAACTATTTACAAAATATTGCTATTGGTGCTGTTGTACAAAATATTGAAAAAAGATAAGGCTGTTTAAAATTTCTTGTGGAATAACTTTCCAATGATTCCTTTTAACAGATTATAAGTAGGCACGGTAAAGGCAAATTTTCTTTATCCCATTCTTGTAAAGGTGTAGTAAAAAAGTTTTAAATCAATCACTATAATAGAAAATCAATAGAATAATCATTATAATAGATAATAAAGAAGAAAAGGGAATTCTAGGTTGTAAAGAACCCATTGGCTGAATAACATTATTTAAATCTGTTAACATTCTCCATTTTTCAGGTTTCTTTTTAATGACAAATATAGGAAAATTCCAAGGACTGTTTGATTCTTCTGTATGTTGATCATTTAGCTGCTCCTGTACCAACTGTCCTAGTGCCTGTAATTTTTTTTATACTTTATTTTTTTATTTCTTCAAGTTACATCTCAGTCACAATCCCTTCCCTACTGCCCCTTCCTGTCCCACCCTTCCACCCTCTTCTCCCCAACAGCTTCCCCTTTCAGTCCAACAAATGGTTCCTTCTCTTATAACAGTAAATACTATACAAAACAACAGAAATAAATATGCCACATTTATGAGAGTTAAATGGCCCAGCATACATTCCCAATGTCCAGTTCATACGTATTTGGCCCCTGACGTTAACATTCTACCATCTAACCATCTCCATGAGTTTAAAGTTCTATATCTGACTCAACTTTCATACTAACTTGCATCACTATTAAAAACATCTTCTTAGATCCAGAACACCCTCTTGATTCCTAAACAACTCAAAATTTAACTATTTAAAAATAGGTAGACTCTAGCTATCTATTCTTCAACCACCTCAGAGACCTGAGAGGGATAAATATATCTGATTATGTAGGAAGTGCAGGGGTTGCATCATCCAAAACTAAGAAAGGACATATCAGTGGCTGCCTGGAGAGTTCCTGTTTTCTCTCCATACGTTACAGCCTCAATCTTCAGCGTTTTGGTCCTGTTTCTCTGACAGACATTGATTGTTGAGCAGGGATTATGAAGGACTTACCTACCCTGTCTTGGCAGAGCTAGGCTGTCGACTTCCCTACTACTACCAAGTTTTGTCCTTTTTGGACAGCAGTCTGTCTGCAGTTGAAGCAAGGGGTTTTTTCATGCCAAGAGATAGGCTTGCCACTAATTCAACCATCTCACACTGGAGATTGTTCGATGCTCATCTTCTACTTGGAGTAGAATAGGGGGTGCTGTCAGGAGCTGATATGTCTCGATATAAAAAAAAAATCTTAATTTAAGACCACATCTTTGAATGCCATATTCTGCAGGTCTCTTGGGGTTTTTGAAGATGCCCTATCTATCTCTTGTATTTAGATAAGCAAATGTTGCTTGTCTCTTAACAACATGATTTCTGAGTAGCTTAGAGAATATCTGTGATAGACTGTCATAGTAGCTAACAAAGTGACATGCTTGCATGACTAGGAGTTTGTATTTCTTAACTATCCTAAACAGTTTAATACAGTTGGTATCAAGAGGCCAGAGCTTCACATTTCATTTTTAAGTATCTCTAGGTACAATACCATTAGGAAGTGTTACCTTTAATTTTGTATCAATATACAAAGATTTATTCAAATGTGGCTAAATATACTCTTAATTTTGTATCAATATACAAAGACCAATGCCTATGTAGCCCAATACAATCTTAATATTATGTCAGTATACAAGGGTCAATACCATTGTGGCCAACTATAATCTTAATTTTGTATCAATATACAAAGATTTATTCAAATGTGGCTAAATATACTCTTAATTTTGTATCAATATACAAAGACCAATGCCTATGTAGCCCAATACAATCTTAATATTATGTCAGTATACAAGGGTCAATACCATTGTGGCCAACTATAATCTTAATTTTGTATCAATATACAAAGATCAATACCGATGTAGTTCAATACAATCTGAATTTTGCACAATATACAAAGGTCAATACCACTTTGCCCAAATATAATACTAATTTTGTATCAATATACAAAGGTATAAGGGCATATTCAATAATCTGTCCCTTCTTCTTGGTCCTTCCCATACTATGTCTATGTCCCATTTTTCTCAAGTCCGTGCACTCCTACATAGGAGAGAAAGAAGAATACAGAAAAGGAAAAGAAGGAAGTCCCTGGGTCTAACCTCCAAAACCCATTTAACAAGACCATTTAACAGCTTGTAGTCTCTTCCCCTAAATAACAAAAGTTTTCTGTTATCCTTCAAATAACCAAAGTGGGGGGGGGGAGAAAAACACCCTCCCCACCCTCTGGGCATGGGATGTCACTCCCTTAAAATGACTTCCTGATGATTTGGGTCGTGGTAAGCCTGTTTGGGGCCCAAACCAAAGTGGGAAAATGGTTTAAAATGTTAGTACAATCCTTTTATGTTCAGTCCTTTTGTGCTCACCTATTTAGATGTCCTAAGAAGTTTTTAGGCAGAAGCTGATCTTCCAGATTTTACTGAAGTTCTGGCTGTGGCAGTGTGTAGAGCTGAATGATCTTAGTGATTTTGAGTTGTTGTGGTTTTAGACTTTTGATGGAAACAGCTATTGAGGGAGTCTGCAAGGCTGAATCATCTGGGCTACTCGTCTTCTTAGGTGTCTGATTCTGTTTTCTGTTGAGGTTTCCGTTGTCCAGTTGTCCCTGGGTTCCTTGAATGGATGCTTTGAATCTCCTGAAAAGATAAGAACAGAGACCTGCCCTAATCCTAATTCTGGGACAATTACCCTTTTTTTTGGGGGGGTCAGTTAATATTTCTCCTGAAGCAAAATTGGTTTTTTGACAATATATAAAGTATTATCTTTCAATCTGGATTAAAGAAGAAATTACTTTGTTATTTTGGAGCTAAACAAGCCTTAGTGTATATATTTTGAGATCTCAAAGGACAATTTGTTTGTATTGAGTAGGCCTTTTGTAAGTAGCTTTTAAACTTAAGTCCTTCCAAATCCTATGTGTCTGTCTCTGCATTCTAGTTATTGGGATCAAGGACCTGTGGTTCCCATCTGAAGGGATTAAAGATGTGTTCCACCACTCCTGGATCGAAGTTTTTCTCTATTTACAGTTTGTTTTGTATCAGGCTGACCTTGAGCTCTGAGAGCTGCCTGTTTCTGTCTCTAGTGTGTTGGGATTAAGGGTGTACTCTTCTTGAATGATGGGATTAAGGGTGTGCACCCTCACCACCCTGTTCCATGTAATTCTAGAATTTATAAGACCACTAACTCTATAGTGCTCCTCCCATCTATGCTGAAGTTAAAGGCATGGGCTAACACCACATTTTTCATGTATTTTACCTTAGCTCTAAGTTTTTTCGACTCTTGGAGGTTTATAAAACCAGGTTGAATGGCTGTAACCTTTATTTTATTTACAGTGTTTTAGAATTGTTACCTGCTTTTTTAAAAATTAATAAATTTATTTGTTTGTTGCTTCAGGTTACATCTCTATCATATTGTCCTCTTTCCCTGCTTCCCAGCCCCACCCTCCCATCCTCTACCCCCTAACCCTTCCCTCTTGTTCCTCTGGGGAGGAGTGTCCCTTTATAACAACAGTCCTTCACCACAGTTCAGGAGTCATATGAGGGCAAAGAGCCTCTTCATACAACGGGGGCCTACGAGGCAGTACCGCCAGTGGAAGGTGTCTCCTTGCTACGAGGGGAAAACTAAAAAAAGACCAAAAAACACACAAACCCACAAAAACAAAGAACAACAACAAAAAAAGAAAGGAAAAAGAAAAAGGAAAAAGAAAAAAAAGTCTATGTCCATGTTCCTTTTGATATGTTGGTTGTAGTACAGATATCCTGTACTATATAGCTAAAATCCTACTATAAGTGAATAGGTGCCATGTGCATCCTTCTGAGTCTGGGTTAACTCACTCAGGATGAACTTCTCCAGTTCCATCCATTTGGTTGCAAATTGCATAATTTCATTGTTTCTGATAGCTGAGTAATATTCCATTGTATATATGTACCACAGTTTTTTAATCCATTCTTCAGTTGAGGGACATCTAGGTTGTTTCCAATTTCTAGCTATTACAAATAAGGCTTCTATGAACATAGATGAAGAGACTTCCTATTACTACGAGAGGAGTCCTTTGGGTGTATACCCACAAGTGGTATGGCTGGGTCCTGAGGCAAAGCTATTCCAAGTTTTATAAGATATCGCCAGACTGACCTCCATAGTGGTTGCACAAGCCTGCACTCCCACCCGCAGTGGAGGAGGGTTCCCCTTTCTCCACATCCTCACTAGCATGTACTGTCATTTGAACTCTTTATCTTAGCCATTCTGACAGGTGTGAGATGGAATCTCAGAGTCGTCTTGAGTTGCATTTCTCTAATGATTAAGGATGTTGAGCATTTCTTCGGGTGTCTCTCGGCCATTAGGGTTTCCTCCTTTGTGAATTCTCTATTTAGCTTTGTCTCCCATTTTTTGATTGGATTGTTTAGTTTCTTGGCATTTAGTTTCTTGAGTTCTTTGTAGATTTTAGATAATAGCCCTATATCAGATGGGGTTGGTGAAGATTTTCTCCCAGTCTGTTGGTTGCCATTTTGTTCGAATGACAGTGTCTTTTGCCTTACAGAAGTTTTTCAGTTTCATGAGGTCCCATTTATTGATTGTTGATCTCAGGTCCTGAGCTGTTGGTGTTCTGTTCAGGAAGTTGTCACCAGCGCCAATGAGTTCGAGGGTTTCTCCCACTTTTTCTTCTAGTAGATTTAGTGTGACCGGCCTTATGTTAAGGTCTTTGATCCACTTGGATTTAAGTTTTGTACAAGGTGATAAGTACGGGTCTAATTTCATTCTTTTACAATTGGACATCCAGTTGGACCAGCACCATTTGTTGAAGATGCTGTCCTTCTTCCATTGTGCGGTTTTGGCTTCTTTGTCAAAGATTAGTTGGCCATAGGTGTGTGGGTCCATTTTTGGGTCTTCAATTCGATTCCATTGATCTACTGGTCTCTTTCTATACCAATACCATGCTGTTTTTACTATTATTGCTCTGTAGTACAGCTTGAAATCTGGGATGGTGATACCTCCAGATGCTTTTCCATTGTGCAGGATTGATTTAGCTATTCTGGGCTTTTTGTTGTTCCATATGTAATTGAGAATAGCTCTTTCCAGGTCTATAAAGAATTGTGTTGGTATTTTGATAGGAATTGCATTGAATCTATATATTGCTTTTGGTAGGATAGCCATTTTTATTATGTTGATCATGAGCATGGTAGGTCTTACCATCTTCTAAAGGCCTCTTCCATTTCTTTTTTCAGGGGCTTGAAGTTCTTAACTTGTTTTTTTAGAGTTACCCCCAGGTATTTTATATTGTTTGTGGCTATTGTGAAGGGGGTTGTTTCCCTTATTTCTTTCTCGTTACATTTGTTTGTTGTATATAGAAGAGCTTCTGATTTTTTGGAGTTAATTTTTTATCCAGCCACCTTGCTGAAGGTGTTCTCTGGTGGAATTTTTAGGGTGGCTTATGTATACTATCATATCATCTGCAAATAAGGATAATTTGATTTCTTCATTTCCAATATTTATCCCCTTGATCTCATTACTTGTCTTATTGCTCTACCAAGAACTCCAAGTACTATATTGAAGAGATATGGTGAAAGTGGACAACGGTGTCTTGTCCCTGAGTTTAGAGGAAATGCTTCAAGCTTCTCTTCATTTAATTTGATGTTGGCCACTGGCTTGCTGTATATTTCCTTTATTATTTCTAGGTATGGTCTTTGTATGCCCGTTCTCTCCAGAACTTTTAGCATGGAGGGGTGTTGGATTTTGTCAAATGCTTTTTCTGCATTTGGCGAGATTATCATGTGGTTTTTTTCTTTCATCTTGTTTATATGGTGAATTACGTTGATAGACTTTCATATGTTAAACCATCCCTGCATTCCTGGGATGAAGCCTACTTGATCATGGTGTATGATACTTTTGATGTGTTCTTGAATTCGGTTTGCTAGTATTTTATTAAGTATTTTTGCATCTATGTTCATGAGGGAGATTGGTCTGAAGTTCTCTTTCTTTGTTGGGTCTTTGTGTGGTTTAGGAATCAGATTGACAGTGGCCTCATAGAATGAGTTTGGCAGTGTTCTTTCTGACTCTATGTGGTTGAAGAGTTTGAAGAGTAATGGTGTTAGCTCCTCTTTGAAGGTTCGGTAGAATTCCGTGCTAAAGCCATCTGGCCGAGGGCTTTTTTTGGTTGGGAGATTTTTAATGACTGTTTCTATTTCCTTAGGGATCATTGGGCTGTTTTAGCTGTTAATCTGATCTTGATTTAGTTTTGGTAGGTGGAATCTATCGAGAAAATTGTCCATTTCGCTTAGGTTTTCAAATTTGGTGGAATATAGATTTTGAAAGTAGGACCCAAATATTTTCTGGATCTCCTCAACGTCTGTTGTTATTCCTCCCTTTTCATTTCTGATTTTGTTGATTTGGGTTCTTTCCCTTTGCTTTTTGTTAATTTGGCTGAGGGTCTGTCTATTTTGTTGATTTTCTTGAAGAACCAACTCTTTGTTTCATTGATTCTTTGTATAGTTCTTTTTGTTTCTAACTTGTTGATTTCAGCCCTAAGTTTTATGATCTCCTGCCTTCTGCTCCTCTTGGGAGTGTTCGCTTCTTTTTTTTTTTTTTTTCCAATTCTCCCAGCTTAGCTGTTAATTTGCTATTATTAGCTGTCACAATTTTCTTTTTGAAGGCACTTAGTGCTATGAACTTTCCTTGTAGCACAGCTTTCATTGTATCCCATAGGTTTGGGTATGTTGTGCCTTCATTGTCATTGGATTTTAAGAAGTCTTTAATTTCCTTCTTTATTTCTTCCCTGACCCAGTAGTCATCCAGTAAGGAGCTGTTCAATTTCCATGTGTGTGTAGGCTTTCTGTTGATTCTTTTGCTGTTGAAGACCAGCTTTATTCCATGGTGGTCTGATAAGTTACAAGGTGTTATTTCAATTTTCTTGTATCTGTTAAGACTATCTTTGTCTGACTATGTGGTCGATTTTGGAGAAGGTTCCGTGAGGTGCTGAGAAAAAGGTGTATTCCTTTGTGTTTGGGTGAAATGTTCTGTAGATATCTGTTAGGTCCATTTGGTTCATGATCTCTGTTAGACTCAATATTTCTCTGTTTGACCTCAGTCTTGATGATCTGTCCATTGTTGTGAGTGGGGTGTTGAAGTCTCCCACTACTAATGTGTTGTGATGGACGTACAATTTAACTTTTAGAAGCGTTTCTTTTACAAATGTAGGTGCCTTTGAATTTGGGGCATAGATGTTCAATATTGAGATGTCCTCTTGATTAATATTCCCCTTATGAGTATATAATGCCCTTCTCTGTCTTTTTTCATTAACTTCAGTTGGAAGTCTATTTTGTTTGATATTAGGATGGCTACTCCAGCTTGCTTCCTGGGTCCATTTGCTTGGAAAATCTTTTTCCAGCCCTTTACTCTGAGGTAGTGTCTATCTTTGATAGTGAGATGTGTTTCTTGTATGCAGCAAAAAGACGGGTCTTGCTTGTGGATCCACTCTGTAAACCTGTGTCTTTTTATTGGGAGATGAGTCCATTGATGTTGATGGATATTAGTGACCTGGGGTTGTTATTTGCCATTAGTTTGGTATATGTGATGGTCCTGTTCCTCTTTTGGTTTAGTTGCTGTGGGGTTTTCTATTCCCTTTGTTTTCTTGGGTGGAGTTTTCTTCTCTGGGTTGGAATTTTCCTTCTAGGATTTTCTGTAGGGCTGGGTTTGTGGGTAGATATTGTTTAAATTTGATTTTTGTCATGGAATATCTTGTTTTCTCCATCTATGTTGATAGAGAGTTTTGCTGGGTATAGTAGTCTGGCTGGGCACCTATGTTCTCTCAGGACTTGTAGGATATCTGAGGAGAAGTCAGGTGTAATTCTGATGGGTCTGCCATTGTATGTGACTTGACCTTTTTCTCTTACAGCTTTTAATATTCTATCTTTGTTCTGTACATTTGGTGTTTCCATTATTATGTGATGAGAGGAGTTTCTTTTCTGATCTAATCTGTTTGGTGTTCTGTAAGGTTCTTGGATTTTTATTGGCATCTCTTTTTTCAGGTTTGGGAAGTTTTCTTCTATGATTTTGTTGAAGATATTTCCTAGACCTTGGAGTCAGGAGTCTTCTCTTTCCTCTATGCCTATAATTCTTAGGTTCCGTCTCTTTTCATTGAGTCTTTGATTTCTTGGATGCTGTGGGTGAGAGATTTTTTTAGCCTTCTCATTTTCTTTGGATGTTGTACTGATTTCTTCCATCGAATCTTCCATGCCTGAGATCCTGTCTTCCATCTCTTGCATCCTATTTTTGATACATCTGTAGTTCCTGTTCTCTTCCCTTGATTCTCCACTTCCTCTTTTAACTCTGACTGTGTTTTCTTTATTGTTTCTATTTCTATTTTCATGTCTTGAATGGTATTGTTCGTTTTGTACATTTCCTTCTCCAGCTTGCTTGTTTTTGTCTGGAAATCTTTCATTGCTTTGTCCTTTTCCTGTTCAAGCTGAGTCACCTTGGCTTGGAGCTCTTTAATGGTGTTATTCGTTGTTTTGACGTGTAAAATTGTGGCTTCTTTGAATTCCTTCATAGATTTAAGTTCTTCTTGAAGGGACTCTATCACTTTCCATAATGCAGAATTGTCATCGTTTTCATGTGTTTCTGCTGGTGTGAGGTCATCCGAATTCAATGAGCTAGGATAGTTCTGCATTGTTGGAGTCATATTTCCTTGATTTCTCTTTTTTCTTGGACCTTTGGCCATATGGATGTATTTAGCTGTCTGCTCTCATCATTTTCTTTGCTTAGATCCACAGGGGATGTTTTGGTGTAGGATTCAAATTGCTTGGCTATCTGTCGTTGCTTATAGGGGATCTCAGGGTCTCTGTGTTTCTAATAGCCTGAAGCACTGTGAGCTGGTGCGGCCTATTCCCAGGTATTGAGAAATGGCCTGGGATTGTTTCACTTCTCCCAAGTCAGACTTCTCTATGTTGCACACTGAGTGATCAGCCTGTAGTGGTTCTGATGGTATGGACCTGTTTGCCCAGGCACAGATTCTGTGGACTCTGGTTGTCTTCACAGAGACTGAGAGGGCCCGGCTCCACGCCTAATATGTCTGGGTTTTCCATAATACAGCTATGGTCCCCTGGCTTCTGGCTTCCACGTTTTGGAGCCCTCGGCCTCTGAGCGTCTCCGCTGCTAGCTCTGTCTCTGTGTGCCTCTGTGTGCTCCCAGCCCTGCCACTTCACTGTGTGGGTTTCCTGCTAGGCTCCTCCACCGTGGGTGCAGCCCCTCTGCCCCACCCCCCTGTGCCGGCTTCCCCCAGCTTCTTCCCTGCGGGCGCCTTTGCTCCGCCCTCCTGTGTGGGATTCCCCCTCGGTTCCTCTGCTGCAGGTGCGTGGAGCCTCAGCCCTATCCGCCTGTGCCGGCTTCCTGCCCCGGTTGCTCCACCATGGGCTTGGCGCTTCTGCCCCGCCCGCCGGCTTCCCGCCCCGGCTCCATGCCTGTAATTTTTTTTTTTTTTATGTCAAAGACCATTGCTTCTCTCAGACAGATTTGTCAGTTAACCATTTTAAAGATAGGCAGTTGATACCTTTGAAAGAGCAAAAGGTGTTGTATCCTGCGTAGGTACCACCTGAATGGTCTGTGACTATTCTCAATAACACCTTTTAATATTTTTCTCAGAAACATTCTTTATTGTATGGTTTGTTTCTGAGATTGGAGGAATATTAAACTGTATTTTCCATTTCTTCAACCAATCATGTCCCCATAAATTCATGAGTATATTAGCCACATATTACTTTAGTATTTCTATTTGTCTTTCTGGCCCTACACTCTTGATCCATCTTGAACTTTGTTTTGTCTGAGATAATTTTCCAGTCCCTAGAAGCTGAATATTTACTTCCTGAAGAAGCCAATCTGGATATCAAGATTTTGGGGGAAATTATCATAACACCCCCCCGTGTCTACTAAATCTTCAATTTCAATGCCATTTATTTATATTTTTAGCATTGATTTCTGATCATTTATAGCAGTTTGCCAAAATACTTATTTTCTTGTCTTTCCTACATTTTTGTTTTATCTACTAAAGCTGTTCTGTCCTGATTACATCCAGGAATTAAAAACATCTTTAAATGCCATTTACTGTACACCTCTGAGGGTTTTGAAGACATCTATTTATTTATTTATTTATCTATCATCTCTCTATCATCTCTTTATATCTATTATCTATCTATCTATCTATCTATCTATCTATCTATCCATCTATCTGTCTTTTATGTCTGAACAGGTAAACTGCATATCATTAACCATTTACTATCTGTTTAACCTAGTAAGACTACTTTGTGACAAATTAAGACTAGTATTTGACATGACCAGGAACTTGACTGGCCAATCATCGACCTGTATTATCAGACCTCTAAATACAAAATTAACTCACAACAATCAGTAGTCTTCCTATATACAAATGACAAACGGAGTGAGAAAGAAGTCAGGGAAATACATTTCACAATAACCCTGGTGGGGTTATGTTATGCATTCTAAATGTTAATTAACCTGGTCCCAAAGTAGTCCAGATGGTTGAGCCTCACAGACTGTTCCAGATAGCACTTCAGTAAAGGCCTGAATTTTCTCACCCAAAGTTCAGCTTCAGACTACAAATTGCGCAGGAGATTCAAATGCTTGCAATAGCAAGCCATAAAAGAATTGGAAGTAAACCTGTACTTTTAAATGAGTTGTATGGGCACAATACCTTATATAAGAGTTTTAAAATACATATATGTGTCAGAATATAAAATTCTATACCAACGAATCAAAAATTAACCTTATTTTTGTATCAATATACAAAATTCTATACCAGTGTGTTAAAAGATATTCTTATTTTGAGAATAACAATAATTTTAAGTTTCAGAGCAGATTCAATCATCTACCCTTATATCTTTTCATTTCTATGTTATATACTTATATTCCCCCTTCTTTTTCTTTTCAAGTCTTTTCCCCCTATGTAACAGAAAAAGGATAAAGAAAAGAAAAAAAAAGATTGAAGTTTCTGAGTCTATCTTCCTACACCTTGCTTAACAAGGCCATCTAACTACTTGTAACCAATCTCCCTCAATGACAATAAACATCTATTACCCATCAAATGAGTAAAAAAACCGCCTACCCCACCTTTTGAGAATGGGGTGTTGCTCTCTTAAACTTGCTTTCTGCTGAATTGGGACATAGAAAAACGTTTGTGGCTCAAAGAAAATGGAAAATTATTAAGTTAATGATTTAATGTTATTTAAGCAAGTTAATAGTAACATTTGTTGTCCAGTCTCTATGTGGTCAGCAATTTGAATGTCCTGAGCAATTTGTAGTCCGAAGCAGAACTTTGGGTGGGAAAGTTCAGGCCTTTACTGAAGTCCTGTCTGGAACAGTCTGTGAGGCTCAATCATCTGGATTACTTTGGGAGCAGGTTAATTAACATTTAGAATGAATAACATAACCCCACCAGGGTTATTGTGAAAGGTTTTTCCCTGACTTCTTTCTCACTCTGTTTGTCATTTGTATATAGGAAGACTACTGATTTTTGTGAGATAATTTTGTATCCAACTACTTTGTTGAAAGTGTTTATCAGCAATAAGACTTCCTTGGTGGAATTTTAGGATATCTTATGCATACTATCATACTGTCTGCAAATAAAGATACTTCGACTTTTTTTTCCAATTAGTATCCCTTTGATAGCTTTCAGTAGTCTTATTTCTCTAGCAAAGACTTTAGTGTTTATAGGTATTTGGAGCAGAAACCTTGGAATAGAAATGTGTTAGGTAGAAAAAGAGTGTATTCCACGGGATCTTCTTAGTTCCCTGGGAATTAGGGCAGAGAATAAAAAGATGACATTACAGCTAGTTTGCTACAGAACCGGGGATGAAACTAGGGGATTGGATTTTTAGAGGAGATGGAAGAATGAAAATCTGAAGGTTATCTAACTACTTTGCTGATCCACTTGCTTCACTGGCATGGTGGGCTGGAAGGTTCTCTAGGATGCCTGTTGGGGTTGGGAGCTGTGACAATGTGTTGTGTGTGTGGCGGGGGAGATGTTGGAGATGAAAATCTGTGTAATGCACTGGAGATGGAGTAAGAGAGATGGGAGCCTTCAGTAGGTAGACTGCTACAGAGTCTGGGGTGAAGCTAAGGGATTGGATTTGAGGAGAAGAAAGAGAGAGATGCAGACCGTCAGTTAGCCTACCTTCTTTCCTGCCTGGAGTTGACTACTGCTTATAGATTCTATATTATGGTGATTTGGAAACTTGCAATTTCTATTTTACCTCAGCTGTGTTTACTGAATCCTTAGAATAGTCCACCTCACGTCATTTGTAGATAGACAGCAACATCCACAAAGCATCTTCATTGATGCATTTACTGCTTTAGTCTCAGATGAAGATAAGCTCAGTAGCTTACAAATCCCTAAGTCTTTAGCTTTCATGCACTTCCCTCTTTTTTGCCCTCTTCCAAATATTTCTCACTTTTCTGTTTTGTTTAAATAGAAAAAAATGACAGAGATCCACCCACGAAATAACAGTGTCAAACTAGCCACACCTGTATAATATAAAACTGCACAATTCTGAAGAAAGAGAATCATTGAAAGTTGAATTATGAGGTTAGTGCAAGAAGGATTGTTACTGAGGTTTAAATGGATGAACTTCTCAGTGTTGTGATATGAATGGGACTACTGTCATTTTTTTTTGTTAATTTTGCATTCTGGGAAAATATGTGATAAGCTGAATAAGAAACCCGAGGCCCCTTTGAAGAAAATAGTAAATAAATAAAAACAGAATCATTGTTATTTTCCTTGTTGTTAATATGTAGTATATATAACACCATATTTGAATGAAAGAAATTTCTGATTTAAAGACCTTTTGAGTTACATTATGAAAGCAAGATTGGCATAAGTACTCGAGAACTTTTCTAGTTTGGGCACCCCATAATACATAAGTCCTTAATGCCATGACTTTTTGAAGAAGTCAAATTATCCCTATTTACAGACGATATGATAGTATACATAAGTGACCCCAAAAATTCCACCAAAGAACTCTTACAGATGATAAACACCTTCAACAAGGTGGCTTGATACAAAATTAATCCAAAAAATCAGAAGCCCTTCTTTATACAACAAATTAATGGGCTGAGAAAGAAATTAGGGAAACAACACCCTTCACAATAGCCACAAACAATATAAAAGACCTGGGGGTAACTCTAACCAAGCAACTGAAAGACCTGTACAACAAGAACTTCAAATCCTTGAAGAAAGAAATTGAAGAGGCCATCAGAAGATGGAAAATCTCCATGCACATGGATAGGTAGGATCAACATAATAAAAATGGCCATCCTACCAAAAGCAATACACAGATTCAATGCAATTCCTATCAAAATAGAAACACAATTTTTATAGACCTGGAAAAAGCAATTCTCAACTGCATATGGAATAACAAACAACCCAGAATAGCTAAATCAATCCTGTACAATAAAAAAACATCTGGAGCTATCACTATCCCAGATTTTAAGCTGTGCTACAGAGCAATAATAATAAAAACAGCATGGTACTGGTATAGAAACAGACCAGTGGATCAATGGAATCGAATTGAAGACCCAGACATAAACACACACACACCTATGGTCACTTAATTTTTGACAAAGAAGCCAAAACCGCACAATGTAAAAAGGACAGCATCTTCAATAAATGTGCTGGTCCAACTGGATGTCCACTTGTAAAAGAATGAAAGTAGATCCATACTTATCACCTTGTACAAAACTTAATTCCAAATGGATCAAAGACCTTAACATAAGGCCGGTCACACTAAATCTACTAGAAGAAAAAGTGGAAGAAACCCTTGAACTCATTGGCACAGGTGACAAATTCCTGAACAGAACACCAACAGCTCAGGACCTGAGACCAACCAACAATAAATGGGACCTCATGAAACTGAAAACTTCTGTAAGGCAAAAGACACTGTCATTTGAACAAAACGGCAGCCTAGAGATTGGGAAAAAAACTTCACCAACCCCACACCTGGCAGAGTTGTAATATCTATAATTTACAAAGAACTCAAGAAATTAAATGCCAAGAAACCAAATAATCCAATCAAAATATGGGGAACAGAGCTCAACAGAAAATTCACAAAGAAGGAATTTCTAATGGCTGAGAGACACTTGAAGAAATGCTCAGCATCCTTAATCATCAGAGAAATGCAACTCAAGACGACTCTGAGATTCCATCTCACACCTCTCAGAATGGCTAAGATCAAAAACTCAAATGACAGCACATGCTGGCGAGGGTGTGGAGAAAGGGGAACCCTCCTCCATTGCTGGTGGGAGTGCAGGCTTGTGCAACCACTATGGAGGTCAATATGGCAATATCTTAGAAAACTTGGAATAGCTCTGCCTTGGGACACAGCCATACCACTTCTGGGTAAACATCCAAATGATTCCTCACTGAATCACAAGGAAGTTTCCTCATCTATGTTCATAGAAGCCTTATTTGTAACAGCTAGAAACTGGAAACAACTCAGATGTCTCTCAACCAATGAATGGATTAAAAAATTGTGGTATGTCTACACAATGGAATACTACACAGCTATCAGAAACAAGGAAATCATGCAATTTGCAGCCAAATGGATAGAACTAGAGAAGCTTTTCCTGAGTGAGCTAACCCAGACCCAGAAGGATGCACATGACATCTATTCAGTTATAGTCTGATTTTAGCCTTATAGTACAGGATAACTAGATTACAACAAATGCATGAAAGGGAACATGAACATAGACTTTGTTTGCTGTCAATGAGATGCTTTGCCCTAGTGGTGCTGCCTTGTAGGCCCCCAGTGCATGAGGAGGCTTTTGGCCCTCATATGTCTGCTGAAATGGGGCAGGGGACTATTATGTAGGGACATTCCACTCCAGAGGAGTATGATGAAGGGATAGGGGGTAGAGGGTGGGAGGGCAGAACTGGGAAGGATGGAAAGAGGACACTGCAATGGAGAAATAACCTGAAGTAATAAATATTTTTTTTAAAAAGAGAGTTAAAAAAAAAAACCACTTGACTGCTACTCATATACATTGCAATTTGATAGAGATACCCATAATTGTATAATATAGGCCTCACAAAACAGTATTTACCTTTCAATAGGTGAAGTCTGGTAGTTTTATTATACTCTGTTACAATTCACATATTTCTATTTATTTCATTAAAATGTATTCATTTTGTGACTCTAGTTTGGACAGTATTTATATATATGCTTCATACCCATATCTTTAACAAAGACTACTTCACTGAAAACAAGCTATTAAATTTAATAGAGTGTTCCAAGCAGAAGTCAAATGTTTGTCCTGTTGAATTTCAGAACAACAATTTCTACAAAGTTTCATTCAGCAGTTGAAAAGTTCTGATAGTATTACACACAGACTATGAAAGCTGTAACAGAGTTGATTAAAATAAGAGTCACAATGTTTCAGATCACTACCCTTACCCACCCCCAGTCACCTTCAGTAGGAATAAGGACTGAATAGAATTTGTATGTGTGAGCTTACAAGGAAGATGGGAGGAGGTTCTATCTTGGTAAAATTTTTAATGTGGATTTATTAAATCCAGATGAAGTTTTTGGGCTGTCATTGCTGTCTTTTTAAAAAGAAGTTAGTATTAATATATATTATATTACACTAAACAGTATATTATGTATTATCATTATTATATATAATATATTGATAATTAAAACTTGAAATGCCACCTTTTTCTCAATTATCCTAACTTGTATTTACAAAGAATGAAAATAATAGTTCATAGTATCACAAAATATTTTGTGTTATATTTGCTGAGATATAATTAATAGTTTTCATTTATATATTGAATTTTAAAATTAACTTTAATATATCTAGGGCAAGAAAGTAAGGGAAGATATTTTTAAATCTTAATGAATCATAATATAAGTATGCACTTACATTTAAATACATGAAATAATAGAATTACAAGATGATTGAATTGGGAGGTATTTATTTCAAGTATTACTAAAAAAATTATTTATAAAAGAAAGCATTAGTTCATTCATTAGGACTCTCCAGGGAAACAAAACCATGAAGATGGAAGAAGAGACTAATTTTAGAATTCTCTCAGAGATAGGGAAATTGAGAAGTCCTAGAGAATCTGAAAAACTAGAGATGTAACTAATTCTGTACTCAACGGTTTGAGGTACAGGGAAAGTGTGATAAATCTCTGACTATAAATTGCCAAAATCTAGAATGTCTAGTGTTTTGAGGTAGGAAGACTTGAGAATGAATTTTCTCTTCCACATTCACATAGATGACGGTTGACTGAGCCAATAACCTAATGCTAAGTGCTTCATAAGCAGTTTCAAAATCACTTAGAAATGTTATCAGTTTTCTGTTTATCCATCTGTTAAAAATAATATTTGTTTTTATTGGACTCTGCTGTTAAGGTCAAAGTCTGCCATTACTGGAAAACTCCTGAACTCTTCCTTTTATCAGTGTGATTCCCTCCTCTCCTGCCTGTTTATGGTTTCCCAGACTGCTGGACCACAGACATTCCTCTATGTGAGGAATGTCATATAGCCCTCGTGGAGATTACAGGCCCAACCCTTTCTCCCAATGAGAAACCCATTCAGTGACCATCTGGAGGTACCTCCCCATGATAATGAGATCTCTTGGTGCCTTGGCTTTCAGTCAATGACTTTTGTTTGTGCGTCAAACCATACCTAGAATTCTTACCCTACCCCTGCTGCCAATGGAATCATTATATACTGTGTTCCCTTTCTTATGATAGGACCATGCTACTGCATGTAAATGAAGTATCTTTGGCACTCCTAACTCCATCAAATCAAACATATTCACCTCCAAAACCCCTCTCCACTATCCAAGGTTTATAATAACCCTTTTTACAAAATAAGCTCTTTCTCTCTCCCTCTCTCTCTCTCTCTCTCTCTCTCTCTCTCTCTCTCTCTCTTTCTCTCTCCATTCTTTCACCAAAGTCATCTGAGACTCGGCTGTTTGTTTTGGGGCCTGGAAATGAAGAACTTGTTTCTGGATCCTCTTGCCTAGCTAGGCTTGCTTGGGGTGCAGGCCACACAGGCTCCTGCCTGCTGCTGCTACCACCATTCCCACCACCACTGCCTAGTCAGGCTTCCTTGTGGTGGAAACTTCTGCTTTGCTGCTGCTGCTGCTGCTGCTTAGTCAGGTTCGCATCTAGATCACTGCTGCTAGTCACCCCAGCGGCCAAGTTTCTGCTGGTTCTCCTGTGCAGCCCATCATTCCTCCAGAGGCTGGGTTCTGTTTGTTCCCAAAACAGCCAACAGATTTTCCTGGCCACTCAGCTAATCTCAGGAGTTCTGAATTTCCTGCTGCTGTCTGTTCTGGGACCCGCAGCTTAGCTAAAAGAGCATTAACCTTTTGCTATGTTGCAGAGGTCTTTTTCTTCTGTATGCTTATCGTAAGTGCTGTAACCCTTGGTGGTGGAGAAAATCCTTTCTCCTGCCTCTCTGAGATATCCTGTGGCACGGATTCCATTTGGTGTTTCATCCTTTTCTACCTGGAAACTGACTTAGCCCAGACCTTCTGGCAGAGAAGCATACACTTCCGGCTTGATGCCTGATAAGGCCCTAGCTTCCTGGGATAGTACTGGACAAGGCCTGATCTCCCTGGAAGGCATACAATGAGCCTTTGAACATCTTTGAAATATGATAATGTGTAATTGCTAGGATTTTTTTATACTAAGCAGTTTGCTTTTATTTTTTACATCTTTTTTGGTTTCTAAGAGAAAAAGGTATGTGGGATCGACAATAAAGTGTGCAAAATACAATGCTTTGGCAATGAAGTAGAGAAATTTGTGAGATTGAAACTTTGGTCTGAACTTCTCTCTAACATCTGGACTTTTACCTTCAAAGTACACATTTCTTAGAAAACCCAGTGGTAGGATGGCCAAATATGACAGCCATAGAGGGATTCATGCTATTGAGGATCTTTTATGGAAGCCAACACAACTCTATCACAAGTTCCAAAGCTAATATCTCTTATCTCTGTTCTCTTCCTACATGCATTTACAGTGGACTCTTTTTAGAGAGTCTCATAGTTAAATTTTGATTTTTTTAGGGATCAAGAGGGTGTTCTGGATCTAAAAAGGTGTTTTTAAAATTGTGATGAAAGTTAGGATGAAACTTGAGTTGGATATAGAACTTTAAACTCATGGAGATGGGTAGATAGTAGAATGTTAAAGTCAGGTGCCAAGTACGTATAGACTGAACATTGGGATTGTATGCTAAGCCATATAACTCTCATAATTGTGACCTAATTACCTCTGTTGTTTTGTATTGTATTTATTATTATAAGAGAAAGAGCCATTTGTTGGACTGAAAGGGAGAGCTGTTGGGGGGGGGAGATATACCTTAAACTTTAAAAAAAGAAAAAAGGAATGGGATGGGTGGGTTGAGGCAAAAGAGGGTGGGAGGGTGGGACTGGAGGGGGGAGTAGGGAGGGGATTGTGATTGAGATGCAACTTGAAGAAATAAAAAATAAAGTAAAAAAAATTTCAGACCAATAAGACAAAAAGAATAACTCTTAAAAAAAAAGAAAGAAAGAAAAGATTCTGAGTTACTCATTTTTATATACCCAGGGCTTAACATAATAGATGGCAAATGCAAAAGAAAAGTAATACATTGAATTACATATTACAATGCAGGCCATAGCTTAGGAGAGAGCTTCTTCAGTATATTAAAGAGAAGTGACTTGGCTGAAAAGCCAATTTACCTCCAAATTGTACTTGATGCATTCATATGAGTCTGGGACACATATTTATTTTCAAAGGTGGACCTCTTATCCAGGCAAAGATTTTGTTTAAAATTAGAAGAGTCATGATTTTTTTCTTTATGTTGAGGAATTAGTGGGAACAGTTCTAAAAGTCAAAGAAAATGAATATATTGGGTATTTACTTCAATTTCATGTCTTTAGAAGGTATGATGTAGCAGGAAAAGAACAAAAACCAGAGCCCCTGAGCAAGGCTGAGATGGACACTTGTCTGGTGCTATGCAGGTCTTGGAGTCAGACCATGCTGGAGATGACCCCTGCTAGGTGCCATAACATGCAATGTACAGGTGTGGGGCATAGCACTCCTGAGACCACTCCTGAGACAACCCCAGATATTCAGAGATCCCAGGCACCACTCAGTAAGAGAAGCAAGTAAATGGTGAAGAAATGGAAAAGGAAGAGAAACAGAAGGATATTGGCACAGGAATAGAGGCAGAACTGGAAACTTGAGGGTGGTAAGAAACAATCCTGTGAGAGTATCCAGTGATACCACCTAGGACCATGGTGGGGTCCTGGACTCTGATGCAACCAGAAGCCATATGTGGGTCTATGGCCCTGCAGCAGCAGGGGTCTGAAAACTGCAAATTAATTAATGTAGTTATTAGTAAGTTTAAACTGTAAGATTAGGCCAGTGGAGTAGCTGGTGGCTTGGTAGAGGAGCAGGCGGCCTGGCCCGAGTGCCTTAACTGGTTGTCTAACTTATCCTGGAGAAAGAGCCTCAGTACCAAAGGTGGCCTACACCATCTGTAACCTAAACTCTGTTAATTAATATAAGTTGTTATATTAGGCCAGTAGAATTACCAGCGGCTTGGCGGGAGATTCACCTGGGCTCAAGGGGAGTTTGGGAGTCCAACAGCCCGGGACTGCTTGGACTGAGGGCCTATAAGCCGCCGCAGTCTTTTCCCCAATAATTAAACACACCAAGACCTTTTAATATTTTAACGCTTAGCCCTTAGCTGGGCAGCCTCTCAATTAGCTACTAAGTTAACCCGGATCGGATCACCTAATCCCAAACCACCATGTGCCTGCGAATACCTTCCAGCCTTCTCCAGACATCTATGTCCTTTTGTGTCTCCAAGCCAAAAGAGAGAGAGTCTCTGTTTGTGCCCAGAGTTCCTGCTCTGATCTCAGGAATTCCTGCCTTCCTATACTCTTTCTGTCCAGCTAATTGGCCATAAGTGACTTTTATTAACCAATCAAGAGAGTGAATCAGAAAGGGCGGTAACCAGATCTCAGCATTGAATTCAATGTATCAGAAACAATATTAGACCTTCCCTCAACAGGGGTCTGTTACCACTAACAGCCAGGTGAACATCCCTGGTCTGGGCTGCTATCCAGTGACATGTTGATATCAGGGCTATGCAGAACTAGCCCACCCTCATCTGGGCATCATGAGAGAACTAGTGCTAGAGGAATGAGAACAAGAGAGCTAACCTTGCCTCTAGCCAGCTGTATTGCTTGGAAGGGCAGGTTCTGCATATTTTGGGAGTTGTGAGTGATCTGGCCAAAGGATGCAAGCTTTGGAGAGTTGGCCCTACCACTCATGTCCCTGTGGGGGCATGAACTAGAGTGAGATATCCCCCTTTTTCTCAACCCTTATCACTTGTAGAAGGTGGGAGACCTGGCCCTGGGTTCTTGAGAGCAGGAGAGCTGTCCCTGTCCTTCACCAGCAACACTCGAGAGAGCAGGCCCAGCACCTCACCTGGGAAGCACAGTACAGCTAGTTCTGGATGTGGATGTTGTGGGTGAGCCAGTCCAGAAGATCTGAGTGTGGGAGAGCCAATCCTGCCTTTTCTCTGCTGTGTAGTGGTGTTGGCAAAGAAAGATCCCCTCCCCTCCCTTTTCCCCTCACCACCAGTGTTAGACAGGAGATATGGCCCCAATGGGTTCACAAGAGGAGTAGAGCTGTCCCTGCCCCTCACATGTGGTAGTACTCAGAATAGCAGACCCTGCACCTTACCTGGGTAGTACAGTAGAGCTAGCCCTAGATGTGGGGGTTGCAGGCTCAGAACCAGGGTTTTGAATTGGCCCACTTCAACATTTATGCAATGGATGAACTGCTGGAGTACATGAAGTGGCCAGCTCTGTAGACCCCAAACTATAAGGTCTCCATGACACAGGGCAACAACATGATATCTGAGAGGAGTCCCAGTGAGGTTCCAGTATTGAAAAAGTAGCAGGAGCCAGAGGCCTCATACCAAACCTAAGAGTCATTGTAATGTACACTTACCACCAAAAAAGTATGGACAAAATGGAATATGTGGGACACACTGAGACATACTATAGCTTCTACTACAGAATTTTTTTTTTCTCTGTTGGGAGAGGTCACAAGGATGGAGGGTGGATCTGAGGGAGAGGTGGGAGATGAGTGGGATCAAGGTGCATGATGTGATATTCATACACACATACACACACACACAAAGTAAAAAAAAAGTCAGATTCAAGGATATGAAATTGTGTAGTTAAGCAAATTTCTCAAGATGAATATGTGAGTGGAAAAGCAGGCCTATCTGACTTTACAAGCTTTTGGTAGTTTTCCTGTAAAAAAAAAAAATCCATTAAGAGATCATTTTTATAAGCTTTACAGTTTTAACATATAAAACTGATAATCAAAAAATAACCTTATACAGAGGCTACCCAATGCTCATCAAGAGTACATCATTACTTGATCAAGGTCACCAGAATGTGTTGGGAACAGGTGTACTTAGCTCTCCTGTGCTTAATTAATATATGGAATAAGCAAGTTTCATTCATATTTATAAAAAAATGTTGGTCTAAAATGCTTACTATTAGGTGGATGGCAATCAAGTCAGATTTACAAAATACTTGGACATATTTTTCATAATTGCTATCAGTCTTAGAAATTTCACCTATTTAAAAAATCATAACATTGAAGAAACCATTAATTCTTGAAGGGAAAAATTTAAGGCTTAACAAAGTTTAAGAAAATCATGAGTTTACTCTAAAGGATTATCTCTCTCTAATTTTCCAATCTCATTTTAACTTTAATATCAGTTTATTAGGTCTAAAACACTGTAGATACTTGTGATACTTCATAATTTAAATAAAGATTTATATTTATATTTATATAAAAGTTGTAAGGGTATATATCAGGGTTTTCACATATTTCTTAACCTACTCTATGTTTCCAACTGTTAAAATATCAAATGAACCATTTATTTCTACTTAAAGTGAAATAAAAGGTAATTTGAGCAACATTATGGAGGTGACGTCTGAGGGGATTATATGGCACCTGTTGGAATAGAAGAGAATATTTTAGTTACAATGCTAAGATTAGAAAATGCGGAATTAATCGCAGGTATTCACAGTCACATGGGGACATCTGAACCTAGAAACAGCTTTGTAGAAAAGTGATGTGTATGTCTTTGAACAGTCTCTGAGAATACATTGTATGGTCTTACAGTAAAAGTCACAAAAGACAATATACTCTGGAAACATGGAGAAAATCTGAATAGTTCTATGCATTTTATGCTAGAAAAAGGTTGAAATAGTCTTGAGTCTTGTTTATATACAATAGTCTAAAGAAGACAAGTGATGGTTACAATTAAGCAATTTTGAAATATGTGTGGTTTTGATAAGGTCTAAGTCCACATTGGTATGATTTTAAGAGTGTGTATTTTTTTAAATTTATTTTTTCAAGTTACATCTGGATCAAAGTCCCCTCCCTTCTGCCCTTCTGGTCCCTCCCTCCCTTCCATCTTCTCTCCCTCCCTCCCTACTTCCCTTCCAGTCTTTTCCTCCTCTCCTTCCTTTCCTTCTCCTTGGATAAGGGGAACCTCTACATATCAAACCCCTCCAGTTCATTTGTCACATGAGGGCTAAGAGCTTCATGTACTGGGGCTTGATATGGAAGCCCAGCTAGGGTAAGGTGTTCCACTAACAAGCAACTGGGTCCATGACTCACTGTTGGATGGAGTTTTCCATAGGATAGTAGTGCTAGGTTCCTGTCTGTTTGGGTCTGTGGGTTGTAGGATAGTTGTCCTGTACTATATGGTTAATATCCACTTATAAGAGAATACATACCATGTGTATCTTTCTGGGTCTGAGTTAGTTCACTTAGGATGAACTTTTCTAGTTCCATCTATTTGGTTGCAAATTGCATGATTTTCTTGTTTCTGACAGCTTAGTAGTATTCCATTGTGTAAATGTACCACAATATTTTTTTATCCATTCTTTGGTTGAAAGACATCTGAGTTGTATACAGTTTCTAGCTATTACAAATAAAGCTTCTATGAACATTGTTGAGTCAATGTCCTTGTGGTTTGGTGAAGAATATTTTGGATATATACCCAGGAGTGGTGTGGCTGAGTCTTGAGGTAGGGCTATTCCAAGTTTTCTAAGATATGGCCAGATTGATTTCCATAGTGGTTGTACAAGAATGCATTCCCACCAACAATGGAGGAGTGTTCCCATTTCTCCACATCCTTGCCAGCATGTGCTATTATTTGAGTTTTTGATCTTAAACTTTCTGACAGATATGATATGGAATATCAGAGTTGTCTTGAGTTGCATCTCTCTGATGACCAAGGATGTTGAACATTTCTTCAAGTGTTTCTCGACCATTAGATATTCCTTTTTTGTGAATTCTCTGTTTAGCTCTTTACCCCATTTATTGATTGTATTATTTGGCTTGTTGGTGTTTAATCTCTTGAGTTATTTATAAATTTTGGATATTAGTCCTCTGTCAGACGTGGGGATGGTAAAGATCTTTTCCCAAACTGTAGGTTGCTGTTTTGTTCTAATAACAGTGTCCTTTGCCTTACAAAAGCTTTTCAGTTTCATAAGGTTCCATTTATTGATTGTTGGTCTTCGAGCCTGAGCTATTGGTGTTCTGTTCAGGAAGTTGTTACCTGTGCCAGTGAGTTCAAGGCTTTTCCCTACCTTCTCTTCTACTAGATTTAGTGTGTCTGGTTTTATGTTGTCTTTGATCCACTTGGACTTAAGTTTTGTGCAAGGTGATAGGTATGGGTCTATTTGCATTCTTCTACATGTTGACATCCAGTTAGACCAGCACCATTTGTTGAAGATGCTTTCATTTTTCCATTGTACGGTTATGGCTTCTTTGCCAAAAATTAAATGACCGTAGGTGTGTGAGTTTATTTCTGGGTCTTTGATTCAATTCCATGGATCAAAAGTTCTTTTTCTATACCATACCATGCTATTTTTATTGAATTTGCTCTGTAGTACAGCTTGAAATCTGGGATGGTGATACCTCCAGATATCCTTTTATTGTACAGAATTGATTAGCTATTCAGGGTTTTTTGTTTTTCCATATGAAGTTGAGAATTGTTCTTTTGAGGTCTGTAAGAATTGTGTTGGTAAGAGTGTGTATTTTATTCTATGTGAGTTCAATTATCCCTCATATTCATGGTTTTACTTTCTATGGTTATAGTTACCTATGGTTGATAGTGGGCTAGATATACTAAGTCAGAAATTTCTAATAAGCAATTCCAAATTATCACACACCTTGCTGAGCAGCATCTGGACTTACTGTGCAGTCCCATTCCATCCTACCTGGAAAATGAATAATTTTTTTGTTGTGTGTCTATGTTCTGTGTTATACACACTTGCAGAAAGAAGTAATTAAATTATTAACCAGTATTTAGGTTATATTTAATTGGTTGGTGGTGATAATCCTTAACCTGTCATTATAAGTAAACACACAGAGACCCGGTGAATTTTAACAATCCTTGGCCTGAATTGAGCAATATTGGCTCATCTAAGCTAGCTCATAATTCTATTCCCTAAATATGACCCCCTTATACATACATCCTCTGGGCTGTTATTCCCCATGCTATACTGATGTCATAGGCCACTAAATACTGGTTAATACTTTAATTAATTCTTTCTACACACACTTATTGGCAACTTATGACTACCAACTACCACAGTACGGTTCAGTACACTGAATGTAAGAACAGTGTTCTTACTCAAATATCACTAACTTTTACTATGTTATAAAGCTTTATTATATTACTACTCATTGTTGATAATCTCTTAATGAACAAACTAATATAGTAAACTTTATTGTAATTTGGTATATAAAAATGCTTAGTAATATTAGTTCAGTACTATCTATAAGTTTAGACATTCACTGGAAGTTGTAGAATGTGTCCCATACATATACACATTAAATTTATACTTATACTGTGGAAGAGTTAGTTTCTTTGAAATGCAATTGTTGGTGTTTATCATAAACTTAACAATTATTTTGAGTTGTTTGCGACAAGTACCATGTCATTTAGCAAAATCTATAAATTAAAAAATAATTAGTAATTAAAACCTTTATAGTATGTAAAGATAGTAGAATATATTTTGTGCAATAAATTATATGGCTACATATGGATGCTGGTTAGCATTTTCCATTTTGTGAATAGTCTTTCCCTTTATTATATTTATTCTCTTGGTGTAGCATTTTAAATATATATATAATATACATACATAATATATATTATTTATATATATATAGATCTTACCTTTTTATTTAATACTAGAATATTTGAGGTAATTCTATAAAACATTTTAGAGTCGAATGCAGATTTTTTTTTTTTTAAATAAAGAGGCCATGCTAATCATACTTAAATTTCATGGCAGTTTGTTGGAATCTGCTTTCTGACATGCTGGAAAGTGGAAAGACACCCAAGTGATTCACTCACTGAACTATATTTTCCAAATGGATCTAAGTATTCATTGTTCTCAGCATCAGAGTAGTTTTGCACTGAGATAGCCATCTACTAGCTGAGGGAGTGTGGCTGCTTGCCCTGGATTCACTGTGTGCTCTTGAGCGAGTCACCTCACATTCTTGAACCTCAGTCAACCCATTTGGAGAATTAGGTGAAAGCTAAGCCTTAGTGAGAAACAGATGCTGCATCTGAGATGAGTTTTCTTGTATAAACAAGTAATCCAGAGTTTAATTCCAAAGAAAGTTGCAGTGTGGTTATGTGGCTTACATGAGGTAGGGCAACTGCATCAAGGCTTCAGGATGAATACTTTTTGCAAAAGAAATTAGAGCATGATGACATTACATCTGTGTTCTTCCAAACTATTTTATCTAATTTTAATCCCCTCCTATTCTCTTCTTAGATATATACTGTTGTGATTTTTATTCACCATGCAGTCAAGCTGTTAAATGATGTTATGATTTTCTATGCTAATTTAAACTTTTAACAGGTCGATTGGGTTTCAAGGTAGGAAGAAATATAACTCAAAAGAGTCTATTTATTTCCATGTGGAAGTTAAGATTTCTTTTGGGGATCAATGTTAACAATCGGGAGATTTAAAGACATGTGGTTTTAGAGACAGCAGCTAAGTTTGCATTTTGGTTTAATTCCCTGTAGATTACTTGTCACTTTGGTAAATCCTTACATTCTAAAACACTTTATACTAAAGAGATAGATAATTTAATAAATGGAAAAGAATTTCTCAGAGGAAAGAAAACCCCTCTTGAGAAATGTCTAAGTTGTCTAAGCTTTCTCTGCTTTATAGTGGTTGCTTGGCTGATTGAAATAGCTATGAACATCAAAGTCCGATCTGTGGTTCCAAAAACCCTCCGAGCTTGCCATAGCTCCAAACTTATACTTCCTGTGTTGACTCCATGTATGGCTATCATTGGTGCACATTTCAAAGCTTCAGGTTAAATGCACTGTGGGTTTCCAATGCATTTTTTTTAAAGTAGGTATAAGAAATATGCTAATCAGAAAGCTGATGGATACTGCTGAGAATTCTTTCACTAGTTTGCGATGCTGTGATTTCTATTTTGGCAGCTTTGGTGTTCCTGCAGCTGACATTGGCTAAAGGAGCAATGGCTTGGCCTTTGGATGGGAAACAAAAAGTCTAGGAACTTCAGAGAGAGGAGCTAAGTAACAGAAGGCCTGGGGCCATTCTCTTCTGAAGAGAGATGAAAGCACTCCTATCTGTGCTTCCCTCTGCTGCTGACAGAACTCTTGACTTCATGTGAGAACATCTGTGGGAGTATTTGGCCCTGGGTATCTTTAAAGATTAACCACCACCCAGTGGTATAGCATGGAAACTAACTGTTGGCAAGAAGAGGATCACCCCGGGGAGATCAAGAATGTAGTGGGCAGAGGTTGAAGATCTTGGGATGAGGAGGATGAGGAAAGCCTAAATTTAGACTAACTAGAGAAAATATCCGATGGAAGTCACTAGTTGATTGAACACCTTGAAAAACAGGCTAGATGTATGGCTGTAGAAGATATATTATTTCATTTATTTATTTATTCATTCATTCATTCTTTTTTTTCAAGACAGGGTTTCTCTGTGTAGGTCCAGCTTCCTATAGACTAAGCTGCCCTCAAATTCAGAGATCTGCCTGCCTCTGCCATCTGGGTGCTGGGATTAAAGTTGTGCACCACCACCACCACCTGGCTGAAGGTATATTAGTTAGTTTCAAATTATTTTAAGTGATTTTAATATGAAGATGCTTGTCCCTTGTCTCATATGGAACAGCTGGGTTATATTTTTCTCTCTAAAAGTTTTATATGAATGGTACAAACTGTAATCGAACGTATTCTTTATATTTAGGTTTATATATTTACTTCATATATAAATTCTTAACATATATTGCACATGTACAAGTATTATAATATCTATATAAAAACCATCAAATGTATTTCCAGGGTATTTCAAATAAAATTATTTTGACTGATAAAAAGCAATTGTTCTTATCCTCAAAAGACCAGTACCTGCTCCTATATGCTTGATTAATTACTGACCTTGACCACTGTCCTTGCCATTTCTGTAGCTGAAAGTGAAGTTTCTGAATCAGCTATCAGAAACAAGGAAATCATGTAATTCTCAGCCAAATGGGTAGAATTAGAAAAGCTCATCCCAAGTGAGCTAAACCAGATGCACATGGCATCTACTCACTTATAATTGGATTTTAGCTATATTGTACAGGATAGCTATCCTACAACCAATATACCAAAAGGTCAGGAACATAGACTTTATTACCTATTAAGGGGACAATTTTCCCTAGGAGTGCTACCATGTTGGCCCCCAGTGCAGGAGGAAGCTCTTAGCCTATATATGACGGTTGAGCTGAGAGGGACTGATATGTAGGGACACTCCACATCGGAGAAGTGGGATGGGTGGGAGAGGGAGGGGTGGAATGAGGGCACTGTGAAGGAGATGTAACTTGAAATAATAAATAAAAAAAAATTTGGACATGGATGTGTGAGATTTTATCAGATGAATGTCTATGGAAGTAACTGGTTCTATATTCATCTGTTGTAAAGTTTGGATTCCATGTTACCTTATATTATAAGTGTATTTAAACGAAGGGAAAATTATAGTAGTAGGGAAATTGGAAAGCAAAGGATTATTGAACTAACCTCGGTGATGAAAAGTTCCAAGAGATGAACTGATGATAAAGGTCCATTCCTTCCCTTTTCTTTTTGGAAATATGTAAAATTTGTAACTAGAAAATTAAGTGTTTCCTTTTTTAAAAAAAGATTTCCATACAATATGTTTTGATAATCTTTTCTCCTACTCCAATTTCTTTCAGATCATCCCTAGCACCCTAATCACCAAACTGTATGTTCTTTCTCTCTTAAAAAAGTTAAACATCTTGCCCATCAAGGTGCTGCAGATGTGACTGCTATGCCACATGTACATCAGTAGGTGGCAGTGAGGAGAGAGGCTACATCTACATTCAGTGTTCTGACCTATGAACATCTGAATGAATAGTAGCCTAACATTCCTGGGGGGAAAAAGCAAGCTGGATACCAACACCACTTTGGTGCCATGGGGTAGCCTGAGATGACTACCAGACCAGTACCAGGCAAACACCAGATGGGTTCCCAGGACAGGAAACAAACAAGAAACTAGAAGAATTCTGCCTGGATGGATGTGGGGGTTGTGGGTGAGCCAGCCCTGAGGGAGTGAGTATGGGAGAGCCATCCCTGCCTTCTGTCTGCTATGTGGTATTGTTGGCTAGGGAGAGATGCCCTCCCCTCCCCTTTGCCTTCACCACCATTGGCCAAAAGGTGATCTGGGCCAGATGGGGTCACAAGAGCAGGAGAGCTGTCCCTGACCCTCACATGCTACAGTTCCCCATAGTAGAACTGGCCATGCAAGTGAGGGTTTCAGGTCCAGAATACAGCCTTTGAGTTGGTCCACCCCAATATCTAACCCATGGATGAACTGCTGGAGTGCAAGAAGGGGTCAGTTCCACAACCCAGGACTGCAGGATCTCCATGACACAGGACAGTAGCAGCTTATCTGAGAGGTGTTCCAGTGATGTTCCAGTACTGACAGAGTAGGAGAAACCAGGGGCCTCATACCAGACCCAGGAGTCATTATAATGAACATTTGCAAGCAGAATGTGTGGACAAAGGGGAATATTGTGGGACACACTGAGATACACTGCGGCTTCTGCAATTTTTTATGCTGGGACAGATTCCAAGCATGGAGGATGGGTCTGAGGGGGGAGGTGGGAGATGAGAGGGAACAGGGTACATGATGTGAAATTCACAAAATAAAAAAATTTCAATAAAAAAATGTGAATGAGACTGTAGGGGTTAGATAAATTAGATTTAGAAAATATATAGGAGTTTCTGATACTGTCTCTTAATTCGGGGCATAAAGAGCATTATCAGCATGAAGTCAGGAAAAACAGGAAAGACTCAATAGACTTGAAGAAACAAAGTATCTGGCCTGACATTGTTTTCAGCTGCTAAGTGGGCGGAGCCCAAATTAAGCTGAAACAGAGTTCCTCCTATTTAAGGACAGTGCATGGAGCCCAGAAAGAGAAGAGGCCCCTGATGCTAGAGAGCTCCAAGAGTCCTGCTGAAAAAAGGGCTGGCCATTGATGGCCAGCTCTCTCCCTGAAGCAGAAAGAAGCCGGTGAGCAAAGAAAGCCTGAGCAAGACACCAAAAGGCCAAGGACTGGACCCTGTGGCTCAGCTTTTGCCTGGAGGGGTTTGATCTGTCCGATCAGTGGCCTAGGGGAAACTGTGCCTGGCTTTAAGGACTGAGGCAGAGCAACTGAGTTCCTGATTCAAAAGAAGTAAGTTGGCCAGCAGACGGCTGGGGTCTCTCACAGAGAAGAAAGTATGAAGCCTTATTTAAGGTGAGACTGCAATAACCAACTTGCCCTGACGAACCTGCATCTGAGAGATCCAGAAAAAGGACTGCTAAGTGCGTTAAAGAATCTACAATAAAGACTGTGTTCCTGACGACTGAGGACCTGCCCCAGAGACTGTATCATTCTAAAAGGTTATGAAAGTAGTTGTTATAATTATCAATAGGTTTAGTGGATAGGTTGAAGTGGTTGTAGGAATTTATAGGATTAATAGTTAAGAAATTGTTGGTGTTTGTTATAAGTGAATTTAGTAATAAATAAATAAGTGATAAATAATAATTTAAAAGTTCGGTTACAATGAGACAACTTCAGGAACACAATTTTAAAAAAGCGAAACAAACTGAAATCAAGACAGAAAAACAATACCCCCCCCCACCTCACAGAAACAGAAATTAAATAAGACAAAAACATGTCAAATCAAAGCAAAGTCAAAGAAAGGGACTACCAAAATACCACTGAACTTGTTTTGTGTTAGCCAACTACTCTCAGGCATGGGGCATGGCCTTGAAACATGGTTCATATACCCAATGAGACTCCATTGAAGAAAACTAACTTTTTCTTTGCCTAGAGGGTATCAGATGCAGATTGGCTTTAGTTTTTGTTTAGAGGCACAAATCCTCTTTCCTTTCCTCTCCTAAGTGCTGGGACCCAATCTGGCATGAATATATGCAGGACTTGTGTGTATTTTCCACTGTGTCTGTGAGTTCATATGAGCATTAGTCTTATTGTATCTTGAAGACAGTGTTTCCTGGGAGTCATTCATCATCTCTGGTGTCTATAACTTTTTTTCCAAAAAGGACCCTTTCAACTTTAGTAAATAAGTTGACTATTCAGCATTCACCTTCAGTGAGACTGGCATTTTTGGTTAAATGGAAGAAAAGTTAAAGAATCCAAAATATTTGCCAATTAGGTGATTCACAAGATTGTTTACAAAACTACGTAGAAGACAAACCTTCAGGAGGTGCTTAGTCAATGACAAATGACAGAGACCCAAGTGTAATCTAGACTATAACAAACAAAACAAAACAAAAAAAATCAGGTATTTAAATTCCTACTCAAGGCTTTGACAGAATGTTAAGGTAATTTCATAGATAATTTTGAAATATGCTGCCTGAGGCATCGATTTTTGAAAAAAATATTTTCCATGGACATCTTTGAAGTTAATGATTGGTATGGATGAAGCATATATGATACTGAGTGTGTAAAATAGAATCAATTTTAGTGATATAAAATGTCATTCATAAAGAAGACAATCTTCTAAGAGTCAATTGATTTAACTTGTTTACATGATTGCAAAAATTTTACTTCTGTAGTAAATTCTTTTAAAAACAGCCTAGTAGGGGGAATCCAAGATGGTGACAGATGGCATGGACACATTTTGAACACAGGGAAAATAGCTACAACATCACAGAAATATAAACAAGCTGAGCAACAACCCGAGAAGCAGGAACCCGTATGGTTTTACCTAGGGAACCAAGGGAAGAGTGGAGGGGGGTCCCTGGGTGGGTCTCCCAGACACTCATGTAAACACACCTACCAGCTATGGAACAGAGAGACCCAGGACCCAGAGCAGAGACCTGGGACCCAGAGCAGAGGCCAGCAGCATGGAGCACAGACCCGAAGCACAGAGCAGAGGCCAGAGGCACGGGGCAGAGGCCTGGGACCTGGCATGGAGTCTGCTATGGAAGCTGACATGGAGCCACTCAAATTCACAACAAGTAGCTCTGAACCCCAGTCAGGGTTACTCACTGGCCTCCGGAGCACCCAGCTTCCACACTGGCATTCCAAACAGGAGAACTGTGGGATCACCAAGATTAATCTCCAGCAGAGCAGCAGTCTGAGAGGCACAAGCATATTGGGGCTTACCCAGAAAGGTGTTGGACATATAAGTCCTTCTACTTTATATCCAATACTAGGTACACAATGAAAGATCATTATGCCCAAACAGGGCTAAGGGCTGTTCTTCCTGAACCGGTACAGTATCCCACAGGTCTGATCGCTACAGGGCCTTGGGACGGACCCCCAACTGCTAGATAGAGGGTACCTCTTGGCTCCCTGAGCACCAAGCATTCACACGGTCACTCCAACAACCTAAAGAGGACCAGAGGTGCCACTGAAACGGTAAGATCAGAGTAGACTGAAAGTCGGGAGGTCAAGTTATAAGGCTGCAGAACTCCACAGATTTCCATCCCAGCAGATGGGTTGTGGTGTTCATATTGGAGCCAGTGCACCTTGCCCCTTCTGGGGGGGTACCCTATCTTCCCCATCTACATCTCCTGGCAAGAGCAGGGAGGTCTTGGCCTTTGTGCACTGCCCAAGTGATACAGACTACAAGGGCTAACTGCTTAGGGCTGAGAGGTACAGAGGTGCACTGGTGACCACCTAGAAGAAGCCACCTGGAGGGACCATGTCCACAGACATGACCCTTGGATGAGACACATGAGCTGCAGGAGATCTGCAGCTCTAGCCTACAATCCATGGTATTACAAACCCCACCGAAATCACTAGGAAGACTTGCTAGAACCAAAGATCCTGCAGGCTGGAGTAACTCATCTCACCCAATCCCTGACCTGAGTCCCCAATTGGGACACAATGGGAAAAGGTGAAGTTCGGGGGGTCCACCGAGACCCAGTCCCCTTCTCAAGACCCCACCTAGATTGTGTTAAGGTACAGACCACCAAGATTTACAGACTCTAACCAAAGCTCCTTCCTTGGCACCAGGTCCAGAAGACATCAGGAATAAGCCGCTTAGGGCAACCAGATGGCTAAAGGTCAGCGAAAGAAGAGAATTGACAAAAATCCGGGAAATATAACTTCAACAGAATTCAGTGAGGTTAACACAGCAAGCCCTGAATATCCTACCACAGCTGAAACACATGAAAATGATGATAAATCAATACTTAGGAAAATGATGGAGTCCTTACAAGAAGAAAATAAATCCCTGAAAGAATTTAAAGAATCCTCAATTTTATAAATGAAAGCAATGGAGAATACCATTGGATGCCTCCAAGCCAATGTAGCCCAACTTGTATGGGAAGGAGACAAGGTAGTGAAAGATTTGAAACATTTGTAGACAAAGATAAGCAAATTGGAGAAGGAAACATAAAAATAAACAAAATTGTTGAAGACTTGAAATTGGAAGTGGCAGCAATAAAGAAAGCACAAGCAGAATAAATTCTGAAGGTGGAAAGTCAAGGGAAGAAAACAAGAACTACAGGCATAAGTATCAAAAATAAGATACAAGAGATGGAAGACAGAATCTCAGGCATGGAAGATTCGATTGAAGAAATCAGTACAACAACCATAGAAAATGAGAAATCTAAAGAAGTTCTCACCCACAACATCCAAGAAATCAAGGACTCAATAAAAAGACAGAACCTAAGAATTATAGACATAGAGGAAAGAGAAGACTCCCGACTCCAAGGTCCAAGAAACATCTTCAACAAAATAATAGAAGAAAACTTCCCAAACCTAAAGAAAGAGATGCCAGTAAAAATCCCAGAGGCTTACAGAACACCAAACAGATTAGAACAGAAAAGAAACTCCTCTCGCCACATAATAATTGAAACTCCAAATGTACAGAACAAAGAAAGAATATTAAAAGCTGTAAGAGAAAAAGGTCAAATAATGTATAATGGTAGACCCATCATAATTAAACCTGACTTCTCAGAAACTTTAAAAGCTAGAAGGACCTGGGTAGACCTCCTACAAGCCATAAGAGAATATAGGTGCCCGGCCATACTACTATACCCAGCAAATTCTCTATCAGCATAGATGGCGAAAACAAGATATTCCATGACAAAACCAAATTTAAACAGTATCTACCTATAAATCCAGCCCTATAAAATATTCTAGAAGGAAAATTCCAACCCAGAGAAGATAACTACACCCAAAAAGACAGAGGAAGCAAAAACCTCCACTGCAGCTAAACCAAAAGAAACACACAACTACCATGTACATCAAAATAACAGGAAATAACAACCTTTGGTCATTAATATCCATCAACATCAATGTTCTCAACTTCCCAATAAAAAAGAAACAGACTTACAGAATGGATCCATAAACAAGATGCATCATTTTGCTACATACAAGAAATACATCTCACTAACAAAGATAGACTCTACCTCAGAGTAAAGGGCTGGGAAAAGGTTTCCAAGCAAATGGGCCCAGGAAACAAGCTGGAGTAGCCATCCTAATGTCAAATAAAAGAGACTTTCAACTGAAGTTAGTGAAAAAAGATAGGGAAGGGCACTACATACTTGTCAAAGGAAAAAATTCATCAAGATGACATCTCAATATTGAATATCTATGCCCCAAATACAATGGCACCCACATCTGTAAAACAAACTCTTCTACAACTTAAACCACACATCGATCCCCACACATTAGTAGTGGGAGACTTCAACACCCCACTCAAAACAACGTATAGGTTATCAAGACAGAATCCAAACAGAGAAATTATGAGTCTAGCCGAGGTCATGAACCAAATGGACCTAACAGATATCTACAGAATGTTTCACCCAAACACAAAAGTATACACCTTTTCAGGACCACATGGAACCTTCTCCAAAACCGACCATATATTTGGACACAAAGCAAGCCTCAACAGATACAAGAAAAGGATTTATGGGTAGATACTGTTTAAATTTGAGATAACCCGTTTGTATCTTATCAGACCACAAAGGAATAAAACTAGACTTCAACAACAACAGAAATAACAGAAAGCCTGCACATTCATGGAAACTGAATAACTCTGTACTGAATGACTACTGGATCAGGGAAAAAATAAAGAAGGAAATCAAAGACTTCTTAAAATCCAACAAAAATGAAGGAACAACATGCCCAAACCTATGGGACACAATGAAAGCTGTGCTACGAGGAAAGTTCATAGCACTAAGTGCCTTCAAAAAGAAAATTGTGACAGCTCATATTAGCGAATTAACAGCAGAACTGGAAGATCTGGAAAAAAAAGAAGCAAACACTCCCAAGAGGAGCAGAAGGCAGGAAATCATCAAACTTAGGGCTGAAATCTCCCATGCTCATGGATAGGTAGGATCAATATAATAAAAATGCCACCTTACTAAAATATACAGATTCAATGCAATTCCTATCAAAATACCAACACAATTCCTTATAGACCTGGAAAAAACAATTCTCAACTTCATATGGAATAACAAAAAGCCCACAATAGCTAAATCAACCATGTACAAAAACAAACAAACAAACAAAAAAAAAAACCATCTGGAGGTATCACCATCCCAGATTTGAAGCTATACTACAGAGCAATAGCAATAAAAATTGCATGGTACTGGTATTGAAACAGACCAGTGGATCAATGGAATCGAAATGAAGAACTGGAAATGAACCCACATAGCTATGGTCACTTAATTTTTGACAAAGAAGCCAAAACCGTAGAATGGAAAAAGGGACAGCATCTTCAACAAATGGTGCTGGTCTAATTGGATGTCGACATGTAAAAGAATGAAATAGACCCATACTTATCACCTTGCACAAAACTTAAGTCCAAGTGGATCAAAGATCTTAGAATAAGGTCTGACACACTAAATCTAATAGAAGAGAAAGTGGGAAAAAGTCTCAGATTCATAGGCACAGGTGACAAGTTCCTGAACAGAACACCAATAGCTCAGGCTCTAAGACCAACAACCGATAAATGGGACCTCATGAAACTGAAAAGCTTCTGTAAGGCAAAAGACACTGTCATCAGAACAAAACGGCAACCTACAGATTGGGAAAGATCTTTTCCCACACCACTTCTGACAGAGGGCTAATATCCATAACTTATAAAGAACTCAAGAAGTTCATTTTGTTTCTAAGTTGTTGGTTTCAGCACTAAGTTTGATGATTTCCTGCCTTCTGCTCCTATTGGGAGTGCTTGCTTCTTCTTCTTCTTTTTTTTTTC
This sequence comes from Lophiomys imhausi, assembly GCA_907164525.1. Lineage (NCBI taxonomy): Eukaryota > Metazoa > Chordata > Mammalia > Rodentia > Muridae > Lophiomys > Lophiomys imhausi. The sequence continues at coordinate 1,347,249 of CAJQZJ010032332.1, forward strand.
TAACTCTTCCAGTTCTGCTGTTAAGTTGTTAATATAAGTTGTCACTATTTTGTTTTTGAAGTCACTTAGTGCTCTGAACTTTCCTCATAGCACTGCTTTCATTATCGAAGCTTATCATCTTAGTTTAGTTTATAGTTGCATTTATTCTTAGGCATTTTTCTTTTTTTAAGCTACCATGAATGGGAATTTTTAGTGATTTTATTCCATGCAAGTTCATTATTGGTATATAGGAAAGCTTATGAACTTTGTATGCTGATTTTGTATATTATTACTCTTCTGTGTTTATTAGGTCTCATAATTTACCGAGAGAGTTTTGGGGCATTTTAAGTTTAGGACCACACTGTCTGCAGTCAACTTTAATTGACTTTGTTTGCTACTTGTATTTCTTTCTCTTTATCTTACTGCTAAAGCTAAGATTTCAAGCAATCTGTGCAAGTAGTCACCTTGAGTTGTTCCTCGTTTTAGAGGAAATACTCCCAATTTTCTCTATGTGGCATAAAGGTGGCTATAGGTTTGTCAAATAGAGCCTTTATTAAATTGAGACAGTCTCCTCCTATTTCTAGTAACTTCCTGGAATCTTCTGGGCTTTATCATGAAGAGAGATGTTCAAAGACTTGTTTTTCATCTATCAATACAATTATGTAATTTCTGAACTGGATTCTATTAATGTGTTGATTTAGATTTATTGATATTTGTAGATTGAACAATCTTTACATCACTGGAATGAAGACACTGCTGGCATGATGAACCCCCCTGTAGAAAAATATATGGCTAACTAAAGTATTTAACCTGTATTTATATTATTGTTAATTTGTTCGGTGGCTGTTAATTCTTATCCAGACATTATAAATGAGTACACAGAGACCACATGGTTTTAACAAGCCTTGGCCTGAATTGTGCAATCCTAGCCCATCTAAGCTAGCTCATAATTCTATTACCAAAATATGACCCCATATATACATACGTCCCCGTGGACCACCATTCTCCACACTAGCCGATGTTCCAGGCCATGTGGAATGAGGTTCTTTTTTCTAATCCATGGCGTGTGTCTTCTTCTTCCTCCTGCTCCTGGCTGGAACAGTCTTTGAGGCTGGGCCATCTCAGCAAGCTGTTTGAAGTTGTTCTGGATGCAGATTTTGAGGAAACAGCTATTGAGGCAGTCTGTGAGGCTGGATCATCTGGGTTACTTGTCTTATCTTCTTTGGACTCTGGTCCGGTTCTGAAAATATATAATTTCTCACAAGTAACATATAGTTCTGAAATTACCAAAATGCCTTGGATGTGTGGGATGCACAAATCAATTAAGGAATATTTTCTGTTCTTTGTTTGAACAGAAGAAAGACATTTATAAGTTTCCACGCCATATAAAAGGATGACATGTAATAGTAAGACTGTATGGAGTTTAAGTATTCTCCTCTACAGTTGACATACATTTATTAATTGATTAAAACAGGTTTATTTTGTGTTGTTCTGGCTTTTTGTAGATTAGGTTGGCCTCAAACTCAAAAGGAACCAATCTGTCTCTGTCTTTGTCTCCCATGTTTTGGGAACAAAGGTATGCATTTATATATTTTTTCTTTCCTTTTCTCCTTTCTTTGGAGATTTAATTTCTATGTGGATATATCCATCCTTATTGAGACAGGGTTTCTCTTTGTAGCTTGGGCTGTCTTGATTTGCTCTGTAGAACTCTGTAGATTTAGATTGGCCTCGAACACACAAGGAACCTGTTCTGTCCTTGTCTCCCAAGTTTTGAGATCAAGGTATGAATTTGAATAATTGAATTACCCTTATTAAACAATAGCATTAATTAAACCATTTTGTATTAGTTTGAGTTACAATTTTCCCATGGAAGCTCCATTCTTAAGGAGATTGGTGTAGAATAGCATGATATGCTGTTTTATGTTAGCTTTTCTTAACTGTTGGCTGTGGGAGGCATGCTGTTTGCATGTTCTTCCCCAGTCTAAACTTTGGATCCTTACATTGGTTAACAGAATATATTTCTTTCTTTCTTTCTTTTTTTCCCTAAAGACACAATTTCTCTGTATATCCTTGTCCTGGACTCCACCTGAAAACTGCAAATTAATTAATTAATGTAGTTATTAGTAAGTATGAACTGTAATATTAGGCAGGCAGAATAGCCAGCAGCTTGGCAGAGGAGCAGGCGGCCTGGCCTGAGTGCCTTAACTGCTTGCCTAACTTATTCTGGAGAAAGAGCCCCGGGACCAAAGGTGGCCTACACCACCTATAACCTAAACTCTGTTACTTAATATAAGTTATTATATTAGGCCAGTAGAATTATTGGCGGCTTGGCGGGAGATTCCCCTGGGCTCGAGGGGATTCTGGGAATCCAACAGCCCAGGACTGCTTGGACTGAGGGCCTATAAGCCGCCACAGTCTTTTCCCCAATAATTAAACACACCAAGACCTTTTAGTATTTTAGCACTTAGCCCTTAGCTGGGCAGACTCTCAATTAGCTACTCTAAGTTAACCCCAAACCAACATGTGCCTGTGAGTACCTTCCAGACTTCTCCAGACATCTGTCTCCTTCTGTGTCTCCTGGCAGAAAAGAGAGAGAGTCTCTGTGTGTGTGTGATTCCTGGTCTGATCTGAGCAAGTCCCACCTTCCTATACTCTTTCTGCCCAGCTAATTGGCCATAAGCGACTTTTATTAAGCAATCAAGAGAATGCCTCAGAAGGGGTGGTAACCAGATCTCAGCACTGAATTCAATGTATCAGAAACAATATTAGACCTTCTCCCACTACCTCCCCCTTTTAAAGGTTATTGAATTGGTTTGCTAGTATTTTTTTTTTGAGAACTTTGAATCATGTTCATCAAGCAAAGTGGTACCTCCCCCTTTTAAAGGTTATTGAATTGGTTTGCTAGTATTTTTTTTTGAGAACTTTGAATCATGTTCATCAAGCAAAGTGGTCTACAATTTTTGTTGTTGTTGTGTCATTATTTGACCTTGGGAACATAGTTATACTGGCTTTGTAAACAGAGTTTAGTAGTTTAGTTTACTTTTCTAGCCATCTTATGGAATAATTTAAATATCATTGACATTATTTCTTTAAATACTGGGTAGAATGCATCAGTAAATTCACCAGGTTTGCAGTTTTTAAAATTTTGGAGACATTTTATTAGTGTTTCAATCTCATTGCTTTCTACAGATTTTTTGGTTGTTTGGACCTTGGTATAATTTTCTCAAACCATATATATCAAGATTTTTCTTCATTTCATTAATATTTTTATAGTTTATTGGAATATACATTTTTCAAAGTATGCCCTACAGATCAGCTCAATTTCATTGATATCATTTAATTTCTCATACTGAGTTTTATTACTTTGGGTCTTCTCTCTTTTCTCTTTGCTTAATTTAGGTAAGAATTTGTGTAACTTGCCTATCTTTTCAAAGAATCAATTCTTTGTTTTGTTAATTCTTTGAATTATTTTCATTTCCACTTCATTTCTTCACTGATAATTATTAGTTTTCCATCTATTGAGTTTATGTTTAGATGATTCCTATTTTGCAAAGAACCTAAAGTTCATTATTAAGTTTCCTATTTGAAATTGTTCTGAGTTTTTCAAGTGTGATCAATTGTAGGTTTAAACCTTTCTCTTAGAATAGCTTTCATTATGTCTCATATGTTGTGCTATATTGTGACTTCATTTTCATTCATTTATTCTGATTTTACTGATTAGTCACTCATCATTCAATAATGCATTGTTGAGCCTCCATGGATACATACACATTCTGTAGTTTATCTTACTGATGATATGCAGGGCTTTTGTTCAATGTGATGATATAAATTATAAATAATAATTTCAATTTTCTTGTATTTTTATGTTTTTGAGGTATCAGTAAAACATCTGTATTTCATTATTCCAGAATTTTTTAATAATGTAGGAGGCATTTGCTGTCATGAAAATGCCAACTATCAGTCAAAGTAATAGTTTTCTCTTCCCATTCTCACAGAATCTGATAAGCAAACTACTTGTGTCATTTAACTTTTTTATGTTTATTTGTTACTTCAGGTTATATCTCCATCATAGTATCCTCTTTCCACCCCTCCCAGTCCCGCCTTCCCACCCTCTACCCCCTATCCTTTCTATCCCACTCCTGTGGAGTGGAGTGTCCCTACATAGCGGTTCCCTGCCCCAGTTCAGCAGTCATATGAGGGCCAAGAGACTCCTCATGCACTGGGGGCCTACAAGGCAGCACCACTAGGGCAAAGTGTCTCATGGACAGGTAAAAAAAGTCTATGTTCATGTTCCCTTTGGTGCATTGGTTTTAGCATAGTTATGATGTACTATATGGCAGTATATAATATATAATGCATAATTAGCTCCTATGAATATATATTTTGCAATGTATGACTGTAATATTCTAGATACAGTTGTTAAGTCTATTTGATATATAATATGCTACTTAACTTTTTCTTTTTTTGCTTGAATAACATGCCTATTGGTGACAGTAGGATATTAAACACAGCTACTATTATGGTGTTGAGTACAATTTATGTTCTTATGCTCAGTAGTGTCCATTTCATAAATTAGGTACATTGATGCTTGGTGGATATGCATTTAGAAATGTTATATATTCTTTACATATTATTCCTTTTGCCAGTATGAATTAGTCATTTCATTTCTTCTTACCAGTTTAGGATTGAAGTCTAATTTTTGTACAGCAGTAAAACTACACATGCTTTTTCACTCCTAGTTCGATTTGCTGGGAATATCTTGTTCCATCCTTTTACCCTAAGGTTGTGTTTAACTTTGCCAGTGGGTGCATTTTTTGCAAGCAGGAAATTGATGAATCCATTCTGTTATTCTGTGTTCACTGTGAATAGAGACTTGAGGTCATTAACATGTAGGATTTTTTTTTACTGAAATACATGTATTCATTTCTGTGGTTTATTGTTTTTATAGTGTTTGGGAAATTTTTAATACCTTCAAATATATTTTATAGTGCTGGCTTAGTGGTCATTAATTCCTCTATTTTGTGTTTATCTTATAAATTTTTTAAATTCTCTTAATTATGAGGTATAGCTTTGCAGGATATAGTAGTTTAGGATGGCAGTGTTTGAAGGGCCAATGCCCTCCTATCTTTAAAATGTTTTTCATATAGTATGTATTGATATACTCTTCCCCCTCCTCAGCTATTTCCTGATTCTCCTCCTCTCCCTACCCACTCAACTTTATGTTCTCTCTCCCAAACACACACACACACACACCACCACCACCACCACCACCACCACCACCACCACCACCACCACCACTACCACCACCACCACCACCTACACCAGACAACAAAAACCAAAATAAAATAAAACATAATAAAACATGAAGTCTATTTTGTGTTAACCAAAAGCTCCTGGGCATGTGACTTGTCCTGGAGTGTGGTTGATACAACTTTTATGTCATTGTCCACATTTATCTACATAAACATAGTCAGTTTTTAATTCTTTATCCTTTTGGGGGGATGGACATCACTGTTACTTTCATGTATAACATCTATCTGATTTTCCGTGGGAATATTTTTATGTGAGGAACCAGTTTTCTTACATTTTCAGTTCATGTGGATTAGTTAGATGGTGTTACTGTCTCCACTTGGAGCAATGAGTGATTACACGACTGAAGTTTGCTAATGAGAACATCTGACTCTTACAGCCACAGTTATATCCTTTTCAGGTAATGGTGCCCAACTCTGGGACCTGAGTTTGAACTTGGTTTTAAAATAGTTGATTCCACTTGATTTCTTAAGCTCTCAACAAAATTACCTGAAAATGAGAATAACCCCGAGGAAAGAAACAATGTGACAGACAGAGAGACAAATGCTGATAACATTACTTGAGTACTTTGATCCAACTATACTCAACACAGTCTTGAAAATGTAAATTACAATCCTTCCTTTCCAGTGTTCATTACTTTAATTCACTTAGAATTAAGTTTCTGTACCTTGAGTGAAAAATTGCAGCACTTCATATCATTTTCTAAATTGTTTGTATTTTATTTAAAAAATTCAGTATGTTCCTTATTAGGCTTATTTATGTCCTAGTTAAAAACGTTCTACAAGATATAATGTGGATATGCTAGAAATAACATATTCACATACTCACGTCAATTGTCTCTATTATTTTGTTTCAAATTTAAAGCACAGACTCTTGTGAACTCAGAATTTCCAGGAAAGAACATTTGAAAGAAAGAACATTTGAGGCAATTTCCTCTAATCTTTCTGATTAATCTGACTGTAGAAACTATATAGACAGAATTAGGATTAAATGAGACTGTGGGAAAATTGGAGAAGTACAAATTCAGGGTACAGTTGACTTGTCATTTAAGTAATCTAGAACAAGTTACTTAAGCTGTCTGAAAGTCTGTTTCTTTGACTATTGTTCTAAATATGTCTACCTCATAGTTTATCATGATACTTAAAAAATCACTGTTGACAAGAAACATGACTAGATAACAATACTATTGTGTCGAAAACAGACATAAACTATATCAATGTGAGTATCCTACCACTTTTTTTTTCTTTTTTTTTTTTTTTTTAAGTATGTCTGCAGGCCAGAAGAGGGCACCAGATTTCATTGTGGATGGTTGTGAGCCACCATGTGGTTGCTGGGAATTGAACTCGGGACCTCTGGAACTGCAGTCAGTGCTCTTAACCTCTGAGCCAACTCTCCAGCCCATATCCTACCACTTTTTAAAGAGGAATTATCACATGTATATATAAAACTTTTTACTGTTATTTAAAATTTCTGAGCATAGCAGGGGGATTTGTGTGGCTCAGAGAGAACACATTCAGGACATAGGGCTTAAATAAAACACAGGGATACATGGTTATACATGCAATACTTCCTTGAACATATGTTTTTAGGGTGTTTTTAGTTAGTTAATTTTACATAGTTATTAAATACAATTTTATTCTTGAAAGTCTAATATGATTAGTTGACTTTATTTTATATAAAACTGGTATGTAACTAATGAGATCAGGATGATTTCATGAATCGTGAAAGCATACATTGACGACTGCATATATCGAGTTGAATATACTTTGAAAACAAGAGGGTTCAATGTACTTAAATTCTTGTTAATAATGTTATGTTATTATATAGATGTTATTCATAACAATGAAATGTTTAGCATCAAGCCCTAAATTTATAAAGATATATTTCATAAACTTCTACATATCTAAATGTACAATGTTATGAAATGTAATGCATATTCATGTGATATGATTACCACAATCAGGTCAGTAAACACTTGGATTATTTTGTCCAATTGGTGTTTTATTTTACTTCATTATTTTTGTGTGGTATTAGAGAGTGGACATAAGGCCCTACAAATAGTAAGCAAATGCTTTGTCACTGAGCTACGTGTCCAGTAATGTCTTCTTTTAATTTAATTTCCTGTTTTCCTTCTTTTCTTTTTCCTTCTCTTTAATTCATTCTTTTTGTCCCTTCTCTCTCCTTCCTTCTTTCCTTCCTTCTTTCCTTCATTCCTTCTTTCTGGTTTTCTTGTTTTGGAATATATGGTGAAAAGACTTAAAGTCTAATCTACTTTTAGAAAATTTCAAGCACATGATAGTGTATAATAATAGTCATTCCTGTTCCTCCATCCACAGTAGCTTGTCTATAAATTCCAGGACCATCCAATTACAGCCTTTCTGTACACGTGTGTCAGTTGTTTCTGCAATGTCTGTCCTCTGTTTCCTTGGCACCACAGTCATGTACCCAGAAGCAAGTTGTGCACGGATGCAGCAAAAGGCACTTGATAAAGTGCTGAAGTTGTGGAGCACACATCAGAACATTAAAGGCTATATGCAATGAACACAGTGTCAATGTTATATTAAATTCAGACAAGCTGAAAGCCTTTTATTAAAAAAATCAAGAACAAGATAAATATGCACACCCTTCTTCTCTTATCTGATATGGTTTTCAAAGTCTTACATGTAGCAAGTAGACAAGGGAAAGACATAAAAGGAATAAAACCAGGAAAGGAAGAAGTCAAATTATCCCTACTTGTAGATGACTTTTTTTTTTTTTTGGTTTAAAAGTCCCTATAGAATCTTCTAGAAAACCATTAAACCTAATAAATATTTCCAGTAAAGTTTCATAATACAAAACCAGTATTAAAGAACATTTTCCATATATATGTATGAGAAGTGTACTCTGATAGAAAGAAATTAGGAAAAATATCAATTCAAATGAAAATTGACAAAGCTCTGATTTGACTAGTACACACTCTGCCCTGGGGACTTAGATGTACTGTACAAAGCATGCCTGTTATAAGCCTGAAGGAGAAGCAGCATGTGTGGCTGTTTTTCCTGTCCAGCACCTCCATGAAGGCTATTTTAGCCTTCCAAATCTAGTCCAATATTTTATTAAGTGGCAAAAATTCTAGATTCTACCTTACTTGATTTAAAAGCTGTAGATTTTTGTTTTTTTTTTGGGGGGGAGGGTTGTTTATTTATTCTTTTAAGTTACATCTCCATCACAGTGCCCTTTACACCCCTCCTAGTTCTACCCTCCCACCCACTCCTCCCTCTCCCACCCATCCCACTCCTCCGATGTGGAGTGTCCCTACATATCAACCCCTCTCAGCTCAATAGTCATATGTGAGCTAAGAGCATCCTCTTGCACTGGGGGCCAACATGGTAGCACTCCTAGGGCAGATTGTCCCCTTAATAGAAAACAAAGTCCAGTGAAAAAAATGGAAAACAGAGATAAACTGAGAATTAACAAAGGAGGAATCTCTTTTAAAAATATTTATTTATTACTTCAGGTTACATCTCCATCACAGTGCCCTCGTTCCACCCCTCCCCTCCCAGTCCCGTCCTCCCACCCTCTACCCCCATCCCTTCCAGAATCTTTAATGACAGTGAGACATTTGAAGATATGTTCAACATCCTTAATCATCAGAGAAATGCAACTCAAGACGACTCTGAGATTCCATCCCCCACCTTAGCCACAGAATGGCTAAGATCCAAAACTCAAATGACAGCACATGCTGATGAGGTTGTGAAGAAAGGGGAACACTCCTCCATTGCTGGTGGGAGTGCAAGCTTGTACAAACACTAGGGAAGTCAGCCTTAGAAAACTTGGAATAGCCCTACCTCAAGACCCAGCCATACCATTTCTGGGTATCCACCCAAACGATTCTTCACCAAACCACAAGGACATATCCTCATCTATGTCTATAGCAGCCTTATTTGTAATAGCTAGAAACTGGAAACAACCCAGATGTCCCTCAACCAATGAATGGATAAAATAATTGTGGTACATCTACACAATGGAATACTACTCAGCTGTCAGAAACAAGGAAATCATGCAATTCACAGCCAAATGGATGGAACTAGAAAAGGTCATCCTGAGTGAGCTAACCCAGACGCAGAAAGATGCACATGGCATCTACTCATTTATAATTTGATTTTAGCCATATAGTACAGGATAACTATCCTACAACCAATACACCAAAAGGATCAAAACCTGTGGATTATAAGACATGATGTTTATCAGGAGTTAAGCCTAGAGAAAAGTACATGTCAGTGTTCAATAATGCTGGTAATTGTCTAATTATTGCCTTGTCTTGCTTTAATAGGAAAAGGGACCTTTGAGGACAGGGACTATGTGCTGCTGTGCCCTCAATACTCCACTCTCTGGAGTGATACTTTAATTGAATATGTATTTCCATTTGTTATTACAGAACACATTGTTTTGTCAACAAATCACACAGTTCTTGTGGAAGAATTCCTTCCAGAACTTCTGGAGACGTGGGTCCTGGCAATTGTGTTGCTTCCTGTGTCCACTTTGAATTCTTCTGAGAACACACAGTTCTATCCACACTAGAGACTGTGGTAAAGGGTTTCTGTTGTATTTACAAGGAGATTGAAATTAAAAGAAATTTAACATACATCAAGAGACTATTTTCTCATAAGTGTTATAAAGATAAAGTAAAAGACTTGTACTAAACATACCCTTGTCATTCTCATGATATGATTGTTCTTTTGTCTGAGGAATATTAAAAAAAAATGAATGAACCACTGTGGGCATGTCAAACTGGTCTTTACCGACTTCCTAAACAAACGTTTTGTTTTAGATAAAAATCAGGGTCAGGGGGTAGAGCATGGGAGGGTGGGGCTGGGAACCAGGAAAAGAGGACAATATGATAAGGATGTAACCTGAAGCAACTAACAAATAAATATATTAACTAAAAAAAAAAAAAAAAAATAGGGCAGGTGGCAGGGCTGAAACACTGTGAATGGAATAGAGGATACAGCCGTTCGGCCTGGTTTTGCAGACCTCCAGGTGTCGAGAAGACGGGGAACTGTCCAGGCAGTCACTGGTATGTCACTTCTTAGTTTTGGAAGCTGCAGGTCCTGCATTTCCTATATAAGCAGATATATTTATCCCTCTCAGGTCTCTGAGGTGGTTGAAGAATAGACAGCTAGAGTCTCATAGTTAAATTTTGAGTTGTTTAGGAATCAAGAGGGTGTTATAGATCTAAGAAGATACTCTTAAAAGTGTGCTGCAGGTTAGTATGAATGTTGAGTCAGATATAGACCTTTAAACTCATGGAGATAGTTAGATAGTAGAATGTTAAAGTCAGGGGCCAAATATGTATGGACTGGACATTGGGAAGGTATACTGGGCCATTTAACTCTCATAAATGTTGCATATTTATATCTGTTGTTTTGTATAGTATTTACTGTTATAAGAGAAGGAACCATCTGTTGGACTGAAAGGGGAAACTGCTGGGGGGAAGAGGGTGGAAGGGCAGGATAGGAATGGGGAATAGGGACGGGTTTGTGACTGAGATGTAACTTGAAGAAAAAAAATAAAGTATTTTAAAAAAAATCAGGGTTGAGGGGGGCCAAGATGGCGGTGACCTACACTGATGCATTTTGAATGCGGGGAAAAAAGAGCCATAAAAAACACAGAGTTATTAGGCACTGTGCAAAAACTAGAGGGGCTAGACCCTCCCAGGAACACTCACAGCTCCCAAGGGACTGTTAAAAGTCCCAGGGTAAGGCTCTCTCCCCACTTTCGCAGACACGGAAGCCACTAAACCCGGGATTCGGAAACTCCCATTTGGAGAAGCGCCTGGTAAGATCGACCCCAACTCACAGCAGGCAATATCAGAGGCCACTTGACGATAGTTCACTAGCCTATTGGACTCACCACACCTCAGGTAGAACTTATACCCACTTAAAAAATTTTGTGAGATAGTGGAAGTCTTAGCAAGGAACAAACAGGGGGCTCAGCAGGTGGTCCGCAGCCGCGGAGGGCGGGAGGTTCTGAGACAGCGCAGGAAGACTGGAACACAAAGGCGGGCGGAGGGGCCGAAACCCATGCACTCATGGCAGGCAGCGCAGCTGTGGATGGAGCCCGGCTGGCAGGGCCAAATCCCCGCGAACCCACGGCAGGAAAACTGGGGAGAGAGTCAGGCATGGGCGGGGCCAGGGACCCGCGCACCCATGGCTGAGCTGTTGGGGCAAAAGGACCACTCTGGCGGCCGGAGGATCCCGGGCTCTGTGCACCCACAGCCGAGCAGCCAGGGAAGGAGACCTGCGGCTGCGCAAACAGGGAGGGAATCAGGCACAGAGGCCAGGCCTGTGGCGAGAAGCCTAGTGAGAAACCAGAAATCAGGACCATAGCTGTATTCTGGAAAATCCAGACATATTAGGTGTGGAGCCAGACCCTGTCAGCCTCCGTGATGACAAACAAAGCCCACAGAATCTGTGCCTGGGCAAACAGGTCCATACCATCAGAACCATTACAGGCTGATAACTCAGAGTGCAACATAGAGAAGTCTGAATTGGGAGCAGTGAAACAATCCCAGTCCATTACTCACAACCTGGGAATAGGCTGCACCAGCTCACAGTGCCTCAGGAGAATAAAACCACAGTGACCCTGAAATCCCCCTGGTAAGCAACGACAGATAGCCAAGTAACTCGTCCCCTGCACCAAATCATCCACTGTGGATCCAAGCACAGAAAACGACCCTTCCTTATGCTGTATACAAGAGACACGTCTAACTATGAAAGATAGACCCTGCCTCAGAGTAAAGGGCTGGGAAAAGGTTTTCCAAGCAAATGGACCCAGGAAGCAAGCTGGAGTAGCCATCCTAATATCAAACAAAACAGACTTCCAACTGAAGTTAATGAAGAAAGACAAAGAAGGGCACTATATACTCATTAAAGGGAATATTCATCAAGAGGAAATCTCAATACTGAACATCTATGCCCCAAATACAAAGGCACCTACTTTCGTAAAAGAAACACTTCTAAAACTTAAAGCGCACGTCGATCACAACACATTAGTAGTGGGAGACTTCAACACCCCACTCACAACAATGGACAGATCATCAAGACAGAAGACAAACAGAGTAATATTGAGTCTAACAGAGATCATGAACCAAATGGACCTAACAGATATCTACAGAACGTTTCACCCAAACACAAAGGAATACACCTTTTTCTCAGCACCCCACGGAACCTTCTCCAAAATCGACCACATAGTTGGTCACAAGGACAGTCTCAATAGATACAAGAAAATTGAAATAACACCTTGTATCTTATCAGAACACCACGGAATAAAGCTGGTCTTCAACAGCAAAAGAATCAACAGAAAGACTACACACACATGGAAATTGAACATCTCCTTACTGGATGACCACTGGGTCAGGGAAGAAATAAAGAACGAAATCAAAGACCTCTTAAAATCCAGCAACAATGAAGACACAACATACCCAAACCTATGGGATACATTGAAAGCTGTGCTACGAGGAAAGTTCATAGCACTAAGTGCTTTCAAAAAGAAAATTGTGACAGCTCATATTAGTGAACTAACAGCTAAGCTGGGTGAATTGGAAAAAAAAGAAACAAACACTCCCAAGAAGAGCAGAAGGCAGGAAATCATCAAACTTAGGGCTGAAGTCAACAACTTAGAATCAAAAAGAACTATACAAAGAATCAATGAAAAAACATCTGGAGGTATCACCATCCCAGATTTCAAGCTGTACTACAGAGCAACAGTAATAAAAACAGTATGGTACTGGTATAGAAACAGACCAGTGGATCAATGGAATCGAGTTGAAGACCCAAACATGGACCCACACACCTATGGCCAACTAATCTTTGACAAAGATGCCAAAACCGCACAATGGAAGAAGGACAGCATCTTCAACAAATGGTGCTGGTCCAACTGGATGTCCACTTGCAAAAGAATGAAAATAGACCCATACCTATCACCTTGTACAAAACTTAATTCCAAGTGGATCAAAGACCTTAACATAAGGCCGGCCACACTAAAGATATAGAAGAAAAAGTAGGAGAAACCCTCGAACTCATTGGCACAGGTGACAACTTCCTGAACAGAACACCAACAGCTCAGGACCTGAGATCAACAATCAATAAATGGGACCTCATTAAACTGAAAAGCTTCTGTAAGGCAAAGGACACTGTCATTCGAACAAAACGGCAACCAACAGACTGGGAGAAAATCTTCACCAACCCCACATCTGATAGAGGGCTATTATCTAAAATCTACAAAGAACTCAAGAAACTAAATGCCAAGAAACCAAATCATCCAATCAAAAAATGGGTGATGGAGCTAAATAGAGAATTCACAAAGGAAGAATCCCTAAGGGCTGAGAGACACCTGAAGAAATGTTCAACATCCTTAATCATCAGGGAAATGCAACTCAAGACGACCCTGAGATTCCACCTAACACCTGTTAGAATGGCTAAGATAAAGAGCTCAAATGATAGCGCATGCTGGTGAGGGTGTGGAGAAAGGGGAACCCTACTCCATTGCTGGTGGGAGTGCAGGCTTGTGCAACCACTATGGAGGTGTGTCTGGCGATATCTTAGAAATTTAGGAATAATCTTGCCTCAGGACCCAGCCATACCACTTCTGGGTATACACCCAAAGGACCTCTCACGGAGACATAGGGAAGTCTCCTCATCTATGTTCATAGCAGCCTTATTTGTAATAGCTAGAAATTGGAAACAACCCAGATGTCCTTCAACTGAAGAATGGATTAAAAATTGTGGTACATCTATACAATGGAATATTACTCAGCTATCAGAAACAATGAAATCATGCAATTTGCAACCAAATGGATGGATCTAGAGGAGCTCATCCTGAGTGAGCTAAACCCAGTCTCAGAAGGATGCACATGGCATCTATTCACTTATAGTAGGATTTTAACTATATCGTACAGGATATCTATACTACAATCAACACACCAAAAGGAACATGGACATAAATTTTTTTTTATCTTTTTCTTTTTCCTTCTTTTTTCTTTTTTCTTTTTCCCTTTCCCTTCTCTTTTTCCTCTCTTTTTTTGTTGATATTCTTTGTTTTTGTGGGTTTGTGTGTTTGTTGGTCTTTTTTTTAGTATTCCCCCAGTAACAAGGAGACACCTTAACTGGCAGTACTGCCTCGTAGGAACCCCGTGAATGAAGAGGCTCTTGGCCCTCATATGACACCTGATCTGTGGTGAGAGACTGTTAGGCAGGGACACTCCACCTCAGAGGAACAAGACGGAAGGGTCAGGGTGTAGAGCATGGGAGGGTGGGTCTGGGAAGCGGGAAAAGAGGACAATATGATAAGGATGTAACCTGAAGCAACAAACAAATAAATTT
>CAJQZJ010032332.1:1361909-1424890 GCA_907164525.1 Lophiomys imhausi
TGAAGCAACAAACAAATAAATTTATTAACTAAAAAAAAAAAAAAAAAAGGCAGGTGGCAGGGCTGAAATACTGTGAATGGAATAGAGGAAACAGCCATTCGGCCTGGTTTTGCAGACCTCCAGGTGTAGAGAATACGTGGAGCTAAGGTAAAATACAAGAGAATTGTGGTATTGGCCCATGCCTTTGACTTCAGCGGAGACAGGGGGAGCACCGTAGAGTTGGTGGTCTTATGTATTCTGGAGTCATACGGAGCAAGGTGGTGAGGGTGCATACTCTTGGTCCCACCATTCAAGAAGAGTACACCCTTGGTCCCAGCTCCCAGCACACTGGAGATAGAAACGGGCAGATCCAGGAGCTCAAGGTCAGCCTGATGCAGGGCAAACTCTAAATAGAGAAGACTTCGATCCAGGAGTGGTGGAACACATCTTTGATCCCTTCAGATGGGAAACACAGGTCTCTGATCCCAATAATTAGAGTTCAGAGACACACACATGGGATTTGGAGGGACCTAGGTTTGGAGGCTACTTACAAAAGGCCTTCTCGATGCAGGCAGATTGTCCTTTGGGATCTCAAAATATACACACTAGAGCTGGTTTAGCTCCAAGGTGACAGAATGATTTCTTCTTTAACCCAGATTGAAAGATAACACTTTGTATGTTGTCGGAAGGCCAAATTTGCTTCAGGAGAAGTACTACCTAGCCCTCCCCACCCCACCCCCCCAAAAAAACAGGGCAATTGTCCCAGGGTTGGGATTGGGGCAGGGCTCTGCTCTTATCTTTCCAGGAGAATCGAAGCGTCCATTAGGGAAGCCCGGGGACGGCTGGACAGCGGAAACCACAGCAGAGAGAAGAATCAGGCACCAAGGAGGACGAGTGACCCAGTTGATTCTGCCTGGCAGACTTCCTCAATAGCTGTCTCCATCGGGGGCCTGCAACCACCACGGCAATCCAGTGTCGCTGGGACCGGTCAGCTCTACACAATGCCCCAGCAGGATCCTCAGTGAAGCCTGCAAGATCAGCTTCTGCCTACAAACCCCTTAGGTCATCTAAACAGCTGAGAACAGAAGGACTGAACATAAAAGGAGTGTACTAACATTTTTAATCATTTTTCCCATTTGGGTTCGGGCCCCAAACATGTCTACTACGACCCAAATCAGCAGGAAGTCACTTTAAGAGAGCGATGTCCCATGCCCAGAGGGTGGGGAAGGTGTTTCTCCGCCCTTCTTTTTTGGTTATTTGAAGGATAACTGAAAACTCTGATATTTAGGGGACGAGATTACAAGCTGATAAATGGTCCTGTTTAATGGGTTTTGGAGGTTAGCTCCAGGGACTTCCTACTTTTCCTTTTCTGTATCCTTCCTCTCCTATGTAGGACTGCATAGGCTTGAGAAAAATGAGATATAGACATAGCATAGGAAGGTCCAAGAAGAAGGGGCAGATTATTGAATATGCCCTTATACCTTTGTATATTGATACAAAATTAGTAGTTTATTTGGCTAAAGTGGTATTGACCATTGTTTATTGTGGAAAAATAAGATTGTATTGGATTACATCGGTATTGATCTGTGTATATTGTTACAAAATTAAGATTATAGTTGGCCACAATGGTATTGACCCTTGTATATGGACGTAATATTAGGATTGTATTGGGCTACATAGGCATTGACCTTTGTATATTGATACATAATTAAGAGTATATTTAACCACAATTGAATAGATCTTTGTATATTGATACAAATTTACAGGTAACGCTTCCTAATGGTATCATACCTAGAGATACTTAAAAGTAAAATGTGAAGCTCTGGTCTCTTGATACCAACCGTCTAAAACGGTCTTGGATAGTTAAATAAAACAAACTCCTAGTCATGCAAACATGTCACTTTGTTAGCTACTATGACAGTCTATCACAGATATTCTCTAAACTACCCAGTAATCAAGTTGCTAAGAGACAAGCAACATTTGCTTGCTTATCTAAATATAAGAGATGGATAGGGCATCTTCAAAAACCCCCAGAGATCTGCAGAATATGGCATTCAAAGATGTTATCTTAAATTAAGATTTTCTTTTTTTTTTTGATATCAAGACATATCAGCGCCTGACAGCACCCCCTATTCTACTCCAAGTAGAAGATAAGCATCGAAGAACCTCCACTGTAAGATGGTTGAATTAGTGGCAAGCCTATCTCTTGGCATGAAAAAACCCCTTGCACCAACTGCAGACAGACTGCTGTCCAAAAAGGACAAAACTTGGTAGCAGGGAAGTCGACAGCCTAACTCTGCCAAGACAGGGTAGGTAAGTCCTTCATAATCCCGGCTCTACAACAAATGTCTGTCAGAGAAACAAGACCCAAAGGCTGAAGACTGATGCAGGAATGTATGGAGAGAAAATGGGAACTGTCCAGGCAGTCATTGGTATGTCCTTTCTTAGTTTTGGAAGCTGCAGGCCCTGCACTTCCTATATAAGCAGATATATTTATCCCTCTCAGGTCTCTGAGGTGGTTGAAGAATAGACACCTAGAGTCTCATAGTTAAATTTTGAGTTGTTTAGGAATCAAGAGGGTGTTATAGAGCTAAGAAGATACTCTTAAAAGTGTGTTGCAAGTTAGTATGAATGTTTAGTCAGCTATAGACCTTTAAACTCATGGAGATGGTTAGATAGTAGAATGTTAAAGTAGTCAGGGGCCAAATATGTATAAACTGGACATTGGGAAGGTATACTGGGCCATTTAACTCTCACAAATGTGTCATATTTATATTTGTTGTTTTGTATAATACTTACTGTTATAAGAGAAGGAACCATCTGTTGGACTGAAAGGGGAAACTTCTGGGGGGAAGAGGGTGGAAGGGTGGGATAGGAAGGGGGAATAGGGAGGGGTTTATGACTGAGATGTAACTTGAAGAAAAAAAAATAAAGTATTTAAACAAAAAATCAGGGTTTTCTTAAGAAATAAACTTTCAAGGCATTAGCTGGTTTTTTATATTTTTATTTTAAGAGCTGCATTATGCTTGATACTGTCTCAGTATTTCCATCATAAATCCCTTCTTCTCAAGAGGCTGCAACTGCCCTAATAAAAAGAATGGCTTCAGGCAAACACTAGAAGCATTGGCTCTCAGCTTAAGAGGACTTTTGTTTTTCCAGGTCTTGAAAATAAAAATCTATTAAATTCTTTCAAAATTATAGGGGTGCTGAAGTACAGGATGAGGGAGGGGGACCTGTATGAATTACTGCTTTCATGTGTGTTTTGTTACCTGAATCTGATTTTTAAAGCAATTTTGTGGACTATTCTGCTTGGTTAGCAGCTCCTGTATTATCTGAAGTAATTAAACATTATTCATCATATTTATCATATATTTTTGAGAAGCTAAATGTCCAAAACATATTTAGATATTTTAGAGAGGCTTTGAGCTTTGAGAGATGGATGTTTTAAAGAGACTCAATTTTTAAAGAGTTGAAAATTAGATTGCAGGACTTTAAAAACTTGGAATATTTTATATTGTGCTATATTATAATAATAATATGAGATCTGAGGGATTAACAAGAAAAGACAGGCTATGGTTTAACAATACTATGTTTTTGTGTCAGGTTGACAAGGAGTCCATTGTGCTGGCCAGTTTTTTTTTTTCAACTTGATACAAATGAGAATCACTTTGGAAAAAGAAACATCTACTAGAAAATGACCCACTATATTGACCTATGGACAAGATGTGACACATTTTCCTGCCTGAAGACTGATATGAAAGGGCCAGATTACTGTGGGTGGTGCTACCCATGGGCTGGTGATCATAGGTGCTATAAGAAGACAGACTGTGAAAGCCAGTAAACAGCATTCTTCTGTGACTTCTACAACAGTACCTGCCTTCACGTTCCTATCTAGAGTTCCTTTTCTGACTTCCATTGATGATAGACTATAATTTGCAGTGTGAAAAGGTCCCCTTTCTCCTCCAAGTTGCTTTTGTTCATGGTGTTTAATTGTAACAATAGAAACACTAAGACAGCTATAAGTATGAGACAGCATTGACATCTAGAATATATTAAGAACTCAAAAAACAAAGAGTCAAGAAAACAAATGGCCCAGTGAAAAGTTAGGCTGTGGGGTTATGAATGGAAGAAATAAAAATGCCCACGAAATATCTCAAAAGTGTTCACCAATGTTAACAAGTAGGAGAATTCTAATTAAAGCAACTCTGAGATTTCACTGTACTCTAGTCAGAACGGCTAAGATTAAAAACAAAACAAAAAGCCAAAACACAAACAACAACATCATCAAGAACAACAACAAAAAACACCTGACAACAAATCTTGGGAGGTTGTAGGGAAAGAAGATCCTTCATTTACTGTTGGTAGGAATGGAAATCAGCACAGCCATTCTGGAAATCAGTATGAAGAACCTGAAATAATCTTAAAAAATAAATCTACCATATGTCTCAGCCATGCCACTCCTTAGGCTGTCCCCAAAAGACTCCACATCCTAGTCCACAGATACTTGCTCAGCAGGTTTCATTGCAACTCTATTCGCAATAGCCAGGAAATGGAAAAACAAAACAAAACAAAACAAAACAAAACTAAATGTCCTTCTACATATGACTATATAATGAAAATGAGGTACTTATAATGGAATACTGTTCAGATATAAAGAAAAATTAAATCATGAAATTTTCTGGTAAATGTATGGATCTAGAAAAGATTATATTGAGTGAGGTCATCCAATATAAGTGGTGTTTTATTTCCTCAGACAATGGGGTAAGCTGAGAGCCTTACCCAAGCTTTACTAAAACATGGCTTGGGCTGAGTCTGGAACATTTCCATCTCTGTTCTAATTTTGAAGGTTGTTCTCTGTTCTGACTTTGAAGGCTTCAGCTTCCAGTTTCTATCAGGAACATTTCTAACATAGGCATAGAATGTTTTCAGTTTCTGATACTTACTGCTGAATAAGTTCACCCTTTCTAGTTCTTTCTGAACTCTGGCTGCCTGATTCAACTCAGTTGTCCTTGCTCAAACTTCTCTCCAAGCTGACTGATTCAAACTGGCTTTTGTTGACTTCTCATTGAATTGCTCTGCTTGGAAATATTCCCTATGAACTCCAGGCACTACACTGACTGCAATGAATCCATGAACTGAATGGAACTGCATGAACTCAACTGAACTCAACAGCATTCAACTGAACTGCACTGAACCCAACTCCCTCTCTTTCCTGGCAATGCTCTTATGTAGCCTTTCATTTGTTCTCCTGAGAGTTGGACATATAATATCTCTGACTCGTTCTGTCAAATCTTTCTCTGATGTATCACTACCCCTCTATCAAATAGATGTCATTGTTTGGGATTAAAGCTGCGTACTAAAGGGGTGTCTATGTATTCCGGCTGGATCACATAGACCTAGATCTTTGGATGTGATCCCTTGCCAGTGTAGCCATGTTACTGGATTAAAATTTCTCTACAACCCAGATTCAGAAAAACAAAGGGAGCATGATCTTTGTCTTCTGGAGTTGCTAGCTCCAAATATTCAGATGTTAGTATACAACATGGAGTAACCAGATAAACCAGGAAAGTATTAAGGGGATGTGAGAGAGAAATAGTGGGATAAAGGTAATACAAAGCAGAAAATAAAAAATCAGGAAGGAGGAAGGTCAAACAGATGAATAAACAAGAATAATGAAGGAGGGATAAATAATAACAAGGTTGTTCGATAAAGCCTCAAGGAACTGTATTATTTTATATTTACCTAAAATTATATATGATGCAAATGTGTGTGTGTATGTATGTGTATCTTAACAGACTTTATGATACTTTGGTTCGGAGTCCTCCTCACACAGTAGACTAACAGAAACTCCAGTAGCATCACTATGATCATCCTTTACAAGGGTTAGTCAGTGTAGCCCAAGTGACTCCCTAAACAATATAGACTTTTGCTATTGCCCTTGATTGCCTGTCAGAAGTTCAAGGTAAGTTTCTATTGCTGAAGACATGCGTATTTACGACACAGAGTTTTGATTCTGTTCAAATTGGATCTAACTTGAAAACCTTTTTTCTGTGCTCTAGGTTCCACAGTACCAGAAAATACTGTGCAAATAGCCAAGGCAAGGGAGCATTTAATAGTGCTACTCAACTGCAACTCCTGTGAACAGCAACAATGACCATCATGGCAAAATATCTGCAAAAGTACAAAAAGTGTCCTTCATAAGTTGGTGGTGTCCAGCAGCTGTCTAATTAAGGGC
The DNA here is from genome assembly GCA_907164525.1 of Lophiomys imhausi. Classification (NCBI taxonomy): domain Eukaryota; kingdom Metazoa; phylum Chordata; class Mammalia; order Rodentia; family Muridae; genus Lophiomys; species Lophiomys imhausi. The sequence goes on from CAJQZJ010032332.1 coordinate 1,368,124, forward strand.
CATTTAAAGTGAGGAAAATCATGCCTAGAACAAGAACTCCAGCTAACTTACTAGAATTAATGAGGTCATGGATCTTAGAAGATAATCTAGTATCATCTTTCCTAGACCTTTACAATTCTTAACTACATTGTAAACCTTATCCTTATAAGCAGAAATAAATGTAGCTACCATACCTCATTGAAGAAGCTTTTTTTTTTTTACAGGAAATGGAGACCATCACAGAAAACCATAACCAGACTAAATGCAAGAATCAGTGATTCCATGTATATCCACATAGATCCATTTAAGCCACAATATATACATCTATATCACAGTTCTTGTATCTGTGGCTTAGAAAACATTACTGAAGAGGGGCTGTATGATTATAAAAATTTAAAAAAATGATTATCAAACCAGGAAATCTGCTTTGAAATAGTCTATCATAGAAATACTGCCTAAACAAGACCTGAATAATGACAATATTAATAGACAAGCTAACCTGGCAGGGGGAAGATACAGAAGGTTACACCCATAGATAAAGAACTACATGCAACTATTTACTATTGATAGAGGGTGAATTAGCTTGTTCTAAAGATGATCCCTTAAATAAGTATTATATAGTGGTCATCTTTGAAACCATACACACACAAAACCAGACTTCACAGACTGTGTTTATGTGTTTGTACTTGCTTATACACGAATACACAAATATGTGTGTGTAACACTCATAATGTAAGAAAGACAGGCTATCAGTTTGAGAGTACAGGACAACACTGATGGAGTTGGAGGTAGGAGACAAGGGACTGACTGAAAAGGAAGAGAGAAAAGTGTAATTATGTTTTAATTAAAAGTATAAAAAGTAAGAGTAAAAGAAATAGTAAAAATGTATTAAGAAAACACCATGAAGTCTCAGGTTTGGAGATATGGCTCTGTATGTGACAGTTTGAATAAAAAATTTTCTAGTAGGATAACTGGGTTTTCTGGTCACTAGCCTAGCTCTAGGTTCAGTAAGAGACCCTGCCTCAAATGAGTAAGTTTGAGAGTTATAGAACAGGACACTAGGATACCTGATGTCCTCTCCTGGCCTCACCTTGCACATATATCTACATGCATTTAATAGAAACACACACACACACACACACTAAATTTGAGGTCTCAAAAGGCACCATTGCTGTACTGTGTTGAAGACATCAGTTGTTCTGCATCCAGCCTTGCAGTTAATCATTAATTCATTTCATATGTTTTGCAATTTTCCATATGCCAGGCACTGTGCCAACACTGGGAATGCATGATGAAAAGGCTTCAATACTGCTCCTCTACAAACATGTAATAGTCAATAGGTCAGACTAAGAAGTAAAAAGGCAATCATGATGCAATGTATTGCATATTATGGTAATTTATTTAATTAATACTCTCCATCATGAATAAAATTATGTGCAGAAATGACATTGACTGTTTTCCACCAGATAAAGTCAATTTTTCAGCAAACTCAGGAAACCTAAATGTTTTAATTTATAAAAGCCAAATTTGACATATATATGTTATATACATATACTTATTTATAAAATATATATACTTATAAACATGAGTTTTGCCTTGCTATTTGAAACAGCAATTCTCAAACCATAATTGCCTAATTCTCTCCTGTCATATATATGCATCCTCCTTGCAACCAAAGATAATTATCCCCGAGTACATGAACCTAAAATCTGGATTACAATGGTCTAAAACCACTGTGGAAGTGCTGAAACCACAAAACAAGAAGAAACAAGTACAGTAATAGTGTGGGATGTTTAACATAAACATCCAGGACCAAATAGAAACAGCAGGAATCAGTAGCTATATCTGAAATCTGCTGTAACTTTCTTACAAACAGGCAAATCTGTTAATCCTCATTTAATTTTGTTTAAAAGAACAGTTTGAAGTTTCTCTCTTTAAGGCCAGACTTAGTGGAGAAGAAAAGATGTATTTATAATCTCTGGGAAGCCGGTTACCTGAGCCTATAGCGATTTCTATGTCTACCATCCATTTTACCAAAATACATAAAAGTTCAATATAAAAATGAAAGAACATGCCTGAGATCCTGTCGTCCATCTCTTGTATCCGACTTTTGATACTCATGTCTGTAATTCCTGTTCTCTTCCTTTGATTCTCCTCTTCCACTCTTAACTCTGACTGTGTTTTCTTTGTTGCTTCCATTTACATTTTCATGTCTTGAATAATTTTATTCGTTTTGTACATTTCCTGCTCCAATTTGCTTGTCTTTGCCTGGAAACCTTTCATTGCCCTGTCTTTTTCCTGTTCAAGTTGAGCCACTTTGGCTTGGAGCTCTCTAATGGTATTATCCATTGCTTTTGCTTGTGAAATTGTTGATTCTTTGAATTTCTTCGTAGATTTAAATTCTTCTTGAAAGGACTATATCACTTTCCATAATGTAGAATTGTCATCGTTTTCATGTGTTTCAGCTGTGGTGAAGTGGTGAGAGCTTGCTGTACTAGCATAGTTGTGTTGTGCTGGAGTCATATCTCCCTGACTTCTATTGTTTCTGTTTTTTTTCTCTGACTTTTAGCCATTTGGTTGTTCTTAGCTGTTTGTTCCTGGTGCCTTCTGGGTTTGGTTCCAAGGGGGGCGCTTTGGTGTAGCAGTCGTATTGCTTGGTGATCTGTCGCTTTCCACTGGCTGGATGGGGCCAGAAGTATTTAATAACAGGAGTGAAGTTATCATTCTCATCCATTTACAATTTATAATAATGCTGTGTTCATTAAATTGTGAAGCTTTAAGTACATACAAGTAATTGGAAATAGGGGATTACTGAATGCAATTGTTACATATTTTGGGGGGGGGGTGTTCCAGGAGGTATTTTGAAAAAAAATTCCATCCATTTGGCTGCAGTTTGCATGATTTCATTTTTTCTGATGGCTGAGTAGTATTCCATTGTGTAGAAGTACCACAGTTTTTTAATCCATTCTTTGGTTGAGGGATATCTGGGATATTTCCAGTTTCTAGCTATTACAAATAAGGCTGCTCTGAACATAGATAAGGAAATTTCCTTGTGATTCGGTGAGGAATCATTTGTAGAGAAGCTCATCCTGAGTGAGCTAACCAGACCCAGAAGGATGCACATGGCATTTTTTACTTATAGTCAGATTTTAGCCATATAGTACAGGATAGCTATACTACAATCAATGCGCCAAAGGGAACATGAACATAGACTTTGTTTCCTGTCAGTGAGACACTTTGCCCTAGTGGTGCTACCTTGTAGGCCCCCAGTGTATGAGGAGGCTCTTGGCCCTCATATGACTTCTGAACTGGGGCAGGGGACTGTTATGTAGGGACACTCCACTACAGAGGAGTGGAATGGAAGGGATAGGGAGTAGAGGGTGGGAGGGCGGGACTGGGGGGGGGAAGAGGACACTGAGATGGAGATGTAACCTGAAGTAATAAATAAATATTTTAAAAATAAAAATAAAAAAGAATAAAGTTACTGCACCTCTAAGAACACTGTAAACAGGAAACAGATCTCTGTTGTGAAGAAATTGTCTTGTTCATACTAAAGGTACTAACAGGAGAAAAACGGACTCAGATGAAACAGAGAGAAGAATTTATAATCTCTTAGAATTCTATACACTACAGTCACCATCTTTCTTTGCTTTTATTTGGAAAGTACATACCGGCTACAGTGGAGATGAAACGGTGTTTAGTTTAGCAACGCAGAAGTCAGGGTCTTCCTTATTAAAGCAAAATAGAAAGAAAGGGGAGAATCTTGTTGAGTATCTTTCAGGGTGTGCCAAAGGTAGTTCATTTATTCTAATGTTGATAATAATGGTATTATTATTTTCAGTTATTAAAATTGTAGCTGATGCTAATATTTTCTGAAAAAAAAAAGAGAGAAAAGTGTATGCATGGTTACTGTTTTTAACCTGCTCTTCAGACCAGGAAGTGAAAAACCCAGTAGATAATTTTCTGGATTATCAAACTCCCACAGACCACTGCAAGATCAGCATGGCCTGGTGTCCCTAGCACTTACTGTCACTGGTGTTGCCTCAGCCTTCTTCATGTACTCACTGGGAAGTTTAAACCTGGGACGATGCTTCCTTCTCTGTAACTGTCATCCATGTGTTTCACTTTTTTACTTCTTTCAAAGTCTAATGCTTGAAACAATTTTTTACATCTTGAACACTTCCCCTTATCTATGTATAGACGTTTAAAAGGTGTCTTTTAAGGAAAACTACACCTGACAATAAATTCTTTAAGAAGCAGAGATATCTACAAAGATCAAAGACAATAAAGACTGAAATCTGTAAGTGATGCTATTTTAAACAAATATGGGTGCCACTGATATCCTCTGACATTATGGAGTGCTATGATATTTTATACTTTAGGGACCAGAGAAGAAAAAGTCTGAAGATCAAAAGATGAAGGACAGAAGTCTAACAAATTTTCAATATTGTTTAAATAGTTCTCTTATTGTAAGTTAGGGTAGAATTAGAAGCAATGCAATTTCAATGAAAAAAAAAATCCTCACTTTAACTTTTTAAAAAATATGCATTACAGATGCTATAATGGGCAGAACTGCATGGGTATATCTTTCAATTAAGGTAAAATTATAATCCAACTCATTTTAACCATAATCACTCATAGAATTTTAAAATCAAAACTTCACTATGTAGTACCCTGTATCCCAGGGCTCTTGAATCTATGTATAAAAACATCGGTGTAGTCATTGACTTGGGATATTAATGAATTAGATGCAATCTAAATACCTGAAGGAACAGTTTGCTTGGAAATCACTTGCTGTGCAAGCATGGAAACCTGAAAGAGTTCTGAACCTTGACACCCATGTATTAAAAGAATGCCGGCATAGACACATGTACATTGACTTGTAATGTTAACAATAAGAGGCAAGGGGTGAGACGGGAGAATTCTGAGGAACTTCTGGTCTGTCGGCCTTGTCAGTCTGTGAACTCTGGGTTCAGTGAGAGGTATGGTCTCAACAAAAGTAAAGTGCAGAAACTGGAAACAACCCAGATGACCCTCAACCAAAGAATGGATTAAAAGAAAAAAAAAACTATAGTGCATTTGCACAATGGAATACTACTCAGCCATCAGAAACAAGGAAATCATGCAATTTGCTGCCAAAGGGATGGAACTAGAAAAGCTCATCTTGAGTGAGCTAACCCAGACTCAGAAGGATGCACATGGCATCTATTCACTTATAACTGGATTTTAACCATAGAGTACAGGATAACTATCCTATAACCAACAGACCAAAGGGAACAGGAACATGGACTTTGTTACCTATTAGTGGGACACTTTGCCCTAGTGAAGCTGCCATGTAGTCCCCCAGTGGAAAAGGAAGCTCTTAGCCCTCATATGACTGCTGAACTAAAGGGGGTGGAGATGTGGGGGCACCCCGCACCGGAGGAGTAGGATAGGTGGGAGAAGGGGTAGAGTGTGGGAGGGAGGGACCGGGAAGGGAGGAGGGAGTGGGCTGTAACTTGATGTTACTTGAATAATGGCTAAGATCAAAAGCTCAAATGACAGCACATGTTGGCGAGGGTGTGGAGAAAGGGGAACCCTCCTCCATTGCTGGTGGGAGTGCAGGCTTGTGCAACCACTATGGAGGTCAGTCTGGGGATATCTTAGAAAACTTGGAATAGCTTTGCCTCAGGACCCAGCCATACCACTTGTGGGTATATATCCAAATGACTCCTCACTGAATCATAAGAAAGTAGCCTCATCTATGTTCATAGCAGCCTTATTTGTAATAGCTAGAAATTGGAAAAAACCCTGATGTCCCTCAATAGAGGAATGTATTAAAAAACTGTGGTACATCTACACAATGGAATATTACTCAGCTATCAGAAACAATGAAATTATGCAATTTTCAGCCAAATGGATGGAACTAGAGAAGCTCATCCTGAGTGAGCTCACCCAGACTCAGAAGGATGCACATGGCATCTATTCACTTATAGTTGGAGTTTAGCTATATAGTACAGGATACTATACTATAACGCACCAAAGGGAACATGGACAGAGACTTTTTTTTGTTTGCTTTTTAGTTTTCTCTCCCTGGCAATGAGACACTTTTCCCTGGTGGTACTGCCTTGTAGGCCCCAGTGTATGAGGAGGCTCTTGGCCCTCATATGACTTCTGAAGTGGGGCGAGAGACTGTTATGTAGGGACACTCCACTCCAGAGGAGTGGGATGGAAGGGTTAGGGGGTAGAGGGTGGGAGGGTGGGTCTGGGAAGGGGGGAAAGAGGACAATATTATGGAGATGTAACCTGAAGCAACAAATAAATAAATTTATTAAAATAATAATATTAATAAAGTGCAGAGTGACATAAGACAATACCCAGAGACAACTTCTGACCTCTACATGGACACACAGAACTTACATATTCACGCATCACACATAAAAAGTGAAAATGAATGTATAAGAATTATATGTAATCAGCAGGGTGTGGTGGTGCTTGCCTTTAACCCCAGCACTTGGGAGGCAGAAGCAGGCACACACATCTCAGTGAGCTCGAGGCCAGCCTGGTCTACAAAATGAGTTCCAGGACAGCTAGTACTGTTAAACAGAGAAACCCTGTGTGGAAAAAAAAAAAGAATTATATGTAATTTGGTTAAGAAATCATAAATCGCTGGGCGTGGTGGTGCACGCCTTTAATCCCAGCCCTTGGGAGGCAGAGGCAGGTGGATCTCTGTGAGTTCAAGGCCAGCTTGGTCTACAAAGCAAGTTCCAGGACAGCTAGTACTGTTATCCAGAGAAACCCTGTCTCGAAACCCTCCCAAAAAAGAATTATATGTAATCTGGTTAAGAAATCATAAATCAGGAGCATTAAGGCTACTAAAAAGGCACACCCTCAAAGCCCCTTGATGCCTCACAACAGCCTGTGTGTTCATCAGTATTCTGAGTGCCTGGCACTCTGGTGTCCAGAGCACTGGTCTAGGAAAGACAGATGTGAACGTGGAAGACAAGCCATGTCGTTGCTATCTTTCTGTTACTCCCACAAGTCCTGTGTCTTTGAGTCTGTTTGTCTGAAGAAATAGATACTATACCCATTCAATTTACTTCAGGGCAACTGCTTCAAGGGTTGGGGATGGATTGTAGGAAATATGTGGAAGTATTTTGAAAGATTAAAATTGCCCTGTTTATGTAAACTGCCCTTCTAATGTGGTCAACACGACCACAGATTTGAGGAAGTTCTTGGCTCTCAGCATATTCCACCTCTACATTTTGAACCACATCCTTGATTGTTGCCTATTAACCCCCCTCACACATTCACAATCATTTACCTTTTCTTACATATGCTCAGAGGTAGCACCAAAATACTTTTTTTCCTCATAATTTTTAAATTGAAGGAAAGTAGGAAATACAAATAGAAAGTCAACTTAGAATCCACAGAGTACCTAGTACTTATGCAAACATAGTTCATATTTGGATCTTTTGGGTCTTTCAATAGACACAATTTAATGGATCCATACTTTCTGTCATTTTGGCTCATTAATATGCTGTTCATATTTTCTCAATTAGCCAGTGATCTGATGATGAGCTGATCTGTGCTACTTAGGTGAATTTGGTAATGGAGCTTTGCCATTAATATATGAAAAACAAGCAAATTTACAAGGTTGTGGTCTTTGTAACTCATCTGCATTGTGTTCTTCCTCTGCCTTAATGCCATTGCTAACACCTGATGCAATTTGTACTTCCTTGTTTGGATCACATTTTACCCCCTGTTCTCTATAATATCTACAAATTTCCCCAACTTATACCCAACTCTGATGCCTACAAAACACCCTTCTGGAGAAGGCACCTCTCTTCTGATAAATTTCTGGACCCACTTCAGGCTCCACTGCCCATCTCTGACTCCTAGGCCTGTTGTAACCCCAAGAGTCCTTCCCTGCCTCTTCCGTGAGGAGAGCGTGTCTGTGTGTTTTTAGTACTCTGTCGCGTGCTTCTCATTATTCTGCTATGCTGAGTAAAAACTTAATGTCACTCTTTTGGATGTTTTGTTTCTTTCTCTATACTTTTGACTTTCTTCTTGTTCTCCTTTCATGTATAACAATATAATACATTTATTGCTTATTACATTCATGCTGTCTTTTCTCTTACCCTCAGCTCATTCTCTTTTCAGGCTTCTGCTTATTGTATTTTTCATTTTGTAAACTCAGTGGCTTAAATCCATTTTGTCTCCTCATTATAAGTCTGTATTTAATGTAAGGCTATATATCCTCTGGACATCTGTCACTAAGGGTAGGCCTTAGATAAATAAAATGTTTGACCTCAACATTCTTACGTTTCTGATTTTTATGTCCTACATGCTGGAGGACATTGTTCAATTCAATGAAGAGTCATTGACATTCTTGACTCCTGATAATTTTTTGTTGTTGTTCAAAAAGAAGTTGGAAAAAAATCAATCAATCAATTAATCAATCAATCAACCAATCACTTAGTAAGATTTTGAGAAACTATCAAACCACCTTTTGTTTATAGCTCTTTATCATTTCCATCACACATGATGTGTATAGTTGGTACCTGGGGCTGAGGTCTCATTTCCGTAGAACTACACTCAGGTTACAGAATACAGAAACCTACAGGTGAATAGCAACCAAGGTTGGCTTAGAATTTTAATGATAGGAACCTAATCACTTGTGGCACTTAACCTCTTTGTGTATTTGATGTGTACACATTTACATGTATATTTGCATATGTGAGAGCGCACATATGTAGGCATATGTGAGAATATGCATGCATGTGGAGGCCTAGAGTTGAGGTCAGGTATGTTTATTGGTTGTATTCTATTTGACTTATTGGATCAGGGTCTTTCGCTGAACATGGAGCTTGTCAATTCTAGCTGGCTAGATGGCCAGCATGCTCCAGTGATTGATCCTTTTCTCTGCCTACCTGGGACTGGGGTTATAGGTTGCCAGCCATGCCTGCCTGGCTTCCATGTCTGTTCTATGGATTTGAACTCAGATCTTCACACTTATGTGGAAGTTCACAGAGTCAACTCCATTGCCCTGACTTATCTCTAACTTTTAAAAGATTTAGTGTGTGTGTGTGTGTGTGTGTGTGTGTGTGTGTGTGTGTGTGTTGGCTAACTACCCTTAATGTTTTTTTCTCAGATGCTGTCCACCTTTCTCTTAAGAAATAGCATTTCCCACAGGAGCTCACTGATTATTCCAGGCTGTTTGACCAGAAAGCCTGAGAAATCTATCTATACCTCCATTCTCCAGTGCCGGGATTGTAAGCGTCTGCCATTATACTCAGCTTCTTTACCTGACTACTGAGGCTCAAACCCAGGTCCCCATGCTTATGCATCCAACACTTTACTCTTTGCTGACTGCCCTATAACCTCAGCACCCACTTTAATTTAATTTCTGTTACAAAATTTCATGAGACTCGTTTTATACAAAGTTACATTTGTCATGTTTACAGGGAAACTTAATAATCGATGATGAACGATCTGTTATTAAAAGATGTCTGTAATAAAATGCATGTGGACAAGTAGATGTCCTTGGATCACACATGAATATGGTCATTTGGATTTGGGCTTCTTTTTAAAGTAAGAGGAGTGTATTATTTTTATTGACTGTGATTTGAGGGAGAAATTATTTGTTCTGTGTCAATTTTAGAAGTGTCAGTCCATCAGGGAGGACGGATATGATAGAGAAGAGTTCATATTGCGACAGTTAAGAGGCCTGGACAAAGCAAGCTGCAAGAATGAGACAGCATAATGCTTTGTCCGAAAAGACCTTCCTGAAGTGATTCACTTCTTCCAGTGCAATCATTCTCTCAAAACATTAAACTACTAATCCATTTAGTAGCTGGAGCTCTTAGGCTCTGGTCACAGATACCTTAGATGTGTATGTTTTCAATATCTTTGGCATTCTTTCACACAATCAAGATGATAAATCATGTTTGACTACTCCATGCAACATTTCCTAGCAATATTTCAACAGTAACAGAGGTGCTAAGGAGTTTTACTCTAAAATTCTTATTGTCAATGATTATGCATTTTTTGTCATGGTTATGCAAATTCTTTCTGTCCTTGTGGGTTTTCCTCTTCATTCTTAGACTAGATTATTGTAGTTCACCTAAGTAATCTCTTTACTCGTATTTGCTTACCTTGGCATAGTTACCTCCCACTCAGAAGAGTGCTAACTGCTGTGGTCTGTAGAATATTGTGGATTCAATGAAATGTGGTTTCAGGGGTTAGGTAATCAAAGTCACTTAGCTTCCTTTCAATTTCTGAGGTCACTGAACTTAGGGATAGCCAGTTGTCACTTTGTGAAGACAATCAAAATGGGCCATGTGACCCAGCCATACCACTCCTGGGCATACATCCAGAAAATTCCTCACCAAACCACAAGAACATCTCCTCAACTATGTTCACAGAAAGTGGACTATAATAGCTAGAAAGTGGAAACAACCTAGATGTCCCTCAACTGAAGAATGGATAAAAAAAACTGTGGTACATTCACACAATGGAATACTACTCAGCTATCAGAAACAAAGAAATCATGCAATTCACAGCCAAATGGATGGAACTAGAAAAGCTCATCCTGAGTGAGCTAACCCAGACTCAGAAGGATGCACATGGCAAGTATTCACTTATAACTGGGCTTTAGTCATATAACTATCCTATAGCATAACTATCCTATAACCAACCAACTGACCGAAAGGAACAAGAACATGGACTTTGTTACCTGTTAGTGGGACACTTTGTACTACCAGAGTTGCCATGTAGGCCCCTAGTGTAAGAGGAAGCTCTTAGCCCTCATGTGAATGATGAACTGAGGGGGGCTGAGATGTGGGGGCTCTCCACACTGGAGGAGTAGGATAGGTAAGAGGGGGGTAGGGGGTGGGACTGAGAAGGGTAGAGTGAGAGGGCTGAGATGGATATGCAACTTGAAGCAATAAATAAATGTAATTTAAAAAAGAAAAAAAGAAAGAAGAAAAGACAAAAAAAAAAAAAAAAAAAAAAAAACAGCTTCCTGGAGCCAGTTTGTGTGGCAAGGGCTTCCAGATCTTAGGACCTGAGGTCTGGAGGTGAGGAATGACAGTGAACAATTCTGAGGGCAGAACTGGTAGCCTCCAGCACACTCAAGCAAGCAGACATGCATGCACACACCCACTCACCAAAAATAACAAAACAACAAAAGTCAAAACAACAAAAAAGAACAAACGAATAACAACAACAAAACCCTTTCATCTCTGCCTGGCCTCTTGAGGTCCATCCTGTCAGAAGACTTACTCTAGAACCATTTAACAAAGCTGTCTAGGGACTCTTACCCTAAAGAAATGAAGACAATAACTGTTCTCTTAAGCAGCTAAGATAGACTATTTATGTGTAGCTAATGTACCGGATACTCTACCACCCAAGGGAAGCTCTCAGCTCTGAATCCTATTAAACACAAAGAAGTCCTAAATTCACCCACTATTTGTACATGTCTCAGATAGAATCACTTTTGTTTTTATTTTGCACCTGAAAACAGTTAAAGTTAAATATTTTAAAGACAAATCTCTAACCCTAGGAGAAGAGAGAATTTCAATCATGGTGCTTAAATTGTCATTTGAACATCTTTAGTAGTTCCAGAAATAGCTACTTTTCATCTCCCAACAACTATTTGAAATATTAATCTCTACTCAGGTTGTCAATTTGCAAGTTGTAGAAAAGATAACACAATTTCAAATGCCACTAGTTGATATTTTCCAGTTTCTGTGTAAACTTAACTAAATGCATAAAACATTTTCTCCTGCTGTTGATTTTTTATTGTTCTGAGACTGTAGTAAACACGAGGCTGCTGTGCTTAAGGCTATAATTTTGAGCAGGAAACCACAGTTTGGTCTGGGAATAATTGCCACAAGGACTATGACTGAAAGATAAAGTTAGCAATAATCTTGTGACGTTCCTATTAAAGTCTATCCTCTATAAGAAATTTCTAATTATTTCTTCAAAAATGAACTCAATATTGGAGTAAATTTCATTTTGTAGCATAATCAAGTAGCATTCTTACCTTTGTATCTATGCCTACTTTAGGTGAAAAATAATAGTTTTAGATCTTTTATTTGAGTCAAACTATTTAGTTTAAGAACAGAGTAGTTCCATCTACAATAGAATAATTTTTAAAAGTTCTTCTTTGCCTTGGCTTTCACCCTCTCTACCATGCTTCCAATCCCCACAAATATAAGTCATTTTAGGAACCTTTACTCCATTTTTATTTATGAAATTATAAAAAAAAACAAAATAAAAGTGGGACGAATTGCATATTTTTTATTATTAAGGAAGTAGTCTAGTGGTCCCCTGGGGTACCATACAGAGGCTCTGAAAGCACTTTTGAGATGGATTATCTCATCTTTTATATTGTAAACTGAAATTCGTAGATTACTTTTGTGATTTAAAAACTGTACTCAAAAGTGTTTTGTAGTTACCAACTTTAATATGAGGACCTTCTCTCCCATGTACATCTTTATCCCAGCACTACTCCTGAGTTAAAATGGAGGGATGCACTTTGCCTTCACTGTTTCTGAGAGATTGCTTCATATCACGTGTCAACCCTATTCACTTCATCTGTTCACAGTACCATTCGTACTTTTACCTGGAGATGTTAATGAGGCGATCTCATAGAACTTAGACCCAGAAATGACTCCGGCAGCAGCCACTCCCCTGTCAGGAGGGTCTACTGATTTTAACAAAACTCACTGACAGAGAAAAATATGGACATGGAGACTTTGACTTCTTCCAAATGTTTATTGCAACATTATAGATGCGCAGCTCGTCCACACGCAGTAAAGACACTTGCAAGATTTAGTTCGGCTTCCTTTTATATATACTACTTTTGAAATAGTGCCTCATGTAGTTCAGGGTCATTGTCTTGAATGCTCTGTGGGGCTGAGAGCAACTTCGGACTTCTGACCCTCTTAATTCCACCTTCCGAGTGCTGGGATCTTTGGTAAACACCTCTGCAGCAGTTTTTACGGGTTGTGGTAGACCAAATCTAGGGATCTTTGAATACTAAACATACAATATACCAGTTGAACTACACCCATAGCCATAGATTTTTTTTAAGCAGAATTCTTAATTATCTGAATTCATATAGATATATATGATAAGTAGGAAAGCAGAATATTAAGGTAGTTGTCAGTTTTTCCAAAGGAAACTTATATTATTGTCAAATTATTTCTAGAAGAATATTATGCTATTAATAATGAAATATAGTGACAAGTCTCAAAACTGATAGAAGGCATTAATTCATGCTGAATCTAATATATGAATTCTTAGTTATTTGAAAGGACTGTTAAGTAAATGCTGATTTGTCCAGGCTTTTGAAAATGTACTTTCTTGTTTAGCATTTATGTACAAGAACATTGGTATTAAATAGAAAACTAGTGAACAGTAACCTCAGCTGGTTCAAGTCCAAAGCTCTTTTTTTTCCACAGACTCATAAAATTAGCCAACATTCTAGCCTGTAGTGAGGTCTGGGTGCACTTCCTCAGCTTCTATTACTACATCCCGTCTGCAATCCAGGTGCACACAAAGTTGCAAGGAAGGAAAGCCTGGTTACCAGTAATTAATGGGGTGAATGGCAGTCAAAGCAGTAGCAATATATTCTCCTGGAATGTGTTAGCAAAGGTTTCCTGAAGCTAAAACAAGGACTTAGAAAGGAAAAGATTATAATTCCAGTGAACAAGGATAGTTTTTACACTCATTAAACCTCAATGTTTAACCATCAAACCCTACTTAAAGAAGCGAGGAAGGAATTTTTTTTTTTTTTTTTTTTTTTACAGAGTGGATAAAATGTTCCTTATAAAAGAAAACAAGGCCAAGCTAGCCATGCTGATGAGCTGTGAAAATAATGGTCCACTAAACATCTCCCTGTGCTTAAGTGCCAAAACTAAGGTTAGATCACATCCTTACTCACTGAATATATGTCTTATGAGTAAATTCAGCTTATGATTGGTCATAGAATCTGTTTTCTGTTCTGAAGTGTTTGAAATAATTTTCTTTAAATACAACTATGATTGAATCACATTTAATGATAAAGATATTAGCATTTATTTTGCAAAAAGATGGAAAGAAGCTTTTGAATCAGTTCAAAAATTATATAGATTGCCTTATACTTACATATAATTAGTATGATTTACTGTGATTAAATAATTTTACTGTCATAAAAATGGGAATGTACTAAAACAGCATTTTAAAAAGACTTTTTGACTCTATATTTGTATACTGCATATAAGTTTCTGTTAGAATGAATGTTGAAGCATGATCTCATTGATTCAATCAAAGTATTCTAGTTAGTTCAATTCAAATATTTTGTTGAAAATAGATTGTTTTCCACACAGTATATTGTGATAACCAACTCAAGTTATTAAGAAATTATAACAAAAATAAAACATTAGCTTTCCCAGATTTCAACATTTTAAGCTACAATACTGACTTGCCAGACAAGCTGTGTCTATAGGCAGCAATGGTACAGATGTTATGGGTTATGATTGGATCTGAGGTCTACTGCACAACAGCTATCTCCTGCCCACTTCATGCTCTTTGACAATGGACCTGGTCAAAGGCCTGTGGTTGGGGACAGCAGAGGCAATAGAAGTGACCCTACTACTTTGCTCTGCTGGATGGCCACATTGTCAACCTGCCTTCTAAATATTTTTGTTTAATATCCATAAACTGATGCTTCTTTTATCTGCAGAAAATGATGACAAAGTGAATGATGAAGGTTCAATCTTAAAGTGGAAACCCATTTCGTACTTTTGAAGGCTTAGAGACTCTTGTAGAAGAGGAGGCAGAAATAATTTAAAAGTTGGATGATGGAGAAAAGAGTCACAATATATTGTCTTATGACCTTGACAAGGCCGTGAGACTCATGACCACACAGAAGATTCAGCTGTTCGTATGGAGCCTGCACAGTAGTGAGTCTGTAAACATCTAGTCGTGGATCTGGGAAAGATTCAAGGAGCCACAACTCACCCAAGGAAACTAATGGCAATTGAAAATTACTAGTGAGTTACTTATGGCATTAGTGAGTTACTAATGTCCCAGTATATAGTTCCACATCCATGCCCACGCTGGAGAAGTGTACAGCAGGGTATGCCATTTGCAGGTTTTAGGCCATAAAAGCCTGAGGCAAATCAACAGTCAGAGACTTTGGCAAGTAAACTCAGGATTGCCAAGAAACTGAGAGGCAGAATCCAAGAAAGAAACTTTTGCCAGAAGCCAGTCTAAGAAAGCTGGCAGAAAAGGCATGGCTTAGGACCTACTGAGAAAAAACTGGACACTGAAGACATCAGTCCAGGGCCTGAGAGTGCTGGGAGTGTGAGTGAGGTGGGCAGAGTTTGGAGGTCACGGTGAGGAACACTAGGCCCTGAAGCATACATGGGCTGAGACTACAGAAGTGAGTCTTGGATGACAAAGGGAGCCGACCTCAAGTTCAGTGGTTAAATAAACTGACCATAGAAACTGGCAAAGTTAGGTGCAATGGACACTAAGCTTGGAAAGGACTGCCGTTGCTGATTGCTATAGCCAGACTGCTAAAATCAAGTTTCCCCGCACAGACCTATGCTAATAATATTAATATCCTTTCAAGAAAATTAAAATAGGCTTGATTAGATGTTCTTAGATGTTAAGTGTTTATAGATATTAGGTCTTAGGTATTAGGTATGAGGTTATATGATATAGGTCTTTTATAGGTATTTGTTAAGTATTAATAAATACAAGTGTATTAAATAAAAATTTTCTATTACACAAGACCTTCATCTGAAGGCTGCATCCTTCCCACATCACTTAGAGGCTCTTTCCAGTGTAAAGGATTGGGAGAAGCAGAAATTGGCTTATGTTTTTTCATTCCTTTCACAAAGGACTAAGTCATGTATTATAACAACTGGGATTAATAAACAACACATTCATGCATAAGTCATAAACAATCACATGTCACTAAACTAAAGGAGTTGCTTAAATAAAGGCATTGTTAGTTGGGCTCATCACTCTGGGGGATATCATAAAACATATGTGCACATTTAAATTCAGGTGGTCAATCACTCCACATGGCCTTGTGATAACACGAGATATTTAATATATGATATGATCTATCCATGTAAAGTTAACCATTTCTGTAAGTAGAAAGAATACAACATAAAATTTAAAAAGTATATTATCATGGCTAGAGAGCTGACTTAGTGATTAAGAACACTTGCTGCTCTATCATGAAGATCATATTTTGAATTCTAGCACCCATGCTGGGCAGCTCACAAACATCTGTAATTCTATCTCCAAGTGATACAGCATATTCTGACCTCCTTAGGCATTCACACACATGTGCACATACACTCAAGAAGACATGTATACCTGGATAATAAAATATATCTTTAAAAATTGAATATAAATTAAAATGTGTGTGTGTGTGTGTGTTTAGTGTTGGTACTGGATGACCGATTGGTGTGTCCTATTTTTCCCACTTTCAGAATTCCTTAGTAACTTGTAGTTCTTTGCATAAGATTGAAACCTCTGAGCTTTCTATTATCCATGCTAGCATGTCTATTGGTATCATCTTTGTTCAGCTCATATTTAGGCAGCTACACACTGAGCAGTTTCTTTTTATCAATTTAGGAATATTTATATACGTGTATAATATGTATTTAGGAATATATATCACATATGTAATATATATGTATATATTATTATACATATATTAATATACATATGTATTACAACAGTGGAAGAGAAGAGAGGTCATGAATTTTAAAAATACCAGAGAAAGTACATGGGAGGAATGGTTTGGAGGGAAGAAATAACCTAGGTATATTAAAATCTAAAAAAAGTAAAATATTATTTAAAATGTATATGATGTACTCTACATATTAGTGTGTGCTGTGTAATGTCAGACTAATAGGGTTATTTATACCAACATTACCTTAAACTCATAGTGTTATTATGCTATAATCGTTACAATATCATTGAGTATTAGAAGATTTTTAGCTTCAGTATACATATACACAATACACTATACGTTTCCAACTATATATAGTTCTAGTCCACTACTGACTAAAACATCACTAGATAGTGGATTACTATGTGAAGAAACACTCATTTTATCTTTTATAACATATGACATCACATAGTTGGTATAAGGCAAAGGAAATATACACAAAACATGTATGTGATATAGCAAAATAACAAAATGTCTAGTTCTTTTACCAAATTCACTCCAGGCCCATCTGAAATTTTTGTTCACTCCTCATCCATTTTTCTACCCATAACCAATGAACTTCATGTTGTATATTATTTCTTTATTATAAATAGTTTTCTACTACATATGAATTATTAAGTAATTGAACTTTGTAAAATTATTATAGTATATGTAGTGTTCTGGGCCATGTTTACTTTACAAAAGTGCACTTCTATAACTCATTTTCTTGTTAAAGTTTAAGAAAGAATAAAAATATTTAGTTTTACTGTTTTGCAATTATCAGTAATGCTAGATGTTTTGAAATTTTCTATAAGTATCATTTGGTGTACCTGTTCTGGAGAAACATGTGAAAATATTCTTTGTGGGCCTAATTGACCAGTGTATATAATGTAATACCTATTGCTTTCCAAAATGACCATATGGATTTACTTTCCAACAGCAGGGTATAATGAGTTTCCTTTGCCACATTGCAGTATAATATTTGATAACATCAGACCTCTTAATCTTTGTCAATGCACTTAAATGCATAAAATGAGGATGGTAGAATGGCTCAGCATTTAAGAACACTGGCTGCTCTTGCAAGAAGACCAAGGTCAAGACCCAGTACCCACATAGTTGCTCACAGCCATCTGTAACTCCAGTTCTAACAGATCCAAGGCTATTTTATGCTCTCCATAGACACTGCACACATGTAGTGCATAGGTGTCCATACAGACAAAACACTAATATACATAAAAAGATTTTAAAGACATGCACTTACCCAGACTACGGAAGTAGACTGAATATTTCTTGATTTATTTTACTGAAGTCAGCCTTATTATTTTAATGAAACCAGAGATATTGCAAGAAAACAAACCGTACATATTTTATGAATGTAGCAGATTTTATAAACCTAGATGCAAAGATCTTTAGTAAATAATTATTCAAATGATTCAGCAGTATTTAATATGTTATGGCAACAATCTTGGGTAAATTTAACATAAGACAGGAAAGCTGGTTCATTGTTCAAAATTAGTGTAATTAAAGAAATTAATAAGGTGAGAAACTATATTCCAGCACTTATGGCATCAAATATTTATTTGATAGAATTCAATATTGATTTATGAATGTAAATAACTATTCAAAAAATAACTCTTGACAAACAAGAATAAGAAGAAACTTCTGAGCCGGGCGGTGGTGGCGCACGCCTTTAATCCCAGCACTTGGGAGGCAGAGGCAGGCGGATCTTTGCGAGTTCGAGGCCAGCCTGGTCTACAAAGCGAGTCCAGGACAGCCAGAGCTGTTAAACAGAGAAACCCTGTCTCGAAAAACCAAAAAAGTTAAGCTAATATATACAGAAAAAAGAAAACTCTGGATGCAGAAAAAGAAAAAAAAAAACCCCAATGCATATAAGCAAGCAAAAACCAGCTATCATTTTTAAGTAATTAACATAATATATAATTATGAAAAATCTGAATTATCTCCATCTAAATGTGGTAAAGAAGAGGGTTCACTCTTACCAACTACTTTAACATTAATCTAGGGTTCCTATTCAGAGAAAAAATTCAAATAAGTTTAAAAAATAGTCAATTCATTAATTAACACAGATTAAGGTGAAAGGAAGTCAGTGATTTCTATGGACAGACGTGATTCCTAATTGATTATGAGAAGTCTACAAAGAAAGATATGAGAACTTGGAATTGAATTTATCAAAATCACAGAAATCATATAAAATAATCAAAGCAGTTGTATTGTTGCAATCCTAGAAACCTAGAATTAATGTCATTATAGACTGTGTACTCATTAATTCTAATAACTTAGTTTTTACTGTATGAGATATGATTTTTAAAATTGCTCAGAGTCTCACTTGGATTTTCAATTATCTTTAAAGAAAATGTTGCATGTATAGAATAGGGTTTTTTTTTATCAAGTTATTTCATCCTTGTTTCAATTTTGGTTCAAAATTCTTAATGCAGTCACAGTTCATCAGCTACTGTATGCTACACAAATTGATGAGAGCTCTTGCTTTCAACAATGGGCTCAAATAGATCTGCTGGACTTAATTTATGGACAGAGAGTGCATCTGATTTGCATCATAGCCTCCCATCACTCAATAACACATAGCTAATGAGTTATAGGGAAGGCAAAGACAACTAAAGATGTGCGTAATAGAACTGCTGAGTGTGACAGTTAAAAAGACCTTCAGATCTCTTAGTACATAACATGTCAACATACATCTGGCAAAAATGCCTCTCTAAAGTTTTCGTGAGGTACACTTACAAATGGATAATAACTTGTGTAGGGGTTAGATAAATTAGATTTAGAAAATATATAGGAGTTTCTGATACTGTCTCTTAATTCGGGGCCTGAAGAGCATTATCAGCATGAAGTCAGGAAAAACAGGAAAGACTTAATAGACTGAAAAACAAGGTTGAAGTCAGGAAAAACAGGAAAGACTCAATAGACTTGAAGAAACAAAGTATCTGGCCTGACATTGTTTTCAGCTGCTAAGTGGGCGGAGCCCAAATTAGGCTGAAACACAGTTCCTCCTATTTAAGGACAGTGCATGGATCCCAGAAAGGGAAGAGGCCCCTGATGCTAAAGAGCTCCAAGAGTCCTGCTGAAAAAAGGGCTGGCCATCATTTGATGGCCAGATTTCCCTGAAGCAGAAAGAAGCTGGTGAGCAAAGAAAGCCTGAGCAAGACACCAAAAGGCCAAGGACTGGACCCTGTGGCTCAGCTTTTGCCTAGAGGGGTTTGATCTGTCCCATCAGTGGCCTAGGGGAAACTGTGCCTGGCTTTAAGGACTGAGGCAGAGCAGCTGAGTTCCTGATTCAAGACGGCTGGGGTCTCCCACAGAGAAGAAAGCATGAAGCCTTATTTAAGGTGAGACTGCAATAACCAACTTACCCTGACGAACCTGCATCTGAGAGATCCAGAAAAAGGACTGCTAAGTGTGTTAAAGAATCTACAACAAAGACTGTGTTCCTGATGACTGAGGACCTGCCCCAGAGACTGTATCATTATAAAAGGTTATGAAAGTAGTTGTTATAATTATCAGTAGGTTTAGTGGCTGGGTTAAAGGGGTTGTAGGAATTTATAGGATTAATAGTTAAGAAATTGTTGGTGTTTGTTATAAGTGAATTTAGTAATAAATAAGTGTTAAATAATAATTTAAAAGATCGGTTACAAACTTGTAAGCCAATTATGCAGGTATTATGGGTGTTTACAGCTTTTGTTTATTTTTAACTTAAATGTATTTTTTAAACTACCAACTTGAAACATAGTGGGTTTATGTCTCCTTAATATATATGTATATGTACATATGTACACATATATTAATATAATATATTTCTTATAACTTTTTAAGAGTTCAGTCTATACTTTGCAAGGTGCCCTATATAATATGATATGTCCACATTCATAAACTGTCAAGGTGTTTTTCACAATCTGCCTTCATGAGAAAGGTATCTCTACCTGTCTATTTTCAAATCACCACTAAGGCCTAAGTAAAACATCTGCTACTTCTATTATACAGTATTATAGTAGAAAACGAGCCACACTAAAGAGTATCTGACTGATGCTAAATGATTGTTTTATAGGACCATTATTATACAATATATTATCTTGGTATTTTGTCTTATAAATTTCCCTATGTAAATTGTTATTTATTTTCTCAAATACGTGAGGGTTTTATGTATTTCAAGCAATGAACCCAGATTAGGAAGGAAAGGATTTGAAATCTTCATAAAAGTCTTTTTTAGGAAGTAGCCAATGGAGAGGAAACAAAAGATTCAAAGTCATAGGCATTGAACTACTTAGCATTCTCAGATTTATTTCTTGTATCTTTATTGAAGATTACCTCATCCTTCAGCTATCTGGTGGAGATACAGTGAAAAAATGGTTGCCACATGGCCTAAGACTATCATAGTTCTATTCTATGGCTTTTAATTTCATGCTTGATTTTATTTCTTGATGGTTTCAGAGAAAAAAATGACAAATCAAACAAATCATACATTTGAAATATAAAATGATGCTAAGTAAGTAAAACAGAACTGTAACCTCCTGCTGCTTCTATCAAAACAGCTTGAAAATATAGCTAAGGTGTAAGAGACTTGTCTTGCATATTTTTTGAGACTATTGATTTGTATCCTAGAGAAGTTGTAGCTCAGGAACAAGGAGAGAGAGAGAGGATTCAGTAGGCAAAGTCTAACCAATTGTCAACAGTGGTTGATATTCATGTCCTGAAATTCTGTTTATCCAAAGGAAATACAAGGTCAAGTAGCCCAGAAACATTTCTTGGGCAGCTTGTGTAGCTCAAAAACAGTTTATTTGCTCTGGTGGCTAACTCTTTTTAAGCAAAATCTTATGTTTTTCCAGCCACAGTAGCCACACCATTGTTCAGAGTAGTATGCTTTCAGTTTTATAATATTAATAAATAAGAGTGAAATGTTACCACAATGTGGAAAAGAGAAGAAAAGGAAACAAAGCAGATGCATTTCTTTTACATGAATGATGCCATTGGAAAAAGAATTTTACAAAATTAGGGGCAGGACAGTACACATAAATGGCGTCAATTAGTTTTTACAAGGTTGTTTTGAACTCTCAGTTTAAGTTTGTGATCTAGTTAGTAGTACATACTGGTAAAGGCCTTCTATCCAGTGATCTCAATTCACACAAAGCCAATTGAAATACATGTGAATCATTAATAGGATTTTTAGAGTTGAATTTAGATGTAAAAGCTGTCCTAGTAGATGTGAAGAATAAAACATCTCTTTGATGTTGCTACTCAGTAGCGAAGGCGCTTATGTAGCCAACAGAGATGAATTTAAAGTGCAAGAAGTTTTTCATATCTAGTAAAAAGACCATTGGAATTAGCTTGAGTTGTATCCTAAACCCATCACAGTGCAACAGGCATTCTTTATTTGTTAAACACATGAGTTTATCAAATTATAGATTTGATTGACTGTAGGCACATTTGAGGATATTAGAAAAAATCCATATTGAAGTTCAGGCGATTATGAATTTCTGATTCCCAGAAGTTGGAGGCAGGGGGAGAACAAGACAGGTGACTGACAGACTGGATGGCACCTAGTGCCACTGTAAATCTAACTGAGTTTGAGTTACAATTGCATGTGACATAAAGTAATCATAATCTGAATTGTAGAATACTCCAGTACAAGTTCTTGCTTTAGGGAGATATACTACCTGTGTAAATATAGAATGTTTAGGTTTAAAGTCGATAATGATAGAACCTACTTTGCGAGATATGGAGAGCAGTGCCATATTGCTTGATCCTCAGCTTGGGCTGCAGTGGGTCCCATATATCATGTGTATAATGAAGCTCAGCCTCCAAAGTCTAAAACATTGAAAGGCTAGTTGATTGGGTCATTCCTTTTTTTTATTTATTTTTTATTTCTTCAAGTTACATCTCCATCACAATCCCCTCCCTATTCTCCCCTCCAGTCCCACCCTTCCACCCTCTTCCCCCTCAACCCACCCATCCCCTTCCTTTTTTTTTTTTAAGTTTAAGATATCTTTTTCCCCCCAACAGCTCCCCTTTCAGTCCAACAAATGGCTCTTTCTCTTATAACAATAAATACAATACAAAACAACAGAAATAATTAGGCCACAATTATGAGAGTTATATGGCTTAGTATACATTCCCAATGTCCAGTCCACACATATTTGGCACCTGACTTTAACATTCTACTATCTAACAAAAAATCCCTTGCTTCAACTGTAGACAGAATGCTGTCCAAACAGGACAAAACTTGGAAGCAGGTAAGTCGACGGCCTGGCTCCCTTTTTAACTTACTGTCACAACATATAATGATTGTGGTCAGTGAATATTCCAGCAGAAACAGAAATTGTTGCATTAATGTTTGAAACTCTTTCCTAGACCTGGGGAAGAGAGTAGATTAGGACAAGCTGGGTCTCAGCTTCTGTGGAGTTTAGGTTGTAGTTGGCTTTCTAATGCTAATCTGAGATCTGGTTGATGCCTAATTCTGTAGCTGTTGTGTATAAATTTCGTCTTCATGGTTTCTCCTCCCATTAAGACAAATAGTTACACTGAATAAAGGAAATTGGACTAGGGAGATGGTTTAGTAGATTAAAGAACTTTCAGTGAAAGTAGAAAGACCTGAAATAAATCTCCAGCACCCATGTAAAAGCTGATCATGGCTATGTGTACCCCATACATACCTACCTCATTGGGAATATTGATGAAGATATGTGGATCCCTCTGTCCTGTTAGACTAACCAAAAAGCTGAATTTTATGTTCATTTAAGACCCTGTGTTAAAAAATATAATGTACAGAGGTACAGAGTGATAAAGGAAGACTTCTGATGTGTTCAAGAAACACAGACACACACACTCACACACACATACACACAAACACACAGAGAAAGAGAGAGAGAGACAGAGAAAGAGAGAGAGACAGAGACAGAGACAGAGAGACAGAGACAGAGAGGCAGAGAAAATTATCACATACTTCTTTCATGCAATTAGCCCTTGCTAATATTTTAAAAACCCAAAACAAACAAACAAGAAACCAAAAAAACTAGTGTCTTGGATGAAAATGTAGATTTTTCAATTTGGGATTTCAACCTTACCACGTTACTGTTAGCTCAACTTACACTGATTTCAGGAAGTAGAAGTGGGTCAGAAAGGCATATGCCTCAATTGGAGTGGTTGGAGACACTCTCAAGGGAGAAGTTGGCTAATAATAGGAAGAATAAAATACAGTATCAGGTACCCATAGCTTACATCACTTTTATACCCACTATGGGAGTGGTTGGAGACACTCTCAAGGGAGAAGTTGGCTAATAATAAGAAGAATAAAATACAGTATCAGGTACTCATAGCTTCCATCACTTTTATACCCACTAAAATTAGTGCATTCACTTAATTTTTGGTCATACTTGTTCCCATATACCACAATGTGAGAAAAATAACACTATTGGATTGTAACTAGCCGATGGAATGGGTTCAGTGAAATTCGGATGCCTCAAGTATCCTTCGTTATTCCTGTAGCTAGTGAGATGTGGCTGAATTCTTCACCCACTGGATAATATTATGATGAATTGACTTATAGTTGAAAGATTTCAGACCCACGTTCCAGGCTGTGAGTGATGATAAATGATCCAAAATGTGCTTGCTAAGTGGAGAAGTTAGTTGGTTACTGAACACAATAAAATTCCTTTATAGAATACAAAAATGAAAACAAAATATGAAAAAATAGTAAAACTCCAAAAATAATTAAAACCCTTTATGACTAAAACTTATTTAAAAGGAATCATATAGACAAACATGAAGAGGATTATGTTTTTTCTAAACAGTAATATTTATGGACAGTGATTTATGTATTTAAAGATAAAAATGATGAAATAACAAAACATGTTTTCTAGTATCTTGTACTAATATACTTAAAATAATATATAAAAATACTTTCTTTACCCATGATATCTATTCTATCTCCCCTTCTCAGTGAGATTCAAACATCCTTCTTTGGGCTCTCCTTGTTAATTAGTTTCTTTGGGTCTGTGGATTGTAGCATGTTTATCCTGTACTTTATGACTAATATCCATTTATAAGTGATTACATACCATTATTTGTCTTTTTCTGGGTTACCTCACTCAGAATGATCTTTTCTAGTTCTGTTCATTTTTCTGCAAATTTCATGATGTCATTGTTTTTAATAGCTGAGCAATACTCTATTGTATAAACGTACCACATTTTCTTTATACATTCTTCAGTTGAGGGATATCTAGGTTGTTTCCAGGTTCTGGATATTAGAAATAAAGTTGCTATAAACATAGTTGAGGAAATATCCTTGTCGTATGGTGGAGCACCTTTTGGGTATATTACATGGAGTTGTATAGTTAGGTCTTGAGGTAGATCGATTTTCAATTTTCTGAGAAACTGCCAAATTGACTTCCAAAGTGGCTGTACAAATTTGCACTTGCATCAGCATTGGAAGAGTGTTTCCTTTGTTCCACATCCTTGCCAGCATAGCTGTTGCTTGAGTTTTTGATCTTAGTCATTCTGATGGTCTAAGATTGAATCTCAGAGTTGTTTTGATTTGTATTTCCATAATGGCTAAGGATGTTAAACATTTCTTTTTTTTTTTATTTCTTCAAGTTACATCTCAATTACAATCCCCTCCCTACTCTACCCTCCAGTCCTACCCTGCCACCCTCTTCCCCCTCACCCCCTCATCCGCTTCTTTTTTTTTTAAGTTTAAGGTATATCTTTTTCCCCTAACAGCTCCCCCTTTCAGTCCAACAAATGGCTCTTTCTCTTATAACAACAAATATTATACAAAACAAGAAAAAATAATTAGGCCACAATTATGAGAATTATAAGGCTTAGCATACATTCCCAATGTCCATTCCATACGTATTCAGCAACTGACTTTAATATTCTACTATGCAACTATCTCCATGAGTTTAAAGATCTATATCTAGCTCAGCTTCCATCCTAACTTGCATCACAATTTTAAAAACATCTTTTTAGATCCAGAACACCCTCTTAATTCCTAAACAACTCAAAATTTAACTATGGGACTATAGCTATCTAGTGTTCAACCACATCTGAGATCTGAGAAGGATAAATATATCTGATTGTACAGGAAGTGCAGGGCCAGCAGCTTCCAAAACTAAGAAATGATGTACAACTGGCTGACTGGACAGTTCCCAATTTCTCCCCATACATTACAGCATCAATCTTCAGCCATTTGGCCCCGTTTCTCTGACAGACATTGATTGTAGAGCAGGAATTATGAAGGACTTACCTACCCTGTCTTGGCAGAGCTAGGCTGTCGACTTATCTGCTTCCAAGTTTTGTCCTTTTTGGACAGAAGTCTGTCTACAGTTGAAGCAAGGGGTTTTTCTTGCCAAGTGTCAGGCTTTCCACTAATTCAACCATCTCCAATTGGAGATTCTTCATCATCTACCTGGAGTAGAATAGGGGGTACTGTCAGGAGCTGACATATCTTGATATCAAAAAAATCTTGAGTTAAGAGAACATCTTTGAAGGCCATATTCTGCAGATCTCTGGAGGTTTTTGAAGACCACCTACCTATATCCTTATATTTGGATAGGCAATTGTTACTTGTCTCTTAGCAACTTGATTTCTGATTAACTTAGAAAATAACTGTGATAGACTACTCTAGTACCTAACAAAATGACATGCCTCATAAAGCAAACCTCAACAGATACAGGAAAATTAAAATTACCCCTTGTAACTTATCAGACCATCATGGAATAAAGCTAGACATCAACAATAACAAAAACAACAGAGAGCCTGCAAACACATGGAAACTGAACAACTCTCTATTCAATGACCTCTGGGTCAGGGAATAAATAAAAAAAGAAATTAAAGTCTTCTTAGAACTCAATGAAAATTAATCACACATAACCAAACCTATGGAACACACTGAAAACAGTGCTAAGAAAAGTTTTAAGCACTAAGTGCCTTGAAAAAAGAAACTGGAGAGTTCCCATACTAGCGACCTAAAAGCACACTTGAAAGAGCTAGAACAAAGAGAAGCAAACACTCCCAAGAGGAGCAGACAACAGGAAATTATCAAATTCAGGGCTGAATTCAACAAGTTAGAAATAAAAAGAACAATACAAAGGATCAATAAAACCAAGAATTGGTTCTTTGAGAAAATCAACAAAATAGACAAACCCTTAGCCAAATGAACATTTCTTAAAATGCTTCTTGGCCATTAGAGATTCCTCTGTTGAGAATTCTCTGTTTAAATCTTTTTCTCATTTTTAAAATTGGGTTATTTGGTTTGTGGGTGTCTAGTTTCTTGAGATCTTTATGTATTTTGGATATCAGCCTTCTGTCAGATGTGAGGTTTATGAAGATTTTTCCCATTCTGTAGGTTGTCATTCCTGGATGGGGATTTGAATAGGGGAGATCACATGGGAGAAGAATGGAGGAGGAGGGTACCTATGGGGAGTACAAGTGGAACAGGGGTTGGGGGACATCTCTGGGATGAGCTAGAAACCTAAAGCAGTGAAACTTCCAAGAATCTATAAGGGTGACCCTAGCTAAGACTTCTAGCCATAGGAGATATAGAGTTTGAAATGGCCATCTCCTGTAACCAGGCAGGACTTCCAGTGGAGGCATTGGGACACCAATCTAGTCTTAGAATCTTTGACCGACAAGTTGTTCTGCATACAAGATGTGCAGTGGAATAGATGGAGCTGAAGTTGAGGGAAAGGCCAACTGATGACTGGCCCAGCTTGAGACCCATGCCATGAGAGGGAGCCCACCCCCGACACTGTTAATGATATTCTGCTATATTTACAGACAGGAGCCTAGCATAACCATCATCAGAGAGCCTTCAACCAGCAGCTGATGGAAACATGCAAAAACCCACAGCCAAACATCAGGCGAGTTTGGGGAAATTCTGGAGAAGAGGTGGAGGAAGGATTGTAGGAGCCAGGGGCATCAAGGACACCAGAAGAAAAACTGTAGAACTAACGTGGGCCTATAGAAGCTCACAGAGACCAACCAGAGAGCATTCATGAGCCCTCTGCAATATGTAACTATTGTGTAGCTTGGTCTTCATGTCGGACTCCTGACAGAGGCAGCAGAGGCTGACTCGGCCACTGGTGCCTGCCATTGGGACCCTGTCTCTTACTGCACTGCCTCATCTAGCCTCAGTAGGAGAAGATTTGTCTAGTCTTACTGCAACTTGATATGCCAAGGCTGGTTGATATCCATGGGAGGCCTCCTCTTATCTGATGAGAAAGAGAAGTGAAGTGGATAGGGGAGGAGGAGAGGTGTAGGGGAAGGACTGGGAGGAGAGGAGGGAGGAGAAACCAAGGTCTGGATGTAAAGTAAATAAATAAATTAACGAAGCTAAAATACCTTCTTTAAATACTTTATCTTTATTTTCAAAAATAATATCAAATCAGTAAATAATTACACAACTGGTATTAATTAGCAGTACTCCGCAATTGTAAGTAAAATACTAAAATTTTACCAGGAGAACATGGCCTCCTGAATCAACTAAGCAGGGAGCATATTGGCTCACAGAGACTGAAACTGTAAGCATGGGGCCTGCAAGGATGAACATCAGATCCTCTATGTATATGTTATAGCTGCTATCTTGATGTTTTTATTGGACTTCTAACTGTGGGAACAGGTATGACTCCTACTCTTTAGTTAATTTGTAGGGCACTTTTTCTTCTCTTAAGTTGCCTTGTCTAGCTTTTTTGTGTGAAGGCTTTTGCCTTGCCTTATATTTTGTTTTGTTGTGTTTGGTTGTGGTCTCTTGGAGGCCTGCTTTTTTCTGTTGGAAGATGGAGGAGGAGTGGATGGGGGGAGGGAGGTCTGAGAGGAGTGAGTGGAGAGAGAGGAAGCTGTGGTCAGGATATATCATATGAGAGGAGTTGTTTAAAAAAAGTATCTTCTACTAAAGAATGCTAAAATTAGATTGAAACTATTGAATCAGAAAAATAAACCTGAAGACAATTTCTGAGTAGTATTTTTATTTTCCAGAGAGTAGGAGGATGGTTGCCTTAGAAAACTTATCATTGTACCTCACTTTAAAGAGTTGTGTTTCTACTCAGTTTTATGGAGGAAAAAGGACTCATTTCCCAAGATTTCTTTGACCTTAGAAGGGAAGATTCGTTGGTTTGTAAAGAGTGATGTGATCATACTTGGACTAGTAAAAATATTTAATTTGGTGTTGTTTAATTGTATTGACTTGATTTTTAAATTCTTTTCTGGAAGATACTGTTTGCTTCTACTACCTGCATTGAAGCACTGCAATGAAACCTATTCTTCTCTTTGATATATATATATATGTTTAACATTATATAAAATCTCAGAAAAATAGGCTACCCTTTAAATATAAAAGTTTCACTGGCAAGAATATAACCTTCCAAATGTTAAAGGTGTCAAGAACAAACAAAAGATTTGGATGACTTCACTATTGACATGATTGCAGTATGCCTTTAATAAAAAACAAACAAACAAAAACAAAACAAAACAAAACTCAAAACTATCCACTGGTGTCCTGATCTCTGTCATAACGATAAAATGTGAAGATCATGTTTAAAATCTTAGCTTCAAAGCATATTTTTGCCTAAATTTTGCCTACTCAAAGAATAATTAGGATTATTTGACAAAATAAAACATGATTTGGGAGAAAGGGAAAGGGAAGCAATTGTAGTTGTCTCCCATAGTAGTAGTTGTTTAATATCAATATTGAGGTTTTGATATGTAGTGTCCAGAAAACCATAAGTCCAAGATATAAAAGATATATTTGTTTTGAGAAATTCATAAAAAAGATTTCTATATTTAAAGACTTATAAACAACAAAAGCATATTCAGAAACCTGAAATAAATAAAATAAAGTTGGAATGTAGATTTGACTTAAAAAAACATTCAAAATATTTCTAAAGTGAATATAGAGTATGTAATTACAATGGGTAGTCACTATCTATATGTATATTTACATACATATATAAATATGTATGGATACGTCTTCATAATCAGTAATTTTTTTCTTATTTATTTATTTTTAATATAATGTTTATTTTTTATAATTTATTTTTATTTCTTCAAGTTACATCTCAATCACAATCCCCTCCCTACTCCCCCCTCCTGTCCCACCCTTCCACCCTCTTCCTCCCCAACCCCCCCATCCTCTACCCTTTTTTTTTTAGTTTAAGGTATATCTTTTTCACCCCAACAGCTCTCCCTTTCAGTCCAACAAATGGTTCTTTCTCTTATAATAATAAATACAATACAAAACAACAGCAATAAATAGATCACAATTATGAGTTATATGGCTTAGCATACATTCCCAATGTCTAGTCCATATGTATTTGGCACCTGACTTTAACATTCTACTATCTAACCATCTCCATGAGTTTAAAGTTCTATATCTAACTCAGCTTTCATACTAACTTGCCTCACAATTTTAAAAACATTTTCTTAGATCCAGAACACCCTATGATTCCTAAACATCTCAAAATTTAACTATGAGACTCTAGCTCTCTATTCTTCAACCACCTCAGAGACCTGAGAGGGATAAATATATCCATAATCAGTAATTTTATTGTTTATTTATTAGTTCAATTTAAATCTTCATTACAGTCCCCTCCCTCCCCTCTCAGGCCCACCCTCCCACCCTCTCCCCCTTCTCCCATCTATCCTACTCCTCCAGTGTGGGGTGCCCCCACATATCAACCCCCTTCAGTTCAGCAGGCATATGAGGGCTAAGAGCTTCCTCTTGCACTGGGGGCCTACATGGCAGTTCCATTAGGGCAAAGTGTTCCACTAACAGGTAACAAAGTCTGTTTCTGTTCCTTCCAGTCTGTTGGTTGTAGGATAGTTATCCTGTGCTATATGGCTAAAATCCAGTTATAAGTGAATAGATGCCATGTGCATCTTTCTGGATCTGAGTTAGCTCACTCAAGATGAGCTTTTCTAGTTTCACCCATTTGGAAGCAAATTGCATGATTTCCTTTTTTCTGATAGCTGAGTAGTATTCCATTGTGTAAATGTACCACACCTTTTTTATACATTTGTCAGTTCAGAGACATCTGGGTTGTTTCCAGTTTCTAGCTATTACAAATAAAGTTGTGCTATGATCATAGTTGAGGAGATGTCCTTGTGGATTGGTGAGGAATAATTTGGATGTATACCCAGAAGTGGTATGGCTGGGTCTTGAGGTAGGGCTATTCCAAGTTTTCTAAGATATCCCCAGACTAATTTCCATAGTGGTTGTACAAGTTTACACTCCTACCAGCAATGGAGGAGTGTTCTCCTTTCTCCAGAACCTCGCCAGCATATGCTGCCATTTGAGTTTTGGATCTTAGCCATTCTGACAGTTGTGAGATGGAATCTCAGAGTCATCTTGAGTTGCATTTCTCTGATTATTAAAGATGTTGAGCATTTCTTCAAGGGTCTCTCGGTCATTCTAGATTTCTCTTTTGTGAATTCTTGGTTTGTCTCTGTACCCCATTTTTTGATTGGGTTATTTGGTTTCTTGATATTTAATTTCTTGATTTCTTTATAAATTTAGGATGTTAGCACTCTGTCAGATGTGGGGTTGGTAAAGATCTTTTCCCACTCTGTAGGTTGCTGTTTTGTTTTAGTGACAGTGTCCTTTGCCTTACAGAAGCTCTTCAGTTTCATGATTGATTGTTGGTCTTAGAGCCTGAGCTATTGGTATCCTGTTCAGGAAGTTGTCAACTGTGCCAATGAGTTGGAGGTTTTTCCACACTTTCTCTTCTATTAGATTTAGTGTGTCTGGTTTTATGTTAAGGCTTTTGATACATTTGGACTTAAGTTTTGTGCAAGGTGAGAAGTATGGGTCTATTTATATTCTTTTACATGTTGACATCCAGTTAGATGAGCACCATTTGTTGAAGATGCTTTTCTTTTTCCATTGTATGGTTTTGGCTTCTTTGTCAAAAATTAAGTGAGCATAGATGTGTGGGATTATATCTAAGCCTTCAATTCAATTCCATTGATCAAATGGTGTTTTTATTACTATTGCTCTGTAGTATAGCATGAAATCTGGCATAGTGATACCTCCAGATGATTTTTTATTATGCAGGATTGATTTAGCTATTCTGGGTTTTTTGTTATTCCATATTAGGTTGAGAATTTTTCTTTCAAGATCTGTAAAAAATTGTGTTGGTATTTTGATAGGAATTGCATTGACTCTCTATATTGCTTTTGGTAGGATGGCCATTTTTATATTAGTAAATTTAATGTTAAGTTGTTTATTGAATAGCTTTTAAAAATTAGAAAGTAATATTTCAGCTAGTATAACTGAAAGCAAATATTATTATAAATTTAGTTCAACTGGTAAGAGAAAAATAAGATTTAAAATAACATGCAAGTACTTTGTTTCAACTAAACCAATTGTTACTTAGTATTTTTTAAATTTATTTTTTATTTCTTCAAGTTACATCTCAATCACAATCCCTTCCCTACTCCCCCCGCCAGTACAACCGTCCCACCCTCTTCCCCCTAACTCCCCATCCTCTTCCTTTTTTTAAGTTTAAGGTATATCTTTCCCCCCCAAGAGCTCCCCCTTTCAGTCTAAAAAATGGTTCTTTCTCTTATAACAATAAATACAATACAAAACAACAGAGGTAATTAGGCCAAAATTGTGAGAGTTATGTGGCTTAGCATACATTCCCAATGTCCAGTCCATATGTATTTGGCACCTGACTTTAACATTCTACTATCTAAACATCTCCATGAGGTTAAAGTTCTACATCTAACTCAGTTTTCATTACTAATTTGCATCACAATTTTAAAAACATCTTCTTAGATCCAGAACACCCTCTTGATTCCTAAACAACTCAAAATTTATTTATGAGACTCTAGCTATCTATTCTTCAACCACCTCAGAGACCTGAGAGGGATAAATATATCTGATTATATAGGAAGTGCAGGGCCTGCAGCTTCCAAAACTAAGAAATGACGTACCAATGGCTGCCTGGACAGTTCCCATTTTCTCTTCATACATTACATCATCAATCTTGAGCCATTTGGCCCTGTTTCTCTGACATACATTGATTGTAAAGCAAGAATTATGAAGGACTTACGTACCCTGTCTTGGCAGAGCTAGGCTATCAATTTACCTACTTCCAAGTTTTGTCCTTTTTAGACAGCATTCTGTCTACAGTTGAATCAAGGGGCTTTTCTTGTCAAGAGATAGGCTTGCCACTAATTCAAACAGCTCCCATTGGAGATTCTTTGATGCTCATCTTCTACTTGGAGTAGAATAGAGGGTGCTGTCAGGAGCTGACATGTCTCGATCTCAAAAAATATTAAGTTAAGAAAACATCTTTGAGTCTCATATTCTGCAGATCTCTAGAGGTTTTTGAAGACCACCTATCTATATCCTTATATTTAGATAAGCAAATGTTCGATCGAAGATGGCGGCGGCCTGTGTGGACGCATTTTAATCTTGGGGAAAACAGTCACAAAACAGCAAGTGTTATAAGGCGTTGTACAAACAAATCTGAGTGACTTGACCGCCCTGGGTCTCACCCAACTACCCAGGGACCATTAAAAGTCCCTGGGCAGGATGCTTCCTCTCACTCTTGGACACTCACGGAAGCCACTGAATCCTGGAATGGAGACCCCCCACCAGGAGAGACACACTGGGTAAGATACATTCTAATACCCAGCGGGCAAATTCTAACCCCACGCAGGAATACTCTCCAGCATGCTGGGCCACCCCAGGCCCTACACAGGCGATCAGGCTATCTGGCGAAGGCTTGCAGACTCGTGGAAGTGCACATGGCTCGGCTGCAAAGTACCAGTCCGGCTGCAGATTGCAATCAACTGCGGTATACAGGAACTTGGTTGACCTTGATGCCATTGCTGGTTTCCAGACCTGGCCCCATACACACATACATGGGGCCATGGGAGCAGCAAGGCTACAGAGGGGGAAGGCATATTTACTCAACACAGGATCCAACCCTGGGCAACCTGTGAGGTATTTACAATTATTATCGGACTTTTTTGTTGTACTGACCCTTTCGGCGGGGAACCAGAGCTTATGTGTATAAAGCTCCAACCCCTGGATTAGTTAGGTCTCTACCTAGGAGGTGGGGCTGAATGACTCACCTTACAGGGGTGGAGTCAGGCAATTCGACTGCTACACCAAAGCCCCCCTTTGGACCCAAGCCCAGAAGACAACAAGAGCAGACAGCTAAGAAATTCCAAATGACGAAAGGCTCCAGACCAAAAAAAAAAAAAAAAAAAAAAAAAAAAAATCAGGGCAGAATGACTCCAACAAAAGAAAGCAATGCTATTTCATCCAGCCCCGACCACCTCACCACATCTGAAACACATGAAAACGGTGATAATTCTACATTATGGAAAGTGATAGAGTCCCTTCAAGAAGAAATTAAATCTGTGAAGGAATTCAAAGAAACCACAATTGCACAAATGAAAGTGAGGGATAGTACCATTAGAGAACTCCAAAACAAGGTCGATAAACTTGAACAGGTAAAAGAGAGGGCAATGGAAGACTTCCAGGCAAAGACAAAGAAATTGGAGCAGGAAATGTACAAAACGAACAATACCATTCAAAACATGAAAATGGAAATGTAAACAAAAAGAAAACACAGTCCGAGTTAAAAATGGAAATGGAGAATCAAGGGAAGAGAGCAGGAACTATGGATATGAGCACCAAAAATACGATTCAAGAGATGGAAGACAGGATCGCAGGCATGGAAGATTCAATGGAAGAAATCAGTACAACATCCAAAGAAAATGAGAAAGCTAAAAAAACTCTCACCCATAACATCCAAGAAATCAAGGACTCAATAAAAAGATGGAACCTAAGAATTTTAGACATAGAGGAAAGAGAAGACTCCTGACTCCAAGGTCCAGGAAATATCTTCAACAAAATCATAGAAGAAAACTTCCCAAACCTAAAGAAAGAGATGCCAATAAAAATCCAAGAGGCTTACAGAACACCAAGCAGATTAGATCAGAAAAGAAACTCCTCTCGCCACATAATAATGGAAACTCCAAATGTAGAGAACAAAAAAAGGATATTAAAAGCTGTAAGAGATAAAGGTCAAGTCACATACAATGGCAGACCCATCATAATTACACCTGACTTCTCCTCAGAAACTTTAAAAGCTAGAAGGGCCTGGACAGATGTCCTACAAGCCCTGAGAGAACATAGGTGCCCAGCCAGACTACTATACCCAGCAAAACTCTCTATCAACATAGAAGGAGAAAACAAGATATTCCATGACAAAATCAAATTTAAACAATATCTACCCACAAACCAAGCCCTACAGAAGATCCTAGAAGGAAAATTCCAACCCAGAGAAGGTAACTACACCCAACAAAACAGAGGAAATAGAAATCTCCACAGCAACTAAACAAAAA
Source organism: Lophiomys imhausi (assembly GCA_907164525.1). Taxonomy (NCBI): domain Eukaryota; kingdom Metazoa; phylum Chordata; class Mammalia; order Rodentia; family Muridae; genus Lophiomys; species Lophiomys imhausi. The sequence goes on from CAJQZJ010032332.1 coordinate 1,403,198, forward strand.
GAAGCACAAGACGACCACCTAAACCAAAATAATGGGAAATAACAACCCCTGCTCACTAATATCCATCAACATCAATGGACTCAACTCGCCAATAAAAAGACACAGACGTACAGACTGGATCCATAAACAATACCCAACTTTTTACTGCATACAAGAAATATATCTCACTATTGAAGACAGACAATATCTCAGAGTAAAGGGCTGGGAAAAGGTTTTCCAAGCAAATGGACCCAGGAAACAAGCTGGAGTAGCCATCCTAATATCAAACAAAATAGACTTCCAATTGAAGTTAATAAAAAAAGACAGAGAAGGGGATTACATACTCGAAAAAGGAAATATTCACCAAGAGGACATCTTAATATTGAACATCTATGCCCCAAATACAAAGGCACCTAAATTTATAAAAGAAACGCTTCTAAAACTTAAATCGCACATCGATCCAAACACATTAGTAGTGGGAGACTTCAACACCCCATTCACAATTATGGACAGATCATCAAGACAGAAGCCAAACAGAGAAATGACGAGTCTAACAGAGATCATGAACCAAATGGACCTAACAGATATCTACACAACGTTTCACCCAAACACAAAAGAATACACCTTCTTCTCAGCATCGCAGGGAACCTTCTCCAAAAGCAACCATATAGTTGGACACAAAGATAGCCTCAACAGATACAAGAAAATTGAAATAACCCCTTGTATCTTATCAGACCACCATGGAATAGAGCTGGACTTCAATAGAAAAAGAATCAACAGAAAGCCTACACACACATGGAAACTGAACAATTCTTTACTAGATGACCACTGGGTCAGGGAAGAAATAAAGAAGGAAATCAACGACTTCTTAAAATCCAACGAAAATGAAGACACAACATACCCAAACATATGGGACACAATGAAAGCTGTACTACGAGGAAAGTTCATAGCACTAAGTGCCTTCAAAAAGAAAATTGTGACAGCTCATAATAGCAAATTAACAGCTAAACTGGGTGAATTGGAAAAAAAAGAAGCAAACACTCCCAAGAGGAGCAGAAGGCAGAGATCATCAAACTTAGGGCAGAAATCAACAACTTAGAAACAAAAAGAACTATACAAAAAATCAATGAAACCAAGAGGTGGTTCTTCGAGAAAATCAACAAAATGGACAGACCCTTAGCCAAATTAACTAAAAGGAGGAAGGAAAAAACCCAAATCAATAAAATCAGAAATGAAAAGGGAGAAATAACAACAGACATTGACGAAATCCAGAGAATATTTGCATCCTACTTTAAAAATCCATACTCCACCAAATTTGAAAACTTAAGTGAAATGGACAATTTTCTTGATATATTCCACCTACCGAAGCTCAATCAAGATCAGATTAACAGATTAAACAGCCCTATAACCCCTAAGGAAATAGAAACAGTCATTAAAAATATCCCAACCAAAAAAAGCCCAGGGCCAGATGGCTTTAGCACAGACTTCTACCAGACCTTCAAAGAGGAACTAACACCAATACTCTTTAAACTCTTTCACCAAATAGAATCAGAAAAAACATTGCCAAACTCATTCTATGAGGCCACACTCACCCTGATTCCTAAACCACACAAAGACCCAACAAAGAAAGAGAACTTCAGACCAATCTCCCTCATGAACATAGATGCAAAAATACTTAATAAAATACTAGCAAACCGAATTCAAGAACACATCAAAAGTATCATACACCATGATCAAGTAGGCTTCATCCCAGGAATGCAGGGATGGTTCAACATACAAAAGTCTATCAACATAATTCACCATATAAACAAGGTGAAAGAAAAAAACCACATGATAATCTCACTAAATGCAGAAAAAGCATTTGACAAAATCCAACACCCCTTCATGCTAAAGGTTCTGGAGAGAACGGCCATACAAGGACCGTACCTAGAAATAATAAAGGCAATATACATCAAGCCAGTGGCCAACATCAAATTAAATGGAGAGAAACCTGAAGCATTTCCTCTAAACTCAAGGACAAGACAAAGATGTCCACTTTCTTCATATCTCTTCAATATAGTACTTGAAGTTCTTGTTAGAGCAATAAGACAACTAAAAGAGACCAAGGGGATACAAATTGGAAACGAAGAAGCCAAATAATCCCTATTTGCAGATGATATGATAGTATACATAAGCGACCCCAAACACTCCACCAGAGAAATCTTACAGCTGATAAACACCTTCAGCAAGGTGGCTGGATACAAAATTAACTCAAAAAAAAAAAATCAGAAGCCCTTCTTTATACAACAACAAAAAAATGGGCTGAGAAAGAAATAAGGGAACCAACCCCTTCACAATACCCACAAACAATATAAAATACCTGGGGGTAACTCTAACCAAGCAAGTAAGGGACCTGTACAACAAGAACTTCAAGCCCTTGAAGAAAGAAATGGAAGAAGCCTTTAGAAGATGGAAAGATCTCCCATACTCATGGATAGGTAGGATGAACATAATAAAAATGGGCATCCTACCAAAAGCAATATATAGATTCCATGCAATTCCTATCAAAATGCCAACACAATTCTTTATAGACTTGGAAAGAGCTATCCTCAATTTCATATGGAACAACAAAAAGCCCAGAATAGCTAAATCAATCCTGTACAATAAAAAAAAAAAAAAAAAAAAAATCTGGAGGTATCACCATCCCAGATTTCAAGCTGTACTACAGAGCAATAGTAGTAAAAACAGCATGATATTGGTATAGAAACAGACCAGTAGATCAGTGGAATCGAATTAAAGATCCAGAAATAGACCCACACACTTATGGCCACCTAATTTTTGACAAAGAAGCCAAAACGGCACAATGGAAGAAGGACAGCATTTTCAACAATTGGAGCTGGTCCAACTGGATGTCCACTTGTAAAAGAATGAAATTAGACCCATACTTATCTCCTTGTACAAAATTTAAGTCCAAGTGGATCAACAACCTTAACATGAGTCTGGTAACACTAAATCTACTAGAAGAGAAAGTGGGAAAAACCCTTGAACTCTTTGGCACAGGTGACAACTTCCTGAACAGAACACCAACAGCTCAGGACCTGAGATCAACAATCAATAAATGGGATATCATGAAACTGAAAAGCTTCTGTAAAGCAAAAGACTGTCATTCAAACAAAACGACAGCCTACAGACTGGAAGAAAATCTTCACCAACCCCACATCTGGCAGAGGGCTAATATCCAAAATCTACAAAGAACTCAAGAAATTAAATGCCAAGAAACCAAATAATCCAATCAAAAAAATGGAGGACAGAGCTAAATAGAGAATTCACAAAGGAGGAACCCCTAATGGCTGAGAGACACTTGAAGAAAAGCTCAACATCATTAATCATCAGAGAAATGCAACTCAAGACGACTCTGAGATTCCATCTCACACCTGTCAGAATGGCTAACATCAAAAGCTCAAATGACAGGACATGCTGGCAAGGGTGTGGAGAAAGGGGAACCCTCTTCCATTGCTGGTGGGAGTGCAGGCTTGTGCAACCACTATGGAGGTCAGTCTGGCGATTACTTAGAAAACTTGGAATAGCTTTGTCTCAGGACCCAGCCATACCACTTCTGGGTATACACCCAAATGCCTCTTCATGGAATCATAAGGAAGTTTCCTCATCTATGTTTATAGCAGCCTTATTTATTTTTTTTAATAATTTATTTTTTATTTCTTCAAGTTACATCTCAATCACAATCCCCTCCCTACTCCCCCCTCCAGTCCCACCCTTCCACCCTCCTCCCCCCCACCCCCCCCCCCCTCTTCCCTTCTTTTTTTTTTTTTTTTTTAGTTTGGAGAGAAAATGGGAACTGTCCAGGCAGCCACTGGTATGTCATTTTTTAGTTTTGGAAGCTGCAGGCCCTGCACTTCCTATATAATCAGATATATTTATCCCTCTCAGGTCTCTGAGGTGGTTGAAGAATAGATACCTAGAGTGTCATAGTTAAATTTTGAGTTGTTTAGGAATCAAGAGGGTGTTCTGGATCTAAGAAGATATTTTTAAAATTATGAGGCAAGTTAGTATGAAAGCTGAGTTAGATACAGAACTTTAAACTCATGGAGATGGTTAGATAGTAGAATGTTAAAGTCAGGTGCCAAATACATATGGACTGGACATTGGGAATGTATGCTAAGCCATATAACTCTTATAATCGTGGCCTATTTATTTCTGTTGTTTTGTATTGTATTTATAGTTATAAGAAAAAGAACCATTATTTGGACTGAAAGGGAGAGCTGTTGGCGGGAAAAATAAATACCTTAAAGCAGCCTTATTTGTAATAGCTAGAAACTGGAAACAACCCAGATGTCCCTCAACCGAAGAATGGGTTAAAAAACTGTGGTACATCTACACAATGGAATATTATTCAGCTATCAGGAACAATGAAATTATTCAATTTGCAGCCAAATGGATGGAACTAGAAAAGCTCATCCTGAGTGAGCTAACCCAGACTCAGAAGGACACATATGGCATCTAATCACTTATAGTAGGATTTTAGCTATATAGTAGAAGGTATCGATACTACAACTAACACACCAAAGGGAAATTGGACATAGACTTCTTATTTTTTATTTGTTTTTTATATATTAGTCATATTTTTTCTATTTTTTAGTCTTTTTCATCTATTGTGTGCTTATTGGTTTGTTTGTTTGTTTAGTAGTTCTCTCTCCCAGGCAACGAGACACTTTTTACTGATGGTACTGCTTCGTAGATCCCCAATGAATGAAGAGGCTCTTGGCCCTCATACGGCCTCTCAACTGAGATAAGGGACTGTTATATAGGGACACCCCACACCAGAGAAATGGGATGAAAGGTTTAGGAGGTAAAGAAAAAAAATGAAATGTGATGTTTCAGCCTTTTAATACTAATTGTCATAAACTGTTTAGGATAATTAAGAAATGCAAACTAATGGTTATGCAATCCGGTCATTCTGTTAGGTACTATGACAGCCTATTATAGTTACTTGCTAAGCTAATCAGAAATAAACCTGCTAAGAGACAAGCAACTTCTGCTTACCCTAATATAAGAGATAGATAGGGCCTCTTCAAAAACCTCAAGAGATCTGCAGAATATGGCATTCAAAGATGTTTTCGTAACTTTAGATTTTTTATATCAAGAAATATCAACTCCTGACAGCACCCCCTATTCTCCTCCAAGTAGAAGATGAGCATCGAAGAATCTCCAGTGGGTGATGATTGAATTAGTCCCAAGCCTATCTCTTGGTAGGAAAAGCCCCTTGCTCCAACTGTAGACAGAATGCTGTCCAAAAAGGACAAAACCTGGAAGCAGGTAAGTCGACAGCCTAGCTCTGCCAAGACAGGGTAGCTAAGTCCTTCATAACCCCTGCTCTACAATCAGTGTCTGTCAGAGAAACGGGGCCAAATGACTGAAGATCGATGCTGTAATGCATGGAGAGAAAATGGGAACTGTCCAGGCAGCCACTGATATGTCATTTCTTAGTTTGGGAAGCTGCAGGCCCTGTACTTCCTATAAAATCAGACATATTTATCCCTCTCAGGTCTCTGAGGTGGTTGAAGAACAGATAGCTAGAGTCTCATAATTTAATTTTGAGTTGTTTAGGAGTCAAGAGAGTGTTATAGATCTAAGAAGATACTTTTAAAATTGTGTTGCAAGTCAGTATGAATGTTGAGTCAGATATAGACCTTTAAACTCATGGAGATGTTTAGATAGTAGAATGTTAAAGTCAGGTACCAAATACATATGGACTGGTCATTGGGAATATATGTTAAGCCATATAACCCTCATAACTGTTGCCTAATTACCTCTGTTGTTTTGTATTCTATTTATTATTATAAAAGAAAGAGCCATGTGTTGGACTGAAAGGGGGAACTGTCGGGGGTGGGGGGAGATGTACCTCAAACTTAAAAAAATAAAAGGAAGGGCTTGGGTGGGTCGACGCGGAAGAGAATGGGAGGATGGGGCTGGAGGGGGGAGTATGGAGGGGATTGCGATTGAGATGTAACTTGAAGAAATAAAAATTAAATTTAAAAAATATAAGCAAATGTTGCTTGTCTCTTAGCAACTTGATTTCTGATTAGCTTAGAAAATAACTGATAGACAGTAGTGATGATAGTAGTACCTAACAAAATGACAAGCTTGAATGATTATTAGTTTGCACTTCTTAATTATCCTAAACAGTTTATGACAATTGGTAGCAAAAGGCCGAAACTTCACATTTCATTTTTAAGCATTACTAGGTACAATACCTTTAAAATGCTTTACCCTTAATGCTGTATCAATATACAAAGATCAATACCAATGTTGCCAAATATAATCTTATTTTGTATCAATACATAGACATCAATAACAATGTAGTCCAATACAATCTTAATTTTGTATTAATATACAAAGATCAATACCAATTTAGCCAAATATAATATTAATTTTGTATCAATACACAAAGGTATAAAGGCATGTCGATAATCTGTCCTATTTTCTTGATCTTTCCTATATTATGTCTATGTTCCATTTTTTCTCGTTTGTTCACTCCTATATGGGAGAGAAAGAAGGATACAGAAAAAAAAAAAAAAGAGAAATCTCTGGGTCTAACCCCCAAAATCTATTTAAAAAGACCATTTAACAGCTTGTAATCTCTTTCCCCTAAATAACAAGATTTTCTATTATCCATCAAATGTCCAAAGCCGGGGGGAAAACACCCTCCCCACCTTCTGGGGATGGGACGTTGTTCTCTTAAAATGACTTCCTGCTGATTTGGGACGTAGTAAACCTGTTTGGGGCTCAAATAAAAATGGTAAAAAGGTTAAAATTGTTAATAGAATCATTTGCTGTCAGCCCTTTTGTGCTCACCTATTTAGATGTCCTAAGAAGTTCATAGACAGAAGCTGAATTTCAGGGCTTTACTGAAGTTCTGGCTGGAGTAGTCTGTGGAGGTGAACAATTTTAGCGATTTTGAGTTGTGCTTGTAGATTTTTGAGGAAACAGCTATTGAGGAAGTCTGCAAGGCTGGATCGTCTGGGCTACTTGTCTTCTTTTGGTGTCTGATCTGTTTTCTTCTGAGTTTTCCATTGTCCAGTTGTCCCTCGATCCCTTGGATGGATGCTTTAAATATCCTGGAAAGCTAAGAAAGAACAGAGCCCTGCCCTAATCCTAACTCTGGAACACTACCTTTTTTTGGGGGGAGGGGGTGTCAGGTAATATTTTTCCTGGAGCAAATTTGTTTTTTTGACAATATAAAAAGTATTATCTTTCAATTCGGATTAAAAAAGAAATTACTTAGATATTTTGAGGCTAAACAAACCTTTAACTGTATATATTTTGAGATCTCAAAGGACAATTTGTTTGAATTTCAGCATGCCTTTTGTAAGTAGTTTTTAAAGTTAAATCCTTCCAAATCCTATGTGCCTGTCTCTGCATTCTAAGTGTTGGGATCAAAGACATGTGGTTCCCAGCTGATGGGTTGGAAGATGTGCTCCACCACCCCTGGATCAAAGTTTTTTTTCTATTTAGAACTTATTTTGTCACTCTGACCTTGACCTCTGAGATCTGCCAGTTTCTGTCTCTTGTGTGTGGGATTAAGGGTGTGCACCATCACCACCCTGTTTCTTGTAATTCTAGAATTTATAAGACAACTAACTCTATAATGATCCTCCTGTCTCTGCTGGAGTTAAAGGCATTGGATAACACCACACATTTCATGTATTTTACCTTAGCTCCAAATTTTTTCAACTCTTGGAGGTTTAGAAAAGCAGGTTGAACTCAGTAACCTTTAATTTATTTACAGTATTTTAAACCTGCTACCTGCTTTTTAATGTCAAACCATGAAAATATCCTATATATCTACAAAAAACAAACAAACACTTTTAAGCTGCTATCAAGTTTGCGCAATCTATGTGGCCACCTGCAATCTAACATTCTAATCTGAAATTAAGGCTATTTTCCTTTCATACCAGTAAGCAAGTAAAATATAGTTTGAAAATTTTATATTGTATTTTTATTATATTTTTAAGCTTATTAACTCTTTTCTTTAAAAGTATAATTTTGTTTTCTCAAGTTACTTCTAGAACAAAGTTTCCTCCCTCCTCCCCTCCTGGCTCCTCCCTCCCTCCCTCCTTTCCTCCCTCCCTCCGTCCTTCTTCCTCTACTTGGTACTCTCCTTCTCCTCAGATGAGGTAGGCCCTCACATATCATACTCCCTCAGATCTTGTGTCATGTGATGGCCAAGAGCTTCCACTTATACTGTGGCTTGATATGGCACACCATCTAGAGTATGGTGTTCCACTAACCTGAAGCAGATTCCATGACTCACTGGTGGGTAAATTTTTCCTATCATAGATTTGCTAGGTTCCTATCTATTTGAGTGTGTGGGTTGTAAGGTAGTTATCCTGTGATGTATGGTTAATATCCATTTATAAGGGAATACATACCATGTTTATCTTTCTGGGACTGTGTGAGCTTGCTTAGGATGAGCTTTTCTAGCTCCATCCATTTGGTTTTGAATTGCATGATTTCCTCATTTCTGATACCTGTGTAGTATTCCATTGTGTAAATGTACCACAGTCTTTTTTTTTTTTTTATCCATTCTTCAATTAAAGGACATCTAGGTTGCTTCCAGTTTCTGGCTATTACAAATAAAGCTGCTATGAACATTGTTGAGGCAATGTCCTTGTGGTTTCATTTCAAATCTTTTGGATATATGCCCAAGAGGGATATGGCTGGGTCTTGAGGTAGAATTATTCAAAATTTTCTAAGATATCACCAGATTGATTTCCAAAGTGGTTGCACAAGTTTGCAGTCCCACCAGAAATGGGGGAGTGTTCCTCTTTCTCCACATCCTCGCCAGCATGTGCTATCATTTGAGTTTTTGATCTTAGCCATTCTGACAGGTGTGAGATGGAATCTCAGAGTTGTTTTAAGTTGCATTTCCCTGATAACCAAAGATGTTGAACATTTCTTCAAATGCCTCTCTGCCTTTAGAGATTCCTCTTCTGTGAATTCTCAGTTTATCTCTGTACCCCATTTATTGATGGAGTTATTTGATTTTTTGGTGTGTAATTTCTTCAGTTCTTTATATATCTTGGATATTAGCCCTCTGTCGGATGTTGGGTTGGTGAAGATCCTTTTCCAGTCTGTAGGCTGCTGTTTTGTTCTAAGAACAGTGTCCTTTGCTTTAAAGAAGATTTTCAATTTTATAAGGTCCCATTTATTGATTGTTTGTTTTAGTGCCTGAGTTAATGGTGTTCTATTCAGGAAGTTGCTACCAGTGCCAATGAGTTCTTTCCCCACTTTCTCTTCTATTAATGTTAGTGTGTCCAGATTTATGTTGAGGTCCTTGATCCACTTAGACTTAAGTTTTGTACAGGGTGATAAGTATGGATTTATTTGCATTCTTCTATATGTTGACATCCAGTTAGACCAGCACCATTTATTGAAGATGGTTTTCTTTTTCCATTGTATGTTTTTGGCTTCTTTGTCAAAAGTTAAGTGACCATATATGTGTGGGTTTATTTCTGGGTCTTCAATTCAATTCCGTTGGTCAACTGGTCTGTTTCTATAACAGTACCATGCTGCTTTTATTACTATTTCCCTGTAGTACAGCTTGAAACCTGGAATGGTGATATCTCCAGATGTTCTGTTATTGTACATGATTGATTTAGCTATTCTGGGTCTTTTGTTATTCCATATGAAGGTGAGAATCGTTTTTTCCATATCTGTAAAAAATTGAGTTGGTATTTGAATAGGCATCACATTGAATCTGTATATTGCTTTTGATAAGATGGCCATTTTTATTTTGTTTATCCTACCTATCTATGAGCAAAAGAGATCTTTCCATCTTCTGATATCTTTTTCAATTTCTTTCTTCAGAGACTTGAAGTTCTTATCGTACAGGTCTTTCAGTTGCTTGGTTAGAGTTACCCCCAGGTATTTTATATTATTGTAGCTATTGTGAAGGGTGTTGATTCTCGTATTTCTTTCTCAGCCCATTTATCTTGTGTAAAGAAGGGCTACTGAATTTTTTGAATTGATATTGTATCCAGCCACCTTGCTGAAGGAGTTTATCAGCTCTAGGAGTTCTCTGATGGAATTTTTGGGGTCACCTATGTATACTATCATATCATCTGCAAATAGGGATACTTTGACTTCTTCCTTTCCAATTTATATCCCTTTAATCTCCTTAGGTTGTCTTATTGCTCTAGCTAAAATTCAAGTCGTATGTTGAAGAGCTACAGCAAAAGTGGGCAGCCTTGCCTTCTCCCTGATTTTACAAGAAATGCTTTCAGTTTCTCTCCATTTAGTTTGATGTTGGCTATTGGCTTGTTGTAAATTGCCTTTATTATGTTTAAGTATGGTCCTTGTATGCCTGATCTCTCTAAGACTTTTTTTTTCTTTATTTATTTGTTGCTTCAGGTTACATCTCCATCACAATGTCCACTTTCCACTCCTCCCAGTCCCACCCTCCCACCGTCTACCCCCTAACCCTTCCATCCCACTCTTCTGGAGTGGAGTGTCCCTACATAACAGTCCCCTGCCTCAGTTCAGAATTCATATGAGGGCCAAAAGCCTCATACACTGGGGGCCTACAAGGCAGTACCACCAGTGAAAAGGGTCTCATTGCCAGGGCGATAAAACTAAAAACAAAAACAAAAAAACCCACACAAACAAACAAACAAAACAAAACAAGACAAAAAGTCTATGTCCATGTTCCCTTTGGTGCGTTGGTTGTAACATAGATATCCTGTACTATGTAGCTAAAATCCGACTATAAGTGAATAGATGCCATGTGCATCCTTCTGAGTCTGGGTTAGCTCACTCAGGATGAACTTCTCTAGTTCCATCCATTTGGCTGCATATTGCATGATTTTTTTGTTTCTGAAAGCTAAGTAGTATTCCATTGTGTAGATGTACCACAGTTTTTTAATCCATTCTTTGGTTGAGGGACATCTGGGTTGTTTCCAGTTTCTAGCTATTACAAATAAGGGTGCTATGAACACAGATGAGGAAACTTCCTTATGATTCCGTGAAGAGTCATTTGGGTGTATACCCAGAAGTGGTATGGCTGGGTCTTGAGGTAGAGCTATTCCAAGTTATCTAAGATATAGCCATGATGACCTCCATAGTGGTTGCATAAGCCTGCACTCCCACCAGCAATGGAGGAGGGTTCCCCTTTCTCCACACCCTCACCAGCATGTGCTGTCATTTGAGCTTTTGATCTTAGCCATTCTGACAGGTGTGAGATGGAATCTCAGAGTCGTCTTGAATTGCATTTCTCTGATGATTATGGTTGTTGAACATTTCTTCAAGTGTCTTTCGGCTTTTAGGAATTCCTCCTTTGTGAATTTTCTGTTTAGCTCTTTCCCTCATTTTATAATTGGATTATTTGGTTTCTTGGCATTTAATTTCTTGAATTCTTTATAAATTTTGGATATTAGCCCTCTGTCAGATGTGGGGTTGGTGAAGATTTTTTTCCCAATGTGTAGGCTGCCGTTCTTTTCAAATGACAGTGTCTTTTGCCTTACAGAAGCTTTTAAGTTTCATGAGGTCCCATTTATTAATTGTTGGTCTTAGGTCCTGAGCTGTTGGTGTTCTGTTCAGAAAGTTGTCACCTGTGCCAATGAGTTCGAGGGTTTTCCCCACTTTCTCTTTTAGTAGATTTAGTGTGACCAGCTTATGTTAACGTCTTTGATACACTTGGACTTACGTTTTGAACAAGGTGATAAGTATGGGTCTAATTTCATTCTTTTACAAGTGGACATCCAGTTGTACCAGCACCATTTGTTGAAGATGGTGCCCTTTTTCCATGGTATGGTTTTGGCTTCTTTGTCAAAAATTAGGTGGCCATAAGTGTGTGGGTCCATTTCTGGGTCTTCAATTCAATTCCATTGATCTACTGGTCTGTTTCTATACAAGTACCATGCTGTTTTTACTACTATTTCTCTGTAGTACAGCTTGAAATCTGGGATAGTGATACCTCCAGATGTTTTTCTATTGTACAAGAGTGATTTAGCTATTCTGGGCTTTTTGTTGTTCCATATGAAATTGAAACTAGCTTTTTCCAGGTCTATAAAGAATTGTGTTGGTATTTTGATAGGAATTGCATGGAATCTATATATTGCTTTTGGTAGGATGCCCATTTTTATTATGTTCATCCTACCTATCCATGAGTATGGGAGATCTTTCCATCTTCTAAAGGCCTCTTCCATTTCTTTCTTCAAGGGCTTGAAGTTCTTCTTGTATCGGTCCTTTACTTGCTTGGTTAGAGTTACCCCCAGGTATTTTATGTTGTTTGTGGCTATTGTGAAGGGGGTTGTTTCCGTTATTTCTTTCTCAGCCCATTTGTTTGTTGTATAAAGAAGGGATTCTGATTTTTTTTAATTTATTTTGTATCCAGCCACCTTGCTGAAGGTGTTTATCAGCTATAAGAGTTCTCTGGTGGAGTTTTGGGGGTTGCTTATGTATACTATCATATCATCTGCAAATAGGGATAATTTGGCTTCTTCGTTTCTAATTTGTATCCCCTTGATCTCTTTTAGTTGTCTTATTGCTCTAACAAAAACTTCAAGTACTATATATTGAAGAGATATGGTGAAAGTGGGCATCCTTGTCTTGTCCCTGAGTTTAGAGGAAATGCTTCAAGTTTCTCTCCATTTAATTTGATGTTGGCCACTGGCTTGCTGTATATTGCCTTTGTTATTTCTAGGTACAGTCTTTGTATGCCCGTTTCCTCCAGAACCTTTAGCATGAAGGGGTGTTGGATTTTGTCAAATGCTTTTTCCTCATATAGCAAGATTAGGGATGTTGTGTTTTGGAGCCGGGCGTGGTGGCGCACGCCTTTAATCCCAGCACTCGGGAGGCAGAGGCAGGCAGATCTCTGTGAGTTCAAGGCCAGCCTGGTCTACAAAGTAAGGCCAGGACAGTCAAGGATACACAGGGAAACCCTGTCTCGAAAAACCTAAAAAAAAAAAAAATAGTATTTTGTCAAAAGCTTTTTCAGCATTCAATGTGTTGATCATGTGGATCTTTTCTTTCAGCTTGTTTATGTGGTGGATTACATTGATGGATTTTCTAATGTTGACTACCCCTGCATCCCTGGGATGAAGCCTACTTGATCCTGGTGTGTGATACTTTTGATGTGATCTTGGATCCGGTTTGCAAGTATTTTATTAAGTATCTTTGCATTCATGTTCATAAGGGAAATTGGTCTGAAATTTTATTTCTCCATTGGGTCTTTGTGAGGTTTAGGTATCATGGTAACTATGGCCTCATAGAATGTGTTTGGCAGTATTCCTTCTGTTTCTATGTTGTGGAAGAGTTTGAAGAATATTGGTGTTAGCTCTTCTTTGAATGGTTAGAATTCTGTGCTGAAACCATCTGGCTCTGGGCTTTTTTCAGTTGGTAGACTTCTAATGACTTCTTCTATTTCCTTAAGGATTATAGACTGTTTAATTTGTTTACCTGTTCTTGATTTAACCTTGGTAGGTGGAATCTATCACGAAAATTGTCCATTTCATTTAGATTTTCCAATTTTGTGGAGTACAAGTTTTTGAAGTAGGACCTAACGATTCTTTGGATTTCTTCAATGTCTGCTGTTATGTCCCCATTTTCATTCCTGATTTTGTTGATTTGGGTATTTTTCCCTCTGCCTTTTAGTTAGTTTAGCTAAGGGCTTGTCTATTTTGTTGATTTTCTCAAATCTTGGTTTTGTCTATTCTTTGTATTGTTCTTTTTGTTTCTAAGTTGTTGATTTCAGCCTTGAGTTTGATAATTTCCTCTCATCTGCTCCTCTTGGGAGTGTTTGCTTCTTTTTGTTCTAGCTCTTTCAGGTGTGCTTTTAGGTGGCTAGTATGGGAACTCTCCAGTTTCTTTTTTGAAGGCACTTAGTGCTATAAACTTTCCTCTTAGCACTGCTTTCAATGTGTCCCATAAGTTTGGGTATGTTGTGCCTTCATTTTCATTGAGTTCTAAGAAGACTTTAATTTCTTTTTTTATTTATTCCCTGACCCAGAGGTCATTGAAGAGAGAGTTGTTCTGTTTCCATGTTTTTGCAGGCTCTCTGTTGAAATTTAGCTTTAGTCCATGATGGTCTGATAAGTTACAAGGAGTAATTTCAATTTTCCTGTATCTGTTGAGGCTTGCTTTGTGACCGACTATATGGTCGATTTTGGAGAAGGTTCCGTGAGGTGCCGAAAAGAACGTGTATTCTTTTGTTTTGGGGTGAAATGTTCTGTAGATATCAATTAGGTCCATTTGATTCATGACATCTGTGAGGTTCATTTTTTCTCTGTTTGGTTTCTGCATCGTTGATCTGTCCAGTGGTGAGAGTGGTGTGTTGAAGTCTCCCACTATTAATGTGTGAGGTTCATTGTGGGATTTCAGCTTCAGTAGTGTTTCTTTAATGAATGTGGGTGGTCTTACATTTGGGGCATAGATGTTCAGTATTGAGATTTCATCTTGGTGGATATTTTCTTTGATGAGTATGTAGTATCTTTCCCTATCTCTTTTGATTAATATTGGTTGAAAGTCCAATTTGTTGCATACTAGAATTGCCACTTCAGCTTTTTTATTGGGTCCATTTGCTTGGTATATCTTTCTCCAGCCCTTTACTTGGAGATAATGCCTATCTTTTTGGCTGAGGTGTGTTTCTTGTAAGAAGCAGATTGTGGGATTCTATTTTCCCATCTGTTCTGCTAGCCTGTGTCTTTTTATTGGGGAATTGAGCCCATTGATGTTGAGAGATATTAGTGGCCAGTGATTGTTACTTCCTGCCATCTTGATGTTGGTGAAAACAATGTGTGAGTGAGCTTCTCTTCTTTTGGTTTTGCTGCAGCCATGCTATTTGCTTCCTGTGCTTTCTTGTGTGTAGTTAACCTCTTTGGGTTGGAGTTTTCCTTCCAACATCTTTTGTAGAGCTGGATTTGTATATAGATATTGTTTTAATTTAGCTTTGTCATGGAATATCTTGTTTTCTCCATCTATGTTGATTGACAATTTTGCAGGGAATAGTAGTCCGTTCTGCCATTTGTGGTTTTTTAGGGTCAGCAAGACGTCTGTCCCGGTCCTTCTGGCTTTTAGCATCTCTGAAGAAAAGTCAGGTGTGATTCTGATAGGTTTGCCATTATATGTTACTTGACCCTTTTGCCTATCAGCTTTTAAAATTCTTTCTTTGTTCTGTACATTTAGTGTTTTGATTATTATGTGGCAGGAAGATTTTCTTTTCTCGTCTAATCTATTTGGAGTTCTGTAAGCTTCTTGTACAGTTATAGGCATCTCTTTTTTAGATTTGGGAAATTCTCTTCCATGATTTTGTGGAAGATATTTTTTGGTCCATGGAGCTGGGACTCTTCTCTTTCCTCTATTCCTATTATTCTGAGATTTCGTCTTTTCATTGTGTCCTTGATTCTCTGAAGGGTTTGTGTCAGGACTTTTTTAGTTTTGACATTTTCTTTGACAGATGTATCAATTTCTTCAATTTTATCCTCTGAGTCTGAAATTCCTTCTTCCTTCTCTTGTATTCTGTTGGTGATGCTAGTGTCTGTAGTTCCTATTCTTTTCTTAAGGTTTTCCAGTTCAATGAATGTCTCAGATTGGATTTTCTTCATTGCTTCAACTTCCCTTTTCAGGTCTTCCATTCCTTTAAGCGCTTTATTCATTTCCATCACCTCCTTTGCAGTATTTTGTTGTTGCTGTCTGAGGTATTTGATTTCTTCCCTTAGGCCTTCTATTATTAATATAAGCATAGGGTTAAGGTCATTTTCCTTTGTTTCAGTTGTGTTAGGATGTCCAGAGTTGTCTGTAGCATTATTGCTAGGATCTGGAGATATCATATTGTTTTTGTTTTTGTTTTGTTTTTTTTTTTACCATGTTCTTGCGCTGACCTTTTGTCATCTGATTGATCCTGGTGTTGTCTGTTTGTTTCTTTTATCAGTTGACCTTGTTGCTTAGGAAAACTCCCTGCCCCAGGGGTTGGATGATCCTGAGATCCTGGTGTCTACCTCCAGATGGTGGGTATGTTCCTGTAATAGACTGACTGGCTCTCGGAGAGGAGGGTGGCTGCTGCTCTTCTCAACTGGTTGTGAGCCAATTGGACCAATATACAGGGGATTGGAGTCAGGAGGGGGCTATCCTTTGATGACCTGGGAACAGTCAGGTCTCCTCAGAAAGGCAGGTAGAGTTGTGATTGGACCTGTGTTCTCCCCTCACTGACACTGTCGTTCTGGTTCAGCAGCTAGGCTGACCGTGCAGGCAGGGAGCTCCACCCAAGATGGGTTTCAGCCTCAGTGTGCCTGTTGCTGACTGCCTCAGATGCTTGGGTGCTAGGGTGAGTGACCCGCCCCAGTATGTGTGCTCTGTTTTCAGTCAGTCTTGGCTCACAATTGCTTTGCTGTGACTGGGTTAGGTCTCTGTCACTCAGCTACAGTGCACACTGTGCCGCCATGCTGGGAATTCCGGGAAAAAAAAATCTTACTTAACTTGCTCTTTTGGTCTCTGGCTGTTTTTCCCTCTTGGGTGTACAGGTCCGTGTGCGGGCTGGATATCAGGCAGGCAGGCGGGGCCTCTGATCTGTGGCTGGAGCTTTCGGGTGAATCCACTCCCACTCGTGGGCTAGATCTGCTCTTGCTGGTGCTCCTCTCCAGACTGGTGACTGAGCTGGCTGATCTCAGGGGGATGTTCCTGGGAACTACGTGAGCTGTTTTACCTGATGACCAGTCTCAGTGTTCACTGCAGGAATTCAGACACCGTCTGTGTTTCACAGTCGGCTATGGGACCTCACATTCACTCCACAGTGCCTAATCTTATTCACCTACTACTGAGATGCACTGCTCTATGGTCGGCGCCATCTTGGATCTCCATTGTTAGTTAATATTTTTAACATCACTTTTTTATATAACTTAAGTTTGGTTTTTATTTTTTTATTTTTTTTGTAATCTATGGTGATTTTATGAGAAATGGCCTCCATAGACACCTGTTTGAACATTCAGTTTCCACCTGGTACTATTTGGAGAGCTTATAGAATCTTGGGGTCAAGCTTTGAGATTTTATAAATTAGACCTTCTTCATGCTCTCTTTCTCTGACTTTGGTACGTGGATAAAAATATGAACAACTTTTTACCATGCCACCCCAATATCATATACTCTATCCTAGAACAATCTGCCAAAATGAAATCCTTTTCTCTAAGTTGTTTTTTGTCAAGGTATTTTATCACAATAACAAAAAGTAAACTAGAAGATAACATGGTACCCAGAGTAAGATATTCATGTGTTAAAGTGGCCATATGTCTTTTATGTCCTTGGAGTATTTTGTGGACGAATTTGGAAGTGTAAGTGAAAAAGCCATTGAATATTGGAAATGGATTGATGGGCTTCTCTTTGGGGACTTGGAAGATAAAAATGCTGAGATAAATACAAACTGTACAGGCCCAGCTCATAAAGTGTCATAGAGGAGTAAGGACTCTATCTGCAACCAGGCTAGAGGCTATTTATGAAGTATTTTGGTTAAAAAAAAATTGGTTGCATTCTGCTATTGTCCTGGGAATTTAAATGGGGATGAATTAAAAGAAATGAACTAATTTCTTTGATGGAGAATATTTCAAGACAACAAAACATTGAATTTTTTGAACTGTTATTATTGATTACTCTTAGGAAAGTCTACATTGAAAAAATAGCAACAAATGGGACAGATGGAAACTTTAAAATAAAAAGTTTGAAGAGGAAAAGAGACTCTAAAGAGACTATGTGCAGTTAAGGAGTCTGTACTGAAAAGAGTCTATAGCTAAAGATAATAGGGTCACTAAAAATAAATGTCTATGGCACTGGAATAATAGGAAATATATCCTGAAGGCAAAGCCCCACACTTCTGAATCTTCAGTCCATGAAAAAAAAAATGTTTAAATATTTTTTTGCTCCTATAGAAAAAAATATAGGGAATAATTTCACCAGTATCAGTATAATCATGCTTCTGTAATTATAGCACATGGAGATAAGCTTCTTCCCAAGCTGGCAGTTAAAACTATATCGTATTATCCACACAATACTGGTTTTAGAGACAAGAAAGATGTGATTGAGGGGTCATGATTTTGTCCTCCATAAATGTGGAAGTCAGAGGACCACTTTGTTGAAGCATTTCCTTCCTCCCACCATGTGAACTCTCAGAATTAAGCTCAGACCCTTAGGGTTGGCTCCAAGTACCTTCAATTCCTGTTCCTTCTCACTGGCTCAAAATGGGGAATTTATTATCACAACATTCCCATTCCTTTTCTTATTAGCATATTCTCCTTTAGATTTTTTCCACTTTTTTATTTCTCCTCTCCTTTCTCATCTAATGCTTATATCCTATCCACTTTGTAAAAATCAAATTACAATGCTATTTCCCCAGAATGTTTTTATTTTCTGCAATATAATTTTTTATTAAATTATCCATACCATTGTGCATTTCATTTAATTTTTAACTATGTTTGTTTAAGGGTAGTTTTATATTGTGACTGTTTCAATGACTGAAATGATAGATCTTAAACTTTTTGCAATCTCACAGCTTCAGCAAAGCATTTAGAATATAACATTTTTACCACCTTTAGAAATCACATTTCAATTAAAATAAAGAATAATTTATAAAGCTCTTAACAATTCTCATAATGTGCTTTTAGTGTAGATAAACATTTTGATCTATATTTTCAAATACTGAGCCAAATATAAAGTGAGGATTTTTTTTGTGGAGTAAAGTCATAGAAATAAAACAAGGACAAGTTAGTAGAAGCATACAGGATGTTCATATACATGTATACACAGGTAGAGGCATTTGATACTTGAAAATGTAAAATCACGTAATAATTTTGATTGATTTTTCTTTGATCACTAGTGGTTTGATATATTACTAGTGAGCATGGGAAATGGCTTGGTGCTTCTTGCAGAAGCATGAAGATCTGGGTTTGGATCTCCAGCAATCAAGTAAAAAGCCAGATGCAGCAACAGGCATCTAAAACCCCAGTACAGGGGCAAGAGATGTGTGGATCCCTAAAGCTCATTGGCCCTAGGTTAGCCTAGCCTAGTCAGTGAGCCCCAGACTCAATCGCACACCCTCTTTGAAAAGCTCTACTTTTGAGATCATTCCAAATGTTCGCTGGGAAGAAATAGTTTATCATTTTCAAGGATTTGTTTTCCTTGTTTGGAACCCTAGTAGGTGGCTAAGGATTGTTCTAGAAGAAGAAATGCCATTCTCTATTTTCTAGTCATTTGCTCTTGCTTCTATTAACTAACATCCTTATTTCTGAATATTTACAAAAATAAACTTGCTCACTCAACTTAGAGTTAGCCTAATTGGGATTAGATAATATAAACCTTGCAGTCTATTAATTGGCTTCTGCTAACTCCACTGTGCACTAATAGGAAACAAACAAATGTCCGTGCACCCTTTTCCTATTGCCACAGAGTATCTCATCATATGCTTCCTCATAAGTATCAGACTGGGTCAATTTTACTTATTTGAGTGATTTTGGTAGATTTGGTGGGTGTGTGTTTTGTTGCTAAAATGCGTAACAATTTTTTTCACGTGGAATGTTATTTTGTGCTTTTTTTTTTTAATTTGATTCCCCTTTTGAGAACCCATGAACCTGATCTAGTGATTGTCAAATCACAGCAAGAACATGAAGAATTACAAAGAAATTTTTGTCAGTGTTGTAATGTTTTATCCCCACTTGACTGCCATCGTCAACTAAGGGATCACTGCCTTAGGCAATAAGTGGTGTTTTATTCTGATGTAAAGAAAAACAAAATTTATTTGAATGAGGATTAATGAAAAGACAACCAACCGGGCGTCCAGAACTTAAGTCTATCAAACAACAGGACTTTTCCAAATAGGATAGCCATTTTTTGTGATTTCTTCATTTAACTCCCTTTCTCCTCTCTTCACTTATTAAGGCATGAAATAATTTTTAAAAGTCCACAGATTTCAGCTGTCCTCCCAACATGCAGATGAAACATGTAAACAGAGACAAGAGCTGGAGGATAAGAGCAATGAAAGCAGTGGTCCATAGAAATAGAAATTCTCTTTTGATGGACTTTTGAGACAATCAGCAAACCATAATTAATGTGTCAAACTAGATTTGAGTTTATATTGGGTAATCTGTTGTATTGTTCCTAAAGTGAGTCATTTTATCTAGTTGATCTCTGGGATCCTTTCCAACTTGAGCATTATACAATGCATATACAACTGGAAATTTTAGGGGACAAACCAATCTTCCATTTGAATTAGAATTAATTTTTATAAATCTTTCAGGGGTCTGTCCTTACTACAACTTGCTTGCACTTATTGGACATTTTCTACATGTCTAGAATTGTGATAGGAGCATTATATGTAATGCTTCAAATGTTTACAGAACCCTTTAAGAGCAAATAGGAATTTGTAGATCAT
Source organism: Lophiomys imhausi (assembly GCA_907164525.1). Lineage (NCBI taxonomy): Eukaryota > Metazoa > Chordata > Mammalia > Rodentia > Muridae > Lophiomys > Lophiomys imhausi. Next base: position 1,423,581 of record CAJQZJ010032332.1, read on the forward strand.
AGAATTGTATCATGTCAACCGAACTTCGATTTAGCTATGAAATGACTGACCCAGATTTGAATGTAGAAATGTTAGACTCCAATGTCTATAGTTTCTTCTAATAGGTCTGTGAAATAACTTATGGAAACGTGCTATGCAATTTCAACTAGGGTAAAGGACAATAATTTTAAAAGGTAAAAGATGCTTGTATTTTTCATTATTTCTTCAGACTCCAGGCTGGGCCACATGACAAGTAACATGTAAAACAACTCCTATAGGTCTTTGGGTTTTTTTTTTGTTTGTTTGTTTTCCTGGGTGTTTCAAACCTCTATCTGTGTGTTTGCACCATCGTGTATATTTATTCACAAATCTGTCATTCTATCTAGGTGGCAATAAATCTGTTACATATTTTATGCTCAATTAAAAAAAAATCTTACAAGACTCCCATGCGTTATGGAAAGATCGCCATCCGTCCCCTCCTTAATTAGGACCATCCTGATTATGTTAAATGTGTCCTGGCTCCCGTTAAAATTCTCTAAATACACATGAAGGAGAAATTGTTAAAAATGAGTTGTCAGCAAGAAACAGGAGAGATTTAAACAAAGAAAGAAACTCTCAAAGAAAGTTAAACAAAGAGAAATATCTCAAACCTTGAGGCTTAGGTTGAATTGAATAATAACCCTTCCCCTTCACCTTTCACGACTAATCCATACCAAGACTCAAATGCAACTTGAAACGAATCATTCTGGAAGCTTCGGGAGTTTGGTTAATTTTTCCTTCCTGTTCCTTTTTATTTTTTGCTTGGAACACCTTTAGGCCTTGGGGATCTGATTGGAGCCAGGAGGGGGAAATGCCGAAATCCTATAGGGAACGCTTGCTCTTGGGGTAATTTAGACCTGATTTGGGGGAACAAAATGTTTCTATATGTTTTAGGTTACAAGATTTCTGCTTGTGAAATTTTGGCTGAGTTGAAAACATAGAAGAATCTCAAATAACAAAGCAAAATCTGAATAACAGTGGGGACGAAAGTAGTTGTTGGAATCTTTGTGGTGAAGAGTTGGAATCACCCTGGTATCTCACCTTGCATTGCTCTGAGCTGTGTGATTATTTTCAAATGTTCCTCCTTAGCCTTTATTATGCTAAAATGTATCGCAGCAAGGTCTAACTGTGCGGGATCACTAGGGAAATGTAAGCACTCTACTATGGTGCAAAAGTGCAAAATTTCTTCTTCTTCTTCTTCTTCTTCTTCTTCTTCTTCTTCTTCTTCTTCTTCTTCTCCTCCTCCTCCTCCTCCTCCTCCTCCTCCTCCTCCTCCTCCTCCTCCTCCTCCT